>CM055746.1:12820648-13155648 GCA_029465975.1 Dallia pectoralis | reverse complement strand
ATTTGGTCACAGCTTCTATTTGCATTATGGAAATAATGGACTTCCATACATGATGGATATTCACCTCCCTCTCGCATGCCTGTGTGATGTGCAATGACAGGATTACCTGATTCAGAGTTTTCTGCTCTGTCTGTATGTCTTTAAAAGGTCTAGCAGGATGTCTTTCTGCAAATATGGGCAATTCTCATACAACACATTTTGATGCCTAAAATATATATACATCCACACCATCATTTTTTAACTCGGGCTGATGTGAATTTGGAATGGTTGGTTGTAGACGTGACTAGTCAGGGTAACATAAAAAAAGTTAGCAGTCATTTGATATCCAGAGGTTAAACCCAGTTCAAGTAATAGAATCAAAACCTGCAAAAATCCATGAATAGAAACGGAACAGGTTACAAATGTGGTCTCCAGCTCTCCTGAACTGAACAGAAGAAAGTGTTTCAGAATATGTTGTCTATTAGAGTGGACCTTTTTATGGCAAGTTAAGGTCTGAACCGGTCTGAAACAGGGCTATAACAGGTAGAACAGGTCTAGAAGAGGGCTGAAACAAGTGGAACCGATCTGAAACAGGGCTATAACAGGTTGAACAGGGCTAGAAGAGGGCCGAAACAGCTGGAGCGGGGCTAGAACTAAGCTAGAACAGGGGTGGAACAGATACAGGGGGAACATGGCTCTCATTTTAAGAACTAACTGCCGCCCGCTGCCATTGACTTTGTGTGAAGGAGACTAAAAGTGAGAGCCAACCACAGTCTGCAGCAGCTGCACCTGACAAGCATGCAGAGTAGTGCCCCCCCACACCCCCACCTCCTCTCTAACCCCCCCATACCCCCTCCCCCCACCCATCTTCTGCACTCTGGGGAACCATCTGTGACGCAGTCGTCAATTCACAGTGTAGCACAGTGGAATCCCTCTCTGCCTCACAGGCCAGTGGAGAGGAACGTCTCATCTGGAAGCAGGGGGCGGGGGGGGGGTTCATCTACACAGCATCTTAATACCAGGGCAACTACCATTCAGAACAGCTACCGTAACCCCCCTCGCCGGTCACTCTGCCAGTAATGGTGTAGACCAATGGATTCTCATTGATAACAGCGGGTGTTCCTATTGGCCAATAATGACATCATCTTAATTCATAAAATTAAATGGGGAAGGTGGTTCGTCGAGACAGAGCGATTGAGAAAGAGCAAGTGAGACACGGAGGAAAAGGAAGAAAATTACCTATCAGTCTGGCTCTGGGAAAACAGCAGACACACAAAAAATATCTACTCCATTGTTCATTATTTATCTTGAAATATATTTTCTATGATGGGATAAACAACAGGGAATTTCAGTTAGTGCGTTATTCCTGATGCATTCCTATAAACACGATTGCATGCAGCCTACACACACCACACCACACACACACACACACACACACACACACACACACACACACACACACACACACACACACACAGAGTCATCCTGCCCGCACTGTCCAATCACGACTCTGTCACCAAATCATTTTTGGGTGGGCGTGACTCACCGCGCCGACACACTGGCCCATCTCAGCCTGTCACCGTCATCGACGGAATCAAACGCTGTTTCCAAGGCAATTATGTGGCCCTTTTGTTGGCCCTCTGTGTTGTATATAACCCACTGGCTTGTGTCTCAGATGGTGCGAATCCATCAACGTGGTCCTGTTGGAGAAGGATGGTCAGGGTGAGGTGCCCATTCAACCACAGTGTCAAAGCCCGTGGGGTGGAGGTCAGACAGAGGTCAGGGCCCCGCAGACCAAAGGTCCTTAAATACAACAGGACAACAGACAAATGGGATTGAGCCTTTCTCAGATCCAACAGGACAACAGACCAATGAGATTGAGCCTTTCTCAGATCCAACAGGACAACAGACCAATGAGATTGAGCCTTCCTCAGATCCAACAGGATGTGAGATAAGACAGAGCGATATGACCCCAGACCACGAGCACGTACACTATCGCAGCGTACATTCTGCCGTGTCTCTAGATTTTATTTTATTGTAAACTTCTCCGCGTTGAAAACATCCTACTGTAAAGGTAACTTCATAGTCGATTGCCCCTATTAAGTCTTTGCAACTGCGCACATTCATCAAGGTCGAAAGAAACCCTATCATCTCACACACACACACACACACACACACCCACCCACTGCACCAAACCATGTCTCCCTCAGTCCCGGATGAAAAAGATCTGTCCTAATATCTTCTCCCAATGCAACCAGTGGGCAGCTGCGTATTCTGCACCATTGTAATGCGCCATCAAACACACTCTAGTTCCCTATTTACTAGAGATTACATACAAAAAACACACACATGGATGCACACACACACATAATGAGCCACAGTCACACACACACAGAACATATCATGGGCCAGGATGAGGAAGAAGAATTGAGACACATCAGAGAACATTGTTATACGTTCCGCAAGACTCAAAGGACCAACAGTTTGTTGACGGAGAGTCTGGCTTGACTGACCAATTGATCAGACCACAGAAAACTCTTTCTTTTATGTCAGCTGAACTATTTTAGTAGGCTCGACAGAAAGTTAACAGCACTGACAGACGGAGGAACTGAGATATAGAAGGAGATTATGAGCGAGATATATTTTGACAGAAAATAGAAAGAGCTGAGACTTATTGAGAAATCTCAAAGTGAGATTGAAAGTAACATGTGTGACACATCTTACATATTATTGCCATTTGATGTCTAACAAGTCGACTAAATGGATCGATCAAGACCCGGTTCCTCCCGGCCATGCTGTGTCACATCACACCGTTTACCGTAACTAGGAAGTCAGCTGAACCAATGAGTTGGAGAAAACGTGCGTTCAACCGCAATCCTCCGTCAGCGTGTGGCTTGAGAGCGATAGCAGAATTGAAGCCCAGCAGTTACAACTCTCCACTAGACCTCAGCTAGACCAGCACTCTGTTCTGCCGGTCCAGTCAGCATCGGCCACTGGAAACCCCGGGTCCCAGTTAGATTTGACACGCTCCTTGGGACTAATGTGTCTTTGACGGTTGGTTCCCAAACCTCGCCCTGGGCACCGTTTGGTTTCAACTCAGGAGATGCACACCTGTTCAGTCAAATTGTCCTCAATCTTTTGCTCAATGGAATGAGGTGTGCTCGTTCAGCGTTGAAAATGTCAAACGTCTGGGAGGCCGGAAGGGAGGTTTGGGAAATCCTGACTTCGACTTTACTTTGACTGTATCTTCTTGTGGCCAAAAGATGCACCTGACGAGGTGCATTAACACAGGCAGTCAGACGGTGGTATGTTTGGCTGTCTGATCGTTTCATTCTCCAGTAGTGAATTGTATAAGTGTGTACACTCACAACTCTAAATAAGTGTCTGATATATATTTAAAAGGCAAGTGTGATAGTGTGTCAGTATTACAATTTGTGAGGACAATGCCAGACTGGGTTATTAGTAAGCAGATGTCTCCTTGTCAGAACCTTCACCTTGAGCGACTCCTGAAGTCCTGTTCCTTAGACAGCCTGTAATGTCCTATCCTGGTCCTGGGACACGGTAGGTCATCAACCCTCTGGCTCAGTCCTGGGACACGGTAGGTCATCAACCCTCTGGCTCAGTCCTGGGACACGGTAGGTCATCAACCCTCTGGCTCAGTCCTGGGACACGGTAGGTCATCAACCCTCTGGCTCAGTCCTGGGACACGGTAGGTCATCAACCCTCTGGCTCAGTCCTGGGACACGGTAGGTCATCAACCCTCTGGCTCAGTCCTGGGACACGGTAGGTCATCAACCCTCTGGCTCAGTCCTGGGACACGGTAGGTCATCAACCCTCTGGCTCAGTCCTGGGACACGGTAGGTCATCAACCCTCTGGCTCAGTCCTGGGACACGGTAGGTCATCAACCCTCTGGCTCAGTCCTGGGACACGGTAGGTCATCAACCCTCTGGCTCAGTCCTGGGACACGGTAGGTCATCAACCCTCTGGCTCAGTCCTGGGACACGGTAGGTCATCAACCCTCTGGCTCAGTCCTGGGACACGGTAGGTCATCAACCCTCTGGCTCAGTCCTGGGACACGGTAGGTCATCAACCCTCTGGCTCAGTCCTGGGACACGGTAGGTCATCAACCCTCTGGCTCAGTCCTGGGACACGGTAGGTCATCAACCCTCTGGCTCAGTCCTGGGACACGGTAGGTCATCAACCCTCTGTTTCAGTCCTGGGACACGGTAGGTCATCAACCCTCTGGCTCAGTCCTGGGACACGGTAGGTCATCAACCCTCTGGCTCAGTCCTGGGACACGGTAGGTCATCAACCCTCTGGCTCAGTCCTGGGACACGGTAGGTCATCAACCCTCTGGCTCAGTCCTGGGACACGGTAGGTCATCAACCTTCTGGCTCAGTCCTGGAATGCGGTAGGTCTTTCGCAGACTGGGCCAGTCCAAAACTACAGCAGGTCATCTCTACCCAATAGCATGACAAGCTGCCAACGTGACCCCAGTGTGACCCTAAAGGTGACAGACGGTAGCCTTTTCACAGCATTGACTATGCCTGTTCTATTATAGTAACTGAAGCTACACCACCTTCCATCAAACTGATTTATGCTACTGAAACTGGGGATAAGGCTGGAGCAAGACTAATTACGATTACTGATACACTGACTTGATGACTACTGGCATTGGCAGGTCTCCAAGGTGAACAGCCTCTGGCATGTGAGACTACTTACGATTACTGATACATTGACTTGATGACCACTGGCATTGTAGATGGCAGATGATAGGATAGAACTCCTCAGGTATGTAACTAGATCACGGTTAGGTCACTGCAGAAGTGGTCACATTCACGGTTTCTGTAGAAAACAATAAATAAATAAATATATATATATATATATAAATGCTAAAATCTAATGGATGTATTAAAATGTCATGTAATAAAGCATAATGTGTGTAGATGGTTAAAGGAGATGTGCACTTGGGGTTTAAAGGGAGTAATTCAGTGCCATGTTAAAACAAATAAGGATTGATCCTGTTAAGACTTTAGCAGCTTAACAGTGGACCTTTATAACTAATCCACTCTCATGTTCCACCTGGAACAGTCACATACTGACCCATATACACACTGAGGAGAGGGGTAAGGTATTGGTCAAGGAGTGGACCACGGAGTGGGTGAGGAGGTGCACCAAGGAGAGGGTGAGGGGTTGGACCAAGGAGAGGTTGAGGAGGTGGACCAAGGAGAGGGGGTGAGGAGGTGGACCAAGGAGGGGGTGTGGAGGTGGACCAAGGAGAGGGTGAGGAGGTGGACCAAGAAGAGGGGGTGAGGAGGTGGACCACGGAGTGGGTGAGGAGGTGGACCAAGGAGAGGGTGAGGGGTTGGACCAAGGAGAGGGTGAGGAGGTGCACTAAGAAGAGGGGGTGAGGAGGTGGACCACGGAGTGGGTGAGGAGGTGGACCAAGGAGAGGGTGAGGGGTTGGACCAAGGAGAGGGTGAGGAGGTGCACTAAGAAGAGGGGGTGAGGAGGTGGACCATGAAGAGGGGGTGAGGAGGTGGACCAAGGAGGAGTGAGGATGTGGACCAAGAAGAAGGGGTGAGGAGGTGGACCAAGAAGAGGGGGTGAGGAGGTGCTCCAAGCAGGGGGTGGACCAAGGAGGAGTGAGGAGGTGGACCAAGCAGAGGGTGAGGAGGTGCACTAAGAAGAGGGTGAGGAGGTGGACCATGAAGAGGGGGTGAGGAGGTGGACCAAGGAGAGGGTGAGGAGGTGCACCAAGAAGAGGGTGAGGAGGTGGACCAAGCAGAGGGTGAGGAGATGCACTAAGGAGAGGGTGAGGAGGTGGACCAAGGAGGGGGTGAGGAGGTGCACTAAGAAGAGGGGGTGAGGAGGTGCTCCAAGCAGGGGGTGGACCAAGGAGGAGTGAGGATGTGGACTAAGAAGAGGGTGAGGAGATGCACTAAGGAGAGGGTGAGGAGGTGGACCAAGGAGGGGTGTGGAGGTGGACCAAGGAGAGGGTGAGGAGGTGGACCAAGAAGAGGGGGTGAGGAGGTGGACCAAGCAGAGGGTGAGGAGGTGGACTAAGAAGAGGGTGAGGAGATGCACTAAGGAGAGGGTGAGGAGGTGGACCAAGGAGGGGTGTGGAGGTGGACCAAGAAGAGGGGGTGAGGAGGTGGACCAAGGAGAGGTTGAGGAGGTGGACCAAGGAGAGGGTGAGGAGGTGGACCATGAAGAGAGGGTGAGGAGGTGCACTAAGGAGAGGTTGAGGAGGTGGACCAAGGAGAGGGTGAGGAGGTGCTCCAAGCAGGGGGTGAGGAGGTGCACTAAGAAGAGGGTGAGGAGGTGGACCATGAAGAGGGTGAGGAGGTGGACCAAGGAGAGGGTGAGGAGGTGCACCAAGAAGAGGGTGAGGAGGTGGACCAAGAAGAGGGTGAGGAGGTGGACCAAGCAGAGGGTGAGGAGGTGCACTAAGAAGAGGGTGAGGAGGTGGACCAAGAAGAGGGGGTGAGGAGGTGGACCAAGAAGAGGGTGAGGAGGTGGACTAAGGAGAGGGTGAGGAGATGCACTAAGGAGAGGGTGAGGAGGTGGACCAAGGAGAGGGTGAGGAGGTGGACCAAGGAGGGGGTGAGGAGGTGGACCAAGGAGAGGGTGAGGAGATGCACTAAGGAGAGGGGGTGAGGAGGTGGACCAAGGAGGGGGTGAGGAGGTGGACCAAGGAGAGGGTGAGGAGGTGGACCAAGAAGAGGTTGAGGAGATGCACTAAGGAGAGGGGGTGAGGAGGTGGACCAAGGAGGGGGTGAGGAGGTGGACCAAGGAGAGGGTGAGGAGATGCACTAAGGAGAGGGGGTGAGGAGGTGGACCAAGGAGGGGGTGAGGAGGTGGACCAAGAAGAGGTTGAGGAGATGCACTAAGGAGAGGGGGTGAGGAGGTGGACCAAGGAGGGGGTGAGGAGGTGGACCAAGGAGGGGGTGAGGAGGTGGACCAAGGAGAGGGTGAGGAGGTGGACCAAGAAGAGGTTGAGGAGATGCACTAAGGAGAGGGGGTGAGGAGGTGGACCAAGGAGGGGGTGAGGAGGTGGACCAAGAAGAGGTTGAGGAGATGCACTAAGGAGAGGGGGTGAGGAGGTGGACCAAGGAGGGGGTGAGGAGGTGGACCAAGAAGAGGTTGAGGAGATGCACTAAGGAGAGGTTGAGGAGGTGGACCAAGGAGAGGTTGAGGAGGTGGACCAAGAAGAGGGTGAGGAGATGCACTAAGGAGAGGGTGAGGAGGTGGACCAAGGAGAGGGTGAGGAGGTGGACCAAGGAGAGGGTGTGGAGGTGGACCAAGAAGAGGGTGAGGAGGTGCACTAAGGAGAGGTTGAGGAGGTGGACCAAGGAGAGGTTGAGGAGGTGGACCAAGAAGAGGGTGAGGAGATGCACTAAGGAGAGGGTGAGGAGGTGGACCAAGGAGAGGGTGAGGAGGTGGACCAAGGAGAGGGTGAGGAGGTGGACCAAGGAGAGGGTGAGGAGGTGCACCAAGAAGAGGGTGAGGAGGTGGACCAAGGAGAGGGTGAGGAGGTGCACCAAGGAGGAGTGAGGAGATGCACCAAGAAGAGGGGGTGAGGAGGTGGACCAAGGAGAGGGTGAGGAGGTGGACCAAGAAGAGGGTGAGGAGGTGGACCAAGGAGAGGGTGAGGAGGTGGACCAAGAAGAGGGTGAGGAGGTGGACCAAGAAGAGGGTGAGGAGGTGGACCAAGATGAGGGTGAGGAGGTGCACCAAGATGAGGGGGTGAGGAGGTGCACCAAGAAGAGGGGGTGAGGAGGTGGACCAAGGAGAGGGTGAGGAGGTGGACCAAGGAGAGGGTGAGGAGATGCACTAAGGAGAGGGTGAGGAGATGCACTAAGGAGAGGTTGAGGAGGTGGACCAAGGAGAGGGTGAGGAGGTGGACCAAGGAGAGGGTGAGGAGGTGGACCAAGAAGAGGGTGAGGAGGTGGACCAAGGAGAGGGTGAGGAGGTGGACCAAGGAGAGGGGGTGAGGAGGTGGACCAAGGAGGAGTGAGGAGATGCACCAAGAAGAGGGTGAGGAGATGCACTAAGGAGAGGTTGAGGAGGTGCACCAAGGAGGGGGTGAGGAGGTGGACCAAGAAGAGGGTGAGGAGGTGGACCAAGGAGAGGTTGAGGAGGTGCACCAAGGAGGGGGTGAGGAGGTGGACCAAGGAGAGGGTGAGGAGGTGGACCAAGAAGAGGGTGAGGAGGTGGACCAAGGAGAGGGTGAGGAGGTGGACCAAGGAGAGGGTGAGGAGGTGCACCAAGAAGAGGGGGTGAGGAGGTGGACCAAGAAGAGGGTGAGGAGGTGCACCAAGGAGAGGGTGAGGAGGTGCACTAAGGAGAGGGTGAGGAGGTGGACCAAGAAGAGGGTGAGGAGGTGGACCAAGGAGAGGGTGAGGAGGTGGACCAAGGAGAGGGGGTGAGGAGGTGGACCAAGGAGAGGGTGAGGAGGTGGACCAAGGAGAGGGTGAGGAGGTGGACCAAGATGAGGGTGAGGAGGTGGACCAAGATGAGGGTGAGGAGGTGGACCAAGAAGAGGGGGTGAGGAGGTGCTCCAAGGAGAGGGTGAGGAGATGCACCAAGAAGAGGGGGTGAGGAGGTGGACCAAGGAGAGGGTGAGGAGGTGGACCAAGGAGAGGGTGAGGAGGTGGACCAAGGAGAGGGTGAGGAGGTGGACCAAGATGAGGGCGAGGAGGTGGACCAAGAAGAGGGGGTGAGGAGGTGGACCAAGGAGAGGGTGAGGAGGTGGACCAAGGAGAGGGTGAGGAGGTGGACCAAGGAGAGGGGGTGAGGAGGTGGACCATGAAGAGGGTGAGGAGGTGGACCAAGGAGAGGGGGTGAGGAGGTGGACCAAGAAGAGGGTGAGGAGGTGGACCAAGGAGGAGTGAGGAGGTGGACCAAGGAGAGGGTGTGGAGGTGGACCAAGGAGAGGGGGTGAGGAGGTGGACCATGAAGAGGGTGAGGAGGTGGACCAAGGAGGAGTGAGGAGGTGGACCAAGAAGAGGGTGAGGAGGTGGACCAAGGAGGAGTGAGGAGGTGGACCATGAAGAGGGTGAGGAGGTGGACCAAGGAGAGGGGGTGAGGAGGTGCTCCAAGGAGAGGGTGAGGAGATGCACCAAGAAGAGGGGGTGAGGAGGTGGACCAAGGAGAGGGTGAGGAGGTGCACCAAGGAGAGGGTGAGGAGGTGGACCAAGGAGAGGGGGTGAGGAGGTGGACCAAGAAGAGGGTGAGGAGGTGGACCAAGAAGAGGTTGAGGAGGTGGACCAAGAAGAGGGTGAGGAGGTGCTCCAAGGAGAGGGTGAGGAGATGCACTAAGGAGAGGTTGAGGAGGTGGACCAAGGAGAGGGGGTGAGGAGATGCACTAAGGAGAGGTTGAGGAGGTGGACCAAGAAGAGGGTGAGGAGGTGGACCAAGGAGAGGGTGAGGAGGTGGACCAAGAAGAGGGTGAGGAGGTGGACCAAGGAGAGGGTGAGGAGGTGGACCAAGGAGAGGGTGTGGAGGTGGACCAAGAAGAGGGTGAGGAGGTGGACCAAGGAGAGGGTGAGGAGGTGGACCAAGGAGAGGGGTGGAGGTGGACCAAGAAGAGGGTGAGGAGGTGGACCAAGGAGAGGGTGAGGAGGTGGACCAAGGAGAGGGTGTGGATGTGGACCAAGAAGAGGGTGAGGAGGTGGACCAAGGAGAGGGTGAGGAGATGCACTAAGGAGAGGTTGAGGAGGTGGACCAAGGAGAGGGGTGAGAGGAGATGCACTAAGGAGAGGTTGAGGAGGTGGACCAAGAAGAGGGTGAGGAGGTGGACCAAGGAGAGGGTGTGGAGGTGGACCAAGAAGAGGGTGAGGAGGTGGACCAAGGAGAGGGTGAGGAGGTGGACCAAGGAGAGGGTGAGGAGGTGGACCAAGGAGAGGGTGAGGAGGTGGACCAAGGAGAGGGTGAGGAGATGCACTAAGGAGAGGTTGAGGAGGTGGACCAAGGAGAGGGGGTGAGGAGATGCACTAAGGAGAGGTTGAGGAGGTGCTCCAAGGAGAGGGTGAGGAGATGCACTAAGGAGAGGTTGAGGAGGTGGACCAAGAAGAGGGTGAGGAGGTGGACCAAGAAGAGGGTGAGGAGGTGGACCAAGGAGAGGTTGAGGAGGTGGACCAAGAAGAGGGTGAGGAGATGCACTAAGGAGAGGGTGAGGAGGTGCTCCAAGGAGGGGTGAGGAGGTGGACCAAGGAGAGGGTGAGGAGGTGGACCAAGGAGAGGGTGAGGAGGTGGACCAAGGAGAGGTTGAGGAGATGCACTAAGGAGAGGGTGAGGAGGTGCTCCAAGGAGGGGTGAGGAGGTGGACCAAGGAGAGGGTGAGGAGGTGGACCAAGGAGAGGGTGAGGAGGTGGACCAAGGAGAGGTTGAGGAGATGCACTAAGGAGAGGTTGAGGAGGTGGACCAAGGAGAGGTTGAGGAGATGCACTAAGGAGAGGGTGAGGAGGTGCTCCAAGGAGGGGTGAGGAGGTGGACCAAGGAGAGGGTGAGGAGGTGGACCAAGGAGAGGGTGAGGAGGTGGACCAAGGAGGGGGTGAGGAGGTGGACCAAGGAGAGGGTGAGGAGGTGCACTAAGAAGAGGGTGAGGAGGTGGACCATGAAGAGGGGGTGAGGAGGTGGACCAAGGAGAGGGTGAGGAGGTGCACCAAGAAGAGGGTGAGGAGGTGCTCCAAGCAGGGGGTGGACCAAGGAGGAGTGAGGATGTGGACCAAGCAGAGGGTGAGGAGGTGCACTAAGAAGAGGGTGAGGAGGTGGACCAAGAAGAGGGGGTGAGGAGGTGGACCAAGGAGAGGGTGAGGAGGTGCACCAAGAAGAGGGTGAGGAGGTGCACCAAGAAGAGGGTGAGGAGGTGCACTAAGGAGAGGTTGAGGAGGTGGACCAAGGAGGGGGTGAGGAGGTGGACTAAGGAGAGGTTGAGGAGGTGGACTAAGGAGAGGTTGAGGAGATGCACTAAGGAGAGGTTGAGGAGGTGGACCAAGGAGGGGGTGAGGAGGTGGACCAAGAAGAGGGTGAGGAGGTGGACCAAGGAGAGGGTGAGGAGGTGGACCAAGAAGAGGGTGAGGAGGTGCTCCAAGGAGGGGTGAGGAGGTGGACCAAGGAGAGGGTGAGGAGGTGGACCAAGGAGAGGGGGTGGAGGTGGACCAAGGAGAGGGTGAGGAGGTGCACCAAGGAGAGGGTGAGGAGGTGGACCAAGGAGAGGGTGTGGAGGTGGACCAAGAAGAGGTTGAGGAGGTGGACCATGAAGAGGGTGAGGAGATGCACTAAGGAGAGGGGGTGAGGAGGTGGACCAAGGAGAGGGTGAGGAGGTGCACCAAGAAGAGGGTGAGGAGGTGGACCAAGGAGGGGTGTGGAGGTGGACCATGGAGGGGGTGTGGAGGTGCTCCATGGAGGGGGTGAGGAGGTGCTCCAAGGAGGGGGTGTGGAGGTGGACCATGGAGGGGGTGAGGAGGTGGACCATGGAGGGGGTGTGGAGGTGCTCCATGGAGGGGGTGAGGAGGTGCTCCAAGGAGGGGGTGTGGAGGTGGACCATGGAGGGGGTGTGGAGGTGCTCCATGGAGGGGGTGAGGAGGTGCTCCAAGGGGGGTGTGGAGGTGGACCATGGAGGGGTGAGGAGGTGCTCCATGGAGGGTGTGGAGGTGCTCCATGGAGGGGGTGAGGAGGTGCTCCATGGAGGGGGTGTGGAGGTGCTCCATGGAGGGGGTGAGGAGGTGCTCCATGGAGGGGGTGTGGAGGTGCTCCATGGAGGGGGTGAGGAGGTGCTCCATGGAGGGGGTGTGGAGGTGCTCCATGGAGGGGTGTGGAGGTGCTCCATGGAGGGGGTGTGGAGGTGCTCCATGGAGGGGGTGTGGAGGTGGACCATGGAGGGGGTGAGGAGGTGGACCATGGAGGGGGTGAGGAGGTGCTCCATGGAGGGGGTGTGGAGGTGCTCCATGGAGGGGGTGAGGAGGTGCTCCATGGAGGGGGTGTGGAGGTGCTCCATGGAGGGGGTGAGGAGGTGCTCCATGGAGGGGGTGGGGAGGTGCTCCATGGAGGGGGTGTGGAGGTGCTCCATGGAGGGTGTGGAGGTGCTCCATGGAGGGGGTGCTCCAGGTGCTCCATGGAGGGTGTGGAGGTGCTCCATGGAGGGTGTGGAGGTGCTCCATGGGGGTGTGGAGGTGCTCCATGGGGTGTGGGTGCTCCATGGAGGGGGTGAGGAGGTGCTCCATGGAGGGGGTGTGGAGGTGCTCCATGGAGGGGGTGTGGAGGTGCTCCATGGAGGGGGTGAGGAGGTGCTCCATGGAGGGGGTGTGGAGGTGCTCCATGGAGGGGGTGAGGAGGTGCTCCATGGAGGGGGTGAGGAGGTGCTCCATGGAGGGGGTGAGGAGGTGCTCCATGGAGGGGGTGAGGAGGTGCTCCATGGAGGGGGTAGTGTGAAGGGGTCCGACAAGATGGACACTTCAAAAGGACGCAGTATTGACTCGCTTTTTTCCCCAAAAGGCTTTGGGCTAATTATCCCATAAACGCACTCATGCAACAAAAATAGCACACACAGACATACACACACACAAGTACACACACACACACACACACATTTGTACAGGCACACTCTTCAAGATGTCAACATTAACGGACGATGGCTGTCCTTCATTGGTAATTGGCGCTGTCATCCAATCAGTGACCCGAAGAGGAGGGTCATTAATGACAATTTCCATCAAACCTCTTTAGCAAATTACTTTATTAGACAAACAAAATGGGATTTATAACCCTTTGACTGCATCATCATGTGTTCAAGAGCGTGTGTGGTATTTTTATCTGATGTTGAAAATATTTTATGACATGCCCGTATTAGGCAAGGTTGTGTTTGTAATTAACATCGTCACACAGATTTTGTGTTTTTCAGAACTGAAAATGTCTGTCGACACATCATATCACATGGACGTCTGTCGACACATCATATCACATGGACGTCTGTCGACACATCATATCACATGGACGTCTGTCCACACATCATATCACATGGACGTCTGTCGACACATCATATCACATGGACGTCTGTCCACACATCATATCACATGGACGTCTGTCGACATCATATCACATGGACGTCTGTCGACACATCATATCACATGGGGCGTCTGTCCACATCATATCACATGGGCGTCTGTCACACATCATATCACATGGGCGTCTGTCACACATCATATCACATGGGCGTCTGTCGACACATCATATCACATGGACGCGTCTGTCCACACATCATATCACATGGACGTCTGTCGACACATCATATCAGATGGACGTCTGTCGACACATCAGATCACGTGAACGTCTGTCGACACATCATATCACATGGGCGTCTGTCGACACATCATATCACATGGGCGTCTGTCGACACATCATATCACATGGACGTCTGTCGACACATCATATCACATGGGCGTCTGTCACACATCATATCACATGGGCGTCTGTCCACACATCATATCACATGGACGTCTGTCGACACATCATATCACATGGACGTCTGTCGACACATCATATCACATGGACGTCTGTCGACACATCATATCACATGGACGTCTGTCGACACATCATATCACATGGACGTCTGTCGACACATCATATCACATGGACGTCTGTCCACACATCATATCACATGGACGTCTGTCGACACATCATATCACATGGACGTCTGTCGACACATCATATCACATGGACGTCTGTCCACACATCATATCACATGGACGTCTGTCGACACATCATATCACATGGACGTCTGTCGACACATCATATCACATGGACGTCTGTCGACACATCATATCACATGGACGTCTGTCGACACATCATATCACATGGACGTCTGTCGACACATCATATCACATGGACGTCTGTCCACACATCATATCACATGGGCGTCTGTCGACACATCATATCACATGGACGTCTGTCGACACATCATATCACATGGACGTCTGTCCACACATCATATCACATGGACGTCTGTCGACACATCATATCACATGGCGTCTGTCGACACATCATATCACATGGACGTCTGTCCACACATCATATCACATGGACGTCTGTCGACACATCATATCACATGGACGTCTGTCGACACATCATATCACATGGACGTCTGTCGACACATCATATCACATGGACGTATGTCGACACATCATATCACATGGACGTCTGTCGACACATCATATCACATGGACGTCTGTCGACACATCATATCACATGGACGTCTGTCGACACATCATATCACATGGACGTCTGTCGACACATCATATCACATGGACGTCTGTCACACATCATATCACATGGATGTCTGTCGACACATCATATCACATGGACGTCTGTCGACACATCATATCACATGGACGTCTGTCGACACATCATATCACATGGACGTCTGTCACACATCATATCACATGGACGTCTGTCGACACATCATATCACATGGACGTCTGTCGACACATCATATCACATGGACGTCTGTCGACACATCATATCACATGGATGTATGTCGACACATCATATCACATGGACGTCTGTCCACTCATCATATCACATGGTCATCCCCCTTCCTGTCACAATTGATGAGCCTGAATTTACTGGGGTACCAGGGCCTGACCTAGGTGCACGGTTTAACAAAATTAATCAAACAAACGTACCACGGACAACGAAATCACAAAAGTGTTACCTCAGTTGCCGGGTCAACGAAAACGAATCTTAAAATATCAATTATCAGATAACAGCATTTTTGTATTTCTTAAATATAGCAGTGCTTGTTCTCTTTGTTCTTGTTAAAACATAAGTTGAACAATCTGAATGTCAGCAAACAGTCAGAAAGACCGAGGGACTTGACGCGCCCATGCTGTTGTTTGTCTGCTGTTGTTTGTCAGCTGTTGTTTGTCAGCTGTTGTTTGTTTTAGGAGAAATGGTCGCATTGCAGTGTTGTCTTAATGGGGTCGTTTTCTGACGAATTAAGCTACTTTTATTGACAGCATGCGAGAGCAAAATGTGTGCGAGCTAAATGCCTGTGTGGGCTGGGCGGATCCATTTACAGATAATGTTGCATAGAAAATCTAGCGATTGATAGGTCCACAAGGGTCTGTTGGTATGCCGTCAATTAAATGTGCCGACCGTGATCACGTAAAGTCACACCGTCGAGGAGTGTTCAGCTTTTCTATTTGCCCGACGCACAGACATCCTAGCGGGCCGCACATGGTTCTGTCCAACCTGTTCGGTTGACCAATGTAAAACGAGGGGGGCATCCCATAGGAAACCCCAAAGCTAGTGTGACCCGGCAGCGTTGTCGACGGAGATCTGTGCGTGCGTGCGCACGTGCCCAGATGACAGTGGGTGATAGTGGCACGATGGAGACCTGGCCGTCCGTGCCCCCGGGTCGCGTGGTGTTTAATGAGGGACAGATGTCTCCGCTCATCCGGCACCTCTTCCTGACCTTCCGCTCGGAATATTATCTCCCCGTCTGTCGGCATAGTAACCGTTTGGTCGAAGAGGAGCAAATGCAGTTTAATAACGATGACGGGGAAGTGTCTCGCAGCCAGACCTATACACGGACACACACCGTTCTACTAAAGAAACACCATGAAAAGAATAGGTTACTGCGTAGTTATTGTGCACATCATTTGGAACGTCCAATTTTGTCATTCCGATTTGTCTTCTAATGTCTCTTAATATGAAAGTAATCCCAAAGAGAGTGTTTATCAGCTGCACGAGTGAGTGGACTGGGACGGCCAAGTGCCTTCTGGGAAGTGCCGATGACATTGGGTCAGGTTCGGCGAGGAACCACCAGGGCAGGTAGTTCTAAGGTATGGTACCCCGTAACGAGTCATGCATAACAACAGCCCGTAGCCATGGTTATATAATGTTGTGTTGGTATTTATACGAACTCAACAGGTTATGTAGTGTTTCGTTAATGTCTTTCATAAATCCACTGTTGGCTACACGACGTGTCACAAGCAGGTGGACGGCGAAATGTGTGGCGAAGATTCTTGAATTAATGTCCTGTTTTGAATATTCAGATACTTCCCCACCGGTCCGCAGCAGCTTTTGCTTATCTCTGTCTCTGTTTACACCCGATGCTCACATGTGTCCTTTGTCCTGACTATTTTGCTTTCTCAGTTTTTCACACCTCGCTTGTTGTACTGTCATAAACTGACCCAGCCCAGCCAGAAGAGGACTGGTGATCCCTCAGAGCCTGGCTCCTCTCTAGGTTTCTTCCTAAATCTGACTTTCAGGGAGTTTTTCCTAGCCGCCGTGTGTCAACTTGTTCAACTTGTTGATGTTTGCTCTGTCGGATTCAGGCTGGTGATTGTAAAAGCACTTTGTGACAACTTTTGTTGTAAAAAGGGCTTTATAAATACATTTGATTGATTGATTGATTGATCTTGACCACATTTCCAAAAATGAGAGTTATTGGAATCCGATTGTAGACGGACCCTCGAAGACATTTTGTATTCCGATCCAGACGAAGAACTCGTGCTAGCAGAAAATATAAACGGGGCTATATAAACGGAGCAGCGAATCAGAATGCACCATAGTGCCATATGGTTTTAGGAGTATTTACATGTGCTTACCGGCGGTGCCGAACGGGTAGCGTCTGGCACCTCATTACTCCCACATCGACTTGCGTGAGTGTAGATGTGCTCATGCAGTTTACGTATTAACCATATCTGTGGGAGTACTGCCACAACAGGAAGAGGAGGCCATGTAAAACAGCTTACTCATCTGGAGATGCGTGTGTTTCAGTTCAAGGCCGGACTGTGTGAATTAAGGTCCTCGTGGGTGGGACGGAGAAACACAAGAAGGCTTCTCAACTTTTCATCTCGTTCCTGATCGGTGTTCTCAAGGGTCACTTTCGCGTTCACTTGACTGGCTTCGAACGCCCGCGTCTACCTGTTTATCTGTTTCCGTGTCAACAGAGTAAAGAAGACTAGCGGGCTCCGCTTCAGAGATTCACACCGAACCAGAGCCTGAGGTTTTACAGCCATCTGTCTCTTCCGTCTTCAGACGAGAGTAGAACGCATCGTGGCACTTCGCGCAATAGGGGGACGTAAACCAAATGAGCAATGCCGCGCCTCCTCCGCCCGCCAAAAACCCCTGGGATTTGTCAGTGATCGTTTATCTTCTATTGTATTTGAACAGAATGAAAGACAGCGGCGCCTTTATGCATAAACAAATGAGTCGTGAGTCCGGGGGTGTGTACCACACGGGTAACGCGTCATTCAACTCGGTTTGTGACAACCAATCCGAATGTGTTTAAGACAACGCACGCAGAACCTCATCAACGCTGTCCGAAATATGTAGAAAAACAAACAAACGTTTTGACATACGAGGGCCTACACATCATCATTATGTCTATTTTTAGTGCACTGCTCTAACCGGGCAAGGTTGCTCTGTAATCTGGACAAACGCCATGAATATGCTACTAGAGGGTGTAGAGAAGCCGAAAATATGGGAAGACAGGAGTAGGTAAGAAAGAGCTATTAGCTCGGATAATGTGACACAAGCAGAACAAATGATATCCATGGGTAAAGGTAGTCTGAGAGGTAAAGGTAGTCTGAGAGGTAAAGGTAGTCTGATGGGTAAAGGTAGTCTGATGGGTAAAGGTAGTCTGATGGGTAAAGGTAGTCTGATGGGTAAAGGTAGTCTGATGGGTAAAGGTAGTCTGATGGGTAAAGGTAGTCTGATGGGTAAAGGTAGTCTGATGGGTAAAGGTAGTCTGATGGGTAAAGGTAGTCTGATGGGTAAAGGTAGTCTGATGGGTAAAGGTAGTCTGATGGGTAAAGGTAGTCTGATGGGTAAAGGTAGTCTGATGGGTAAAGGTAGTCTGATGGGTAAAGGTAGTCTGATGGGTAAAGGTAGTCTGATGGGTAAAGGTAGTCTGATGGGTAAAGGTAGTCTGATGGGTAAAGGCAGTCTGATGGGTAAAGGCAGTCTGATGGGTAAAGGTAGTCTGATGGGTAAAGGCAGTCTGATGGGTAAAGGCAGTCTGATGGGTAAAGGCAGTCTGATGGGTAAAGGTAGTCTGATGGGTAAAGGTAGTCTGATGGGTAAAGGTAGTCTGATGGGTAAAGGTAGTCTGATGGGTAAAGGTAGTCTGATGGGTAAAGGTAGTCTGATGGGTAAAGGTAGTCTGATGGGTAAAGGTAGTCTGATGGGTAAAGGTAGTCTGATGGGTAAAGGTAGTCTGATGGGTAAAGGTAGTCTGATGGGTAAAAGTCTGATGGGTAAAGGTAGTCTGATGGGTAAAGGTAGTCTGATGGGTAAAGGTAGTCTGAGGTAAAGGTAGTCTGATGGGGAAAGGTAGTCTGATGGGTAAAGGTAGTCTGATGGGTAAAGGTAGTCTGATGGGTAAAGGTAGTCTGAGAGGTAAAGGTAGTCTGATGCGTAAAGGTAGTCTGATGGGTAAAGGTAGTCTGATGGGTAAAGGTAGTCTGATGGGTAAAGGTAGTCTGATGGGTAAAGGCAGTCTGATGGGTAAAGGTAGTCTGATGGGTAAAGGTAGTCTGATGGGTAAAGGCAGTCTGATGGGTAAAGGCAGTCTGAGAGGTAAAGGTAGTCTGATGGGTAAAGGAAGTCTGATGGGTAAAGGTAGTCTGATGGGTAAAGGTAGTCTGATGGGTAAAGGTAGTCTGATGGGTAAAGGTAGTCTGATGGGTAAAGGTAGTCTGATGGGTAAAGGTAGTCTGATGGGTAAAGGCAGTCTGATGGGTAAAGGTAGTCTGATGGGTAAAGGTAGTCTGATGGGTAAAGGTAGTCTGATGGGTAAAGGTAGTCTGATGGGTAAAGGTAGTCTGATGGGTAAAGGCAGTCTGATAGGTAAAGGCAGTCTGATGGGTCTGATGGTTTGGATGGAGTAGTCATGAGAGCTATGCATGTACTTGTACAGATTTAGGGTTTTAGAAACACATTGCTATGGCAGGAATACATTTATGCAGCATTAGGACATTTTAAGTTACATTTAATGGTATTTTTTTCTTTAGATATTGTATCTAATCTTCTGTGAGTTTCAATGTTATTCAGAAACTTCAAAGTAGAAATTATAACCCTCAGAAGCTTTTTTCAATTTAAATACACTTAAATACATACAAGCTTTAATTGGCCTGTTAAGTTATCCTGGCACAGAGTGATGAAATAACACCCCACATGTCACATATATAGTTGTGGTGTTGCAACCATCTGGTAATAATGTGTGGTAATAATGTGTGGCAATAATGTGCGGTAATAATGTGCGGTAATATTGTGTGGCAATAATGTGCGGTAATAATGTGCGGTAATATTGTGTGGCAATAATGTGCGGTAATAATGTGCGGATATATTGTGATGTAATAAGGCATGGACACAATGCGTGGTAATAATGTGTGGCAATAATGTGTGGTATTAAGGTGTGGTAATAATATGTGGTATTAAGGAGTGGTAATAATATGTGGTAATAATATGTGGTAATAATGCATGGTAATAATGTGTGGCAATAATGTGTGGTATTAAGGTGTGGTAATAATATGTGGTATTAAGGTGTGGTAATAATATGTGGTAATAATATGTGGTAATAATGCGTGGTAATAATGTGTGGCAATAATGTGTGGTATTAAGGTGTGGTATTAAGGTGTGGTAATAATGTGTTGGTAATAATATGTGGTAATAATGCTTGGTAATAATGTGTGGTAAAAATGTGTGGTAATAACCTGCGGTAATAACGTGTGGTAATAAGGTGTGGCAATAAGGTGTGGTAATAGGGTGTGGTAATAATGTTGGGTTCTGAGTGGACTGCAGTCTCGGCTTTATCACGCTCTCATTGTTTGACATAGCATGAATGTTACAGACATGTCAAATAAACACTTCTTCAACAGTCTGATGCATCGTTATGTTACCTTTATTGCTTCCTGTTCCCTTGACGAGACAAGAGCACGAGAAGGTCACTCAAAAGCTTACTTCTTTGACTTTTTAATGAAATTTATGTAATTGTTTTTGCACTGTATTTACGTCAAGATGTTGAGCCCCTTTGAAAAAAGTGCACAGGACTAAGAACCTGTGTTATTATTGGTAATAAACAGATTTTCTTTTTGAAGACAATGAAGGGTGTTGCAAATCTGGGAAACAGTGTTAAAAAGTGTCATCGTCGTTGCTTGTGATTACAAATGTAACAAGCACAAAAAGGGGCACATCATGTACACACACTTCTGACACACACACACACACACACACACACACACACACACACAGCTAGGTGTCTTGTGTATTGTTACAGCTAGGTTTCTTGTGTATTGTTACAGCTAGGTGTCTTGTTTATTGTTACAGCTAGGTGTCTTGTTTATTGTTACAGCTAGGTGTCTTGTTTATTGTTACAGCTAGGTGTCGTGTTTATTGTTACAGCTAGGTGTCTTGTGTATTGCTACAGCTAGGTGTCTTGTGTATTGTTACAGCTAGGTGTCTTGTGTATTGATACAGCTAGGTGTCTTGTGTATTGCTACAGCTAGGTGTCTTGTGTATTGCTACAGCTAGGTGTCTTGTGTATTGCTACAGCTAGGTGTCTTGTGTATTGCTACAGCTAGGTGTCTTGTGTATTGCTACAGCTAGGTGTCTTGTGTATTTTTACAGCTAGGTGTCTTGTGTATTGCTACAGCTAGGTGTCTTGTGTATTTTTACAGCTAGGTGTCTTGTGTATTGCTACAGCTAGGTGTCTTGTGTATTGCTACAGCTAGGTGTCTTGTGTATTGCTACAGCTAGGTGTCTTGTGTACTGCTACAGCTAGGTGTCTTGTGTATTGCTACAGCTAGGTGTCTTGTGTATTGCTACAGCTAGGTGTCTTGTGTATTGCTACAGCTAGGTGTCTTGTGTATTGCTACAGCTAGGTGTCTTGTGTATTGCTACAGCTAGGTGTCTTGTGTATTGCTACAGCTAGGTGTCTTGTGTATTGCTACAGCTAGGTGTCTTGTGTATTGCTACAGCTAGGTGTCTTGTGTATTGCTACAGCTAGGTGTCTCTTTATGATGGTCATACTATGGATCATTTACCAAGTATATTATGCATTTCTGTAACATTGTACAGTGCTATTGTGGTTTATAGAGACCCATTGATATACACAAACAAACAGCATGACCAAACACACAACATCAGTACGACCACTTGGTTGTCATCCAACCTACACTGGCTGTTAACGCATGAGCAGAACGCCACTTCTACTCCACAGCGCCAAAACACTGACAGAGTGACTGTTGTCACGGATGCAGGCGGCGCTGTTCTGTCTGCTGATTGTATCACAGGCAGAACGGCTCAAAGAAAATTCTGTGGAAAACTATAACCCAGTGCAGTCTGTTTTTTACCTCATTTTTAATGCATTAACACAGACAGGGACCACGTGATGCAACCAACAGCCGCAGGGCGACAATCCCATTCCGGAAAAGTGATCGGTGAGTTCCTGGTCGCCGTCTCTGTTGTTGGTGAAGTTCTTTTTAACAGTGGCACAGAGACACTGCCTCCCCCAAGCTCCGTCTGTTGTGTAAAGGCAGCCATAGATAACAGAAACACACACACACACACACACACACACACACACACATACATACATGCAAATGAATGTTCACACACCCACGTATGCAGTCACAAACAGAGCACACGCATACACACATGAGCCCACATGAGCCTACACACGCAGGCACACAAAACCCTGTTTTGAGAGCCAATCAGTCTCCATTATCATGTCGTTCTGCTGGAGCCACACTACTGAGTGAGCTTCATTACAGACACTGGCTCATTGGTTTTTCCTTAAACTATCCCAGAAGCCCTCTCTCAATCCTCTTTTGACACATCTCTACTTATCCTCTCCTAAAACATCTTTCCATTTTCCTCTTTCACACATCTCACCTGTCCTCCTATACACATCTCACATGTCCTCCTATAAACATCTCACCTGTCCTCCTGTACACATCTCACCTGTCCTCCTGTACACATCTCACCTGTCGTCCTGTACACATCTCACCTGTCCTTCTGTACACATCTCACCTGTCCTCCTGTACACATCTCACCTGTCCTCCTGTACACATCTCACCTGTCCTCCTGTACACATCTCACATGTCCTCCTGTACACATCTCACCTGTCCTCCTATACACATCTCACCTGTCCTCCTATACACATCTCACCTGTCCTCCTATACACATCTCACCTGTCCTCCTCACCTGTCCACATCATCACCTGTCCTCCTATACACATCTCACCTGTCCTCCTATACACATCTCACCTGTCCTCCTATACACATCTCACCTGTCCTCCTATACACATCTCACCTGTCCTCCTATACACATCTCACCTGTCCTCCTATACACATCTCACCTGTCCTCCTATACACATCTCACCTGTCCTCCTATACACATCTCACCTGTCCTCCTATACACATCTCACATGTCCTCCTATTCACATCTCACCTGTCCTCCTATACACATCTCACATGTCCTCCTATACACATCTCACATGTCACTTGATACATCTTCTGTCCAGACATAAAACCCTACCCCCCGTGGGTCACTTGGCAGATCTTCTGTCCAGACATAAAACCTTACCCCCAGCGGGTCACTTGATACATCTTCTGTCTAGACATAAAACCCTACCCCCCGTGGGTCACTTGGCAGATCTTCTGTTCAGACATAAAACCTTACCCCAAGTGGGTCACTTGACAAATCTTCGGTCCAGACATAAAACCTTACCCCAAGTGGGTCACTTGGCAAATCTTCTGTCCAGACATAAAACCTAATGACAGTGGGTCACTTGGCACATCTTCTGTCCAGACATTAAACCTATTGACAGTCACTAACCACCGTCCTCTCTGATGAAACTATGTCTTGGATCATTGTCAATGTAGAACTCCACTCACCAGAGATAGTAAATAAAGATAATATTAAAATAACATCTGTGTCCTGGACGTTTCTCACGAACAGATGGGTGCTTGCAAATTAACAAATTCACGATATGTAGATCGGGCAAATGACTGTATTAATGACTGTATTAATTATCAGGATTTTATTAATATTGAAGAAAGCTTACGTGTTAAAAGTAGATGTGTTTCCAGTTGACTAGAAGTCTGGTTTAATCCAAACCATGATGTTGTTCCATAGTTATTTAATAAATTAATAATTAATCATTAATCACATTCATGATGGATGCAACCAAATCCCATGAATGTTAGTGTGGTCCAAGGGCCTCTTGGACACTGAAATGGATGAGATGGGTCCGGGGTCCTGGGGTCCCTTCAGCTGGGGTCCCAGTCGCAGAGCTCCAATCTAGGTATTTTTATTCATGTTCGGAAAACAGGGAGTATGAACGAGAAGGCAAAAACATGCAGACATGCAGGACAACGAAGAACGAGAAAGCAGAACTGGGTGAACAAATGACATTTATAGGGAACATATCAAGACACAGGTGAAACCAATTAGAACTACAGACACTGAAACCAACTACAACAGACATAAGGAAAACAAGAACCCAGGAAAACAAGAACCCGGACCGGGGGAAAAATGGAACACCAGGGAAAGACTGAAGTCCACAAAAAACACAGAGGGGAACATTTATGATGATCAGATCAGGTATTTGTTTGTATTTATCTTCTCTAACCAACAGAAAGTGAATAATTTTAATAGGACGACCATTAAAATGAAGACACAAAAAACTCTGATGTAATTAAAATCTAATATGTACATAAATGTAATATAACACAATATATACTTGAGTACACAGTGCTAAAACACAACCCCCCCCACAAAAAAAAAAAAACACTGGCATTGTCCAATGAATTATGGTGCTCACTCTACAAGACAATATCATAATACATAAAACATATATACATATATATATATATTTATATATGACGATTTCCCGGTGACAAAATACATATATAGAACATCTGTCAGGGTGGTTGACCTGAGTTTGACATCTGGATAAAGTTTACCTTCTCCTTCCACCATAAACCGATTGAAAAGGGTGGTTGCCATGGTAGTAGTTGTAGAACTTTATGCACACGACCAGTCAATGTGAGTTTAGTTGACAGTTGGAAAATGACCTACTGTTGGAAAAACCCAATGTAGGTTTGATGGAATTGAGCCCCTAATTCCAATTCCTTTAATTAACCCCAAAAGCAACTCACAACACCGCGAAACGCCTCAGTTCTCCCTCCTGCTTTGTATTCCCTCCTAATCCTTCTCTTCACACACACACACACACAGGCACACACACACACACACGCACACAGCTAACTCAAGCTAACTCCAAACCACATTTTCGAGTGGACTACTCCTATGGGTGCTGAAATCATTCAACGCCATTCACTCCGACCACTGATCCATATTTAACGGTGTGTGGTGTCTATAACTGACTCAGTGGCACATAGGTAAACACTCAGTCCTCATCTACCAAGCGGGCAGTTTGGCCGACTCCGGTGCGTTAAAGCTGAAGCCGTTACCTTGCCTGCTGTCAGTGTTGCCTTGGCCAAGTCAAACCCACCTCGTTGTCAAAGAGTGGCAATCAGTAGGCAGGCTGGATCTTCGACGTCACATAATATAACAACAGTTCTAATATAACAGATGAATCAATCAGAGCTTAGACAGATAGCCGTCTGAACCCCCAGTAGTCAGCAAGAATAGAACTGATGCACAGTGACAAGGAAAAAGTTGTGTGTTGAAACTTTGGAAAAAACTTAGAGAGGAAACAGACACTAATAGATTGCCAGTCATCTTCTTACTGTGCCAGGTGAAGATTATAAGTACAGGTATATATAAAAAATCTATAAATGCATGTGGGCTGTGTCTAAAGTCTTTAAACGGTAGTCAGCTGCCTGACCAGGTGAAGAGGGACTGGGACAACCAGGTAGAGAAGGACTGGGACAGCCAGGTGGAGGAGAACTGGGACAACCAGGTAGAGGAGGACTGGAACAACCAGGTGGAGGAGGACTGGGACAACCAGGTGGAGGAGGACTGGGACAACCAGGTGGAGGAGGACTGGGACAACCAGGTGGAGGAGGACTGGGACAGCCAGGTGGAGGAGAACTGGAACAACCAGGTGGAGGAGGACTGGGACAACCAGGTGGAGGAGGACTGGGACAACCAGGTGGAGGAGGACTGGGACAACCAGGTGGAGGAGGACTGGGACAACCAGGTGGAGGAGGACTGGGACAACCAGGTGGAGGAGGACTGGGACAACCAGGTGGAGGAGGACTGGGACAGCCAGGTGGAGGAGGACTGGGACAACCAGGTAGAGGAGGACTGGAACAACCAGGTGGAGGAGGACTGGGACAACCAGGTGGAGGAGAACTGGGACAACCAAGTGGAGGAGGACTGGGACAACCAGGTGGAGGAGGACTGGGACAACCAGGTGGAGGAGGACTGGGACAACCAGGTAGAGGAGGACTGGAACAACCAGGTGGAGGAGGACTGGGACAACCAGGTGGAGGAGAACTGGGACAACCAAGTGGAGGAGAACTGGGACAACCAGGTAGAGGAGGACTGGGACAACCAGGTGGAGGAGGACTGGGACAGCCAGGTGGAGGAGGACTGGGACAACCAGGTGGAGGAGAACTGGGACAACCAGGTGGAGGAGGACTGGGACAGCCAGGTGGAGGAGGACTGGGACAACCAGGTGAGGGTGTGGCAGGGACAACCAGTACTGAACAGCTGGTCCAGAAGTATCAGAGATAACAGGTCTAAGGAGGTAAAAATGCCCACAGGGTTTAGAAAACTCACTGTTGTCACCTCAATAAGCCTGTGCAGTGAAGTAGTGGTGTGGTAAAGCTCCCAGTGGACAAGCTAGCCTTGAAATAAAGTCCTGGCCTGATTACAGTATCTCTCTCTCTCACACACACACACACACACACACACACACACACACACAGTCAAGCTTCCTGGCCTCAATGTACCAGACCGCAGCTAACTACAAGTGCTCTAGCGAGCTAGCCCAGTAAGGTCAGAGAAACAGCAAGGCAAGTTAATTCCAATTCCGTGTCAAACAGGATACATGCCAAAACAAATGGAAACGCACCAGAGAACACATTATTTTTGTCTCTACCTTCTGAACCCACTTCTATTGAAATGGAATCGTCCTCAACCCTGAGTGAACACGGTGGGGTCATGGTGAGGTCATAGGTCCCTTGGGCGTCCATCACAGAGCGTGTGTCTGGGTGCTGTGGACACTGTGAACGGGGTCACTGAAATTAGTCGAAATGTGTTATAACCTGAGTGTGTGAACCTCCATAAGCTCACCTGCGTCTCTTCAAAAACTATGTCCTCGATTGGCGGTGGAGAAACATTAAGCGGCAGCGGCCATGACTTCAATCACCATGACAACCAACCAGTGATGATAAGAGCAATGGGGGAATTACCATTCTAGTGCGGACTGACCGACTAACTGGCAGGCTGACTCACTGACTGGATGACGGGCAAAGCGACTGGCCGGCTGACTCACTGACCGACTGGTTGACTCGGTAACAGGAGCTGAGGGGGATGTTGGCGGATAAGATCGATGCATAATATTTGCCTCGTTAACGACGGCAGCCTGGGGAGGCCATGCAAACGAGGTGAGGGAGAGGTCATAGGAGCTAAAGGGAATATGGCCCTCTCTCACTGCTGTCTGCTACGACCAAACGCCAGAGATAAAACGGAAAGCCCTGGAGAGAAAGACAACAAAACCGAACGAGTGAACGACTCAAATACAATATCTAAGAATTGTTTGTCTTCGTGGTCTTGTAACGGGACCCAGAAACAGGCACAACCTTAGACATTAGCTTGAGGCTAATGTACCCAGGCGTTCTGCGATACAAGCCGGGTTGTTACTGAACGAACAGTCCGTTGATCGATCTGAGTTGAAAAGGACAGTTATTTATTAGTAATCGCTTTGATTACGTGATTAGCACAGAATTTGAGGGAGCGATATTGACATTTGGCCATTAACTACATAATTCTTCTGGGACACTAGGAACTAATTATTATAGCAGGCACATTTCTTTGCTCTCTCCATTGGTGAAATCCCTGTTTCCGATTACAAACAGTTCATTTCAGGAATTACGTTGGTACAGTAAAGGGAAGGATTCTGAGTTGTGAGTGTATGTGTGTTTGTTTGTCTGCATGTGTGTGTTTGTCTGTCTCGGTGCGTGTGTGTCTGTTTTTCTGTCTGTGTGTGTGTGTGTGTGTGTGTGTGTGTGTGTGTGTGTGTGTGAGTGCACGCAGGTGCTTGGGACAGCAGCTAGTGGAGCAGCACAGGCCAGCTGTGTGTGTCAGAGAGCAGAATGCAGAACACTTCCCTCTACATGTGCACACATCCACCCCAGCCTAGACATGTTTTGCTCGTTTTAACAAATACACGTACGCACATGCATGTGCTCGCACACACACACGCACTTACATTTGTTTGTCTATCCGTGTGCGGACCTGAGATCATGTATTAATAAAAACTGCAGCTTTAATGGAGTTACAAGTTGAAGTGTTGTATCTGGGAATAGAATCCGAGGCTCCAGGGCAGAGGATTATGTAGCAAAACCAGGAGGGTTAGGTTTAAAGTTAGGTTTAGGGTTAGGTTCAGAGTTAGGGGTTAGGTTTAGGGGTTAGCTAGACCATGGTGTTTCACAACAGGGCTTACACTTTCCTAGATAACTTTCCTTGCAGCGTTGTTCAGTCTCCATCAGGTTAATAAAACACACACACACACACACACACACACACACACTGCCTCACTTGGCATAAAATAAGTATAAATATAGTGTCCTATATAATGTCATTAAGTATTAACCAGCCCTGTGGTCGCTTTGTCTCCTGAGGTATGAACATACTAATTGATAGCTAAACAGGGCTGGTGAGACATCTCCCAGTGTCACCTTTCAGACCCTTCGCTCCAGTGGTCTGACTTCATCTTCAATATCATGCTTGTTCTCTTTCCGTTTGGTGTGTATGGAAACAAAAATGCTATTATACTATAGCAATAACAGAGTCGGGTTCTTACTCTTATGTACCGGTATTCCACGTTGGACCTCCAGTTCCACAGCTCTTCCACAGAGTCCGATTCGACCAGAGACACCAATAATTAACTATTAGGTAAAAAAAATAAACTGTCACAAGTGAGGACCCTTCCGTCACTCTGGGTGTTGTTAGTTGGCCACCATGTCCTTCAGTTTGGTTTGAGTTGATCATGCACACCTGGTTTAAGTTGGTAATTAGCAGGTGTTCTTAAGTCGAGGGGTGTGGTTGCACTTTGCTTTGCATTTTATCAAGTCACAGGTACGTGAGGTGTGTTATTTCATGTAGGAGATGTTAGTATGTTTGGTGTATTTAGTTGTCGCTTTTGTATTTACTTTTAGACTGTGTTTAGATTTTCTGTTCGTTGTATTCGTGTTTGATGATTTGTTAATAAAAGACCACAAGCGGTAAATTTTGCTCAGCGTTGGCTACATCGTGCACTACACCGCCAGCGAAGTACATGACAAAACCAGCCGGCTCTGGACCTCTTAGGGAATAAGTTGAATAGCCCTCTGGTAGTTACTGTGTGTGTATGAATCGGGGTTCCCAGAAAACTCCACAGGTCACCAAGCCACACATTTCAGATCTGTTGTTTCACAAACATGAATTGTTTTTTTGTTACCGTATTACTTATTTATCATTAGGTCCTACTTCATAGTACTATATAGAGAACAGGATGTCAACTCTTTATATAACTGTAGTCTAAACTAGTGTACTATATAGAGAACAGGATGTCACCTCTACATATGACTGTGGTCTAAACTAGTGTACTATATAGAGAACAGGATGTCACCTCTTTATATAACTGTAGTCTAAACTAGTGTACTATATAGGGAACAGGATGTCACCTCTTTATATAACTGTAGTCTAAACTAGTGTACTATATAGGGAACAGGGTGTCACCTCTACATATGACTGTGGTCTAAACTAGTGTACTATATAGAGAACAGGATGTCATCTAAACTATACTTTGTCTCCAGATGATGTGGCCAATTCTCTCTGGCAGTGTCATCTTATGATAAAGTATTGTAAAGCACCACTGTCTCTGCAGCCTGTTCTGTTCAGCCAAGTGTGACCTGAATTCATGGTGGGAATGTAGAACAAGGGGAACAGCAGATTAGAAAGACAATGAAAAAAGAACCTCACAGCAGCTCAACAATCTAGTCACGTTTTTCGGAACGAGAAAAATCGTTATCTCCTTAAGGTTGTTTTTTTGTGAGCCGACCCCGTTAGTGGAATTCCACATAATGTGTGCGAGGAGACGTGAGTAGGCGCGAGGAGGCGCGAGGAGACGTGAGTAGGCGCGAGGAGACGTGAGTAGGCGCGAGGAGACGTGAGTAGGCGCGAGGAGACGTGAGTAGGCGCGAGGAGACGTGAGGAGACGTGAGTAGGCGCGAGGAGGCGCGAGGAGGCGCGAGGGGTAAATAGCCAATATATTATACTGGTAAGGTTCAAATTACAGAAATAAACAGGTGATCAAAGCAATTATAAAACGAAAACAAAAATACAGCATTTCAGGGTTCAAACGGCCTGTTTTGTATTTACCCATCTCCCGTATCTGAAGGGGGAATAATGTTCCAGTGTCACCATGACAAATTCGCAGACACCGATACAGAGACCAGGTAACGTAAACCAATGTTTATTAAGGGATGGGCTGGATCATTGTCGGGGACAGGCAGAGGTTGGCTGGATGTACAGAGGGTCAGATGTTTGGAGGTACGGAGGGTCAGATGGCTGGAGGTACAGAGGGTCAGATGGTTGGAGGTACAGAGGGTCAGATGGTTGGAGGTACAGAGGGTCAGATGGCTGGAGGTACAGAGGGTCAGATGGCTGGAGGTACAGAGGGTCGGATGTTTGGAGGTACGGAGGGTCAGATGGCTGGAGGTACAGAGGGTCAGATGGCTGGAGGTACAGAGGGTCAGATGGTTGGAGGTACAGAGGGTCAGATGGTTGGAGGTACAGAGGGTCGGATGGTTGGAGGTACAGAGGGTCAGATGGCTGGAGGTACAGAGGGTCAGATGGCTGGAGGTACAGAGGGTCAAATGGTTGGAGGTACAGAGGGTCAGATGGTTGGAGGTACAGAGGGTCAGATGGTTGGAGGTACAGAGGGTCGGATGGTTGGAGGTACAGAGGGTCGGATGGTTGGAGGTACAGAGGGTCAGATGGCTGGAGGTACAGAGGGTCAGATGGTTGGAGGTACACAGGTTCAGATGGTTGGAGGTACAGACAATGATCATAACAGGATGCGTAGGCAGTAGTACCAGGGGTTAGGCAGGCTCAGACCAGAGATCGTGTCGACCCCTTAATACACATTGGTTTACGTTAGCTGGTCTCCAAAATAATGTGTGTGTGGGTCTATACGCGTGTGTACAGTACATGTGTGTATGGAACAATGTGTGTATGTATATGTGTGTATGCATTTATGTGTGTGTATATGTGTGTACAGTACATGTGTGTATGCATTAATGTGTGTATATATGTGTGTAAGCATTAATGTGTGTGTGTTGTCATATGGACCTACTGCAGCCACTGTATTCTGAACAGAACAGAGGTCACCTTGCAGTCATGCTCTGCTGGCCAGGAAGGGAAACTGCAACACTGGGTGGAATATGGTGGCTATTAGTTTGTAGCGCCGTCTTACATTTGTAAAGAGACAGGAGGATGTTCAATGGGATCGCATCTTCCTCCAATGGAATGTTTCATATTCTTGTGATGATCACAGAACATGTTTTCTATTGTCAGTGTGAAGTTCACCGTAAAAAAATAACAGGAAGTCATAATCAACAGAGACGTTAATATATGTACAACAGAAGTGATTAATTTGTATGCTTTATAGATTGAGACAGAGTATATCTTATTGCAGAACGGCAGTGGAGTTGAGCCCAATCGTCTGACGGCTTTGGCTTAGAGCGCTGGATATCCCCAATCTTGACTTTTACCCTAAACCTATCTACTAAGTCCTCCACCGATGGAGAAACGTCCACACTCGTTCAAATTGTTCCTCCTGCCTCTTCTATTGCGTCTTCTATTGCGTCTCCTCCTGCCTCTTCTCCTACCTCTCATCCTGCCTCTCCTCCCGCATCTCCTCCAGCACCTCCTCCAGCACGTCCTTCTACATCTGCCGCATTTCTGGCATAACGAGGTGACCTTGTCTGGCCGGGATGGGAATTCACCCACCATGCGTATTCCTTCCACACTCTGTCCTCTTCCTCCTGGTCGTTCTCTCTTTCCCCGTCTCTCTTTTGGCCCCGCCCACTCTTGTCCTGATCAGGGCCGGCACGTGATGTGTGCAGTGTGTGGCTGCGCTCTCAGACGAATCTCTGAAAAAATTTCTTCCGGAGGGATTTCATTTCTCTGCCTCATTTCCTCGTTCCTCCATCTCTCCAGACCCTCTGTTCACATAGCCACGCCCCACCCACATCTGAGGGGGCGTTCATTTGCTTAAAAAAGAATGCACGATGCGACAGGGTTGTGTCATAGAAATGGAAGTGGATGGAACGGTCTCCTCAATCAAGTGATCGGTGGGGCCTGTTATATATTCTGTTATATATATATATATATATTCAGGTCTATACTTTATTTTTGTGTGCACGTAGGCACAGTGATCAGTGACGGCACACTGTTTGACAGATGACACATTGACGATATCTCTCTCTAAGTCCTGCTTCTCCGCAGTAACAGGTGATACGGGATCCGCTAATGTCCAAAAGCTGGATAGAGTCTGTCACATTCCCCGATGCCCATAAATGATGAGGCACAATGGAATCACGACAACCAAAACAAAATGGGTTTCAAGAGGGTTTCTGGGCCACACTTAGTTCACAGGATAATGTGTGCTTAAAGACACCTACCACAAATGTTGCCATAGAAAAAGCATAACAGAACAGATACACAACATAGTATATGCGTGGAGAAGGAATAAACAGTATGGGGAAGATTAACATGTGGTGTTTAGATTAAGTAATGGTTAGGGTTGGGGTTAGGGTTGGGCTAGTTTGCCTAACAAATCAATGGAGAGATTCCCGAGGGGGGGGGGGGCACCCTCTGTGATCCAATGGGTGGAAGGCAAAAGTATCTTAATCGGAACCCTGTGTACCAATCGGAACGGCAAAATAATACTGTAGGTGAGGGTGTGTCCAGGTTAAAGGTCAGCACAGTGGTTACGTAAAGGGTTAGCGTTTAGGGGCTTACGTTAGGGGTTAGGAAAGCATTCATTAGGACCACTACATAGAGCCGGTCTGCGGACAAGCCGATTTCCCTGAAGTGACACCAGAACCACCTCAGTAATCAGTCCAAACTGGCAGCCAATTTTGATCCAAGAGTCCTGGCTGTGTTCACAGATTGATAGTATGTGGTTGTCAAATCATGGCAAAGCTGACATGAGTCAAAGTCTTAGCAACTCGGGACATATCGTGTGTCAGCGGTCAGGAGATGAAAGTGTGTGTGTTTCAACCCGCATAGAATCCTTATTCAACCTCATTCGAATGAAAGAACGGAGAGGAATGACGATGGGGAGACTCATCCCAAGTGAACCTGAGGTCTGTGCACATCTGGGGAGACTCATCCCAAGTCAACCTGAGGTCTGTGCACATCTGGGGTGACTCATCCCAAGTGAACCTGAGGTCTGTGCACATCTGGGGTGACTCAACCCGGGTCAACCTGAGGTCTGTGCACATCTGGGGTGACTCAACCCGGGTCAACCTGAGGTCTGTGCACATCTGGGGTGACTTAACCCGGGTCAACCAGAGGTCTGTGCACATCTGGTGACTCAACCCGGGTCAACCTGAGGTCTGGAGCGGAGAGAAAGTGGACCAAAACAGCTGGAAAATATGGTCATTTAAATGATGATCAAATGTTTAACTTGATCATAATAATGGTGAGCAAACAGAAATACATGCACATTACAAAGTCTTAAGAGGTTCCCCCGTTTATAAAATTAGGGCCTCAAGTTTTTGCCATCCCCTCGCCAAAAACACACACACCAAAACCAAAAGTAATAAATCTAACACTGCACGTTGATCTAGTAACACGGCATATTGCTGAATCTCGAAACATCTTGTGACCAAAATAATTCCACTGGCGCTTTAAGGGCAGAGTTTATCGGGGTAACGGATACAACAGCACTTCCGGTCTCGCAAAGATAATCGTCATCAACACACACATCCCGCTTGACATTGCGCGTGGAGTATTTTCATGTCCAAGAAACACAAGTAAAACACTACATACCTGCCAGTATGACCTCCCGCAAGCGTGAATGGTGAAATAGACATTATACCAAAGTCTAAATCTACCCAGAATTGGCAGGGGGCGTTCGATCAAATTGGAACAACATACAGAGATCAGAAAATGGAGACTAATGAAAATGTTGCTCCGTGTGGAAGAAAAAAGAAAAAGAAAAAAACAGAGGGAAGATAGAGTTAACTGAGAAAACAAAACATGAGAGGTATGTGTAAATTGTGGAAGAAATGTGCAGTATACTGCTGCCGTTTTGCCTGAGGTCAGGTGGAGAAGAAAAGAGAAAGTGATGAACCTCTACCTCTCTCCTACATTTGGCAGAATCTGAACCGAGAACTGCCTAGAGACGTTTTCCACTTCCAGCATCGGCGGTTGAAATTCAGGATAATCCTATGGCCATCGTCTCAGTAATCAATCGTTACTACGTCATCTATCATTAGTCCAGAAACAACCCTGAACCAATCGCAAGAAATGTCCAGCTGAACTGGAACCCGACACAATCAGTCATAACAGCGCTTTCCCTCACATACTGCATCTGCCATAGAGGAGGAGACCTTCATTTATAAAGGAATTTGGTCTTTAGAGTTCTGCTCCACCACTCAGCCTTCACAGGAACAGGGTTATCAAAGACAGACACAACTCTGCTCCACCACTCAGCCTTCACAGAAACATGTGTTTTTAAAGTTGAATTTCTTTCATTTTAGAAAGAGCAACTTACAGTTGCAGTCAAGTGCAGCCATCAAGCCAAATTCAGTCCATGAGCTGAAATAAGTGAAAAATCACAAGGGACGTCCACAATATCTATTTCTTCCCACGATACGTTTCACAGCGACAGCACACACTTGGCCTACATAGAAGGTTAGGTGGAAAGCTACCACTGCTCTAAAAAAAATCAAGACATGAATGACGATTGTCAAACACTACCTGGGTAAAGACCAAAACTATTGGAACAATGTGCTCCGGACAGATGAGCTTGTACCTAGGACATGTTGTGTATTGTGATAACGTACCCGAAGATTGTTCCAGAACATGAACCTGCAGGAATTAATTGTCTTAACGTTTGCTACTCTCCCTCGAGTTGCCTGGAGAAGACACAATGAATTAAGTCCAGTTTCACCTAATACCAGAGAGGTTCTGCTGGGCTGACAGAAAAGTCTCTAATCTAGATTCAAATGAGGTGAAACATTATGACATCCGAAACATACAAAACACTGCTGCAATATTGTGTGATTGTGTGTGTGGGCTGTGTGTGCATGTGTGACTGTGTGTGTGGGCTGTGTGTGCATGTGTGATTGTGTGTGTGGGCTGTGTGTGCATGTGTGATTGTGTGTGTGGGCTGTGTGTACATGTGTGACTGTGTGTGTGGGCTGTGTGTACATGTGTGACTGTGTGTACATGTGGGCTGTGTGTACATGTGTGACTGTGTGTACATGTGGCTGTGTGTACATGTGTGACTGTGTGTGGGCTGTGTGACTGTGTGTGTGGCTGTGTGTACATGTGTGACTGTGTGTGTGGGCTGTGTGTACATGTGTGACTGTGTGTACATGTGTGACTGTGTGTGGGCTGTGTGGGCTGTGTATACATGTGTGACTGTGCATGTGTGACTGGGCTGTGTGTGCATGTGTGACTGTGTGTACATGTGTGACTGTGTGTGTGGGCTGTGTGTACATGTGTGACTGTGTGTACATGTGTGACTGCGTGTGGGCTGTGTGTGCATGTGTGACTGTGTGTGGGCTGTGTATACATGTGTGACTGTGTGTGGGCTGTGTGTGCATGTGTGACTGTGTGTGTGGGCTGTGTGTGCATGTGTGACTGTGGAGCCCGTATTGAATATTTCCCTCAGATGTCATTATCTGCCTGACCAGCGGCATTCCCATCGTCACCGGAGTCCCTGAAACTGAAAATGTGAATCGTGCAGACGGAAGTGAGAGGTTGTGAGACAAGAGATAAAAATGGAAGTGAGAGGTAGAGAGACTGAGATATAGACAGAAGTGAGAGGTAGAGAGACAGAGATATAGATGGAAATGAGAGGTAGAGAGACAGAGATATAGATGGAAATGAGAGGTAGAGAGACAGAGATATAAATGGAAGGAGAGGAGAGACAGAGATATAGATGGAAGTGAGAGGTAGAGAGACAGAGATATAGATGGAAATGAGAGGTAGAGAGACAGAGATATAAATGGAAGTGAGAGGTAGAGAGACAGAGATATAAATGGAAGTGAGAGGTAGAGAGACAGAGATATAGATGGAAGTGAGAGGTAGAGAGACAGAGATATAGATGGAAGTGAGAGGTAGAGAGACAGAGATATAAATGGAAGTGAGAGGTAGAGAGACAGAGATATAGACAGAGATAACTAGGGGAGGAGCAACTCACAATAGTTGAACCATGAGAGGGGAGGAGCAACTCACAACAGTTGAACCATGAGAGGGGAGGAGCAACTCACAACAGTTTAACCATGAGAGGGGAGGAGCAACTCACAACAGTTTAACCATGAGAGGGGAGGAGCAACTCACAACAGTTTAACCATGAGAGGGGAGGAGCAACTCACAACAGTTTAACCATGAGAGGGGAGGAGCAACTCACAACAGTTTAACCATGGGAAGGGAGGAGCAACTCACAGCAGTTTACCAAAGCTCAATCAATTATCAACCTTATTAAAGCTCAACCAATTATATCAACTTTTATCAAGTCTACAACGAAACATAGTGAAAGTTTACCAGTGTGCACTCCTTTAGAACATAGTTATTGTTTGAGATTAAAACTTTAGGAGGGTAAAAAGAAAATCACCTTCTGAGTGTCTCTCTACTTATTGGGGTGTAGTATTTCAAGATGTTGCTTTACGATTCACACCACAATGGGCAGGTAAGCTAGAAGACAGACAGAAAAAAAATCGCAGACAACCACATCCACACATCAAAATTGTGTTTTAATTAAAAACGGATAACAATTTTCCCCAATCATTCTCCGTTCCCCTTAAATGTGTCACACATACAAAAATCAAAATAATCAAATTCCCTAGTCTTTAGAGACTAATACAATGTGGATTAACCCCTCGTGGGGATTTCCTCTTCTTTCCTGCGTAAGTTATTCTATGCGCCATTAACAATATTCACAACTATGTACATTCAGACGGAAGTCTCAAATAGCAAACATCATCATCATCCCCAAAAAGAAAGCAAAATAACTAAAAAGATAGAAAAAAAGCAAAAAATAAACAGTAGATACCTCTTCAAAAAATATAATTGATGAAGACTTTTACAATGAAAATATGGAGTTAAATTATGATCGCTTTATTATTATTTTCATTCAACTGTAGGCACATTGTAGATAAGTGAGGCGTCGTCCGATTGGGTCCTCTGGCAGGGTAGGAATGTCCCAAGGCGGCAGCCATCGCGGAGATCATGTGACCGCGTGAAGCTGCCATTTTGAAAAGGTCAAAATCCGGTGGTGGTTGACACTTGTGTAAACAAAAACAGCCAGCAGCCAGTGGTATCATTAGCTAGTGCTCAACAACCCCTGTTCAACTTGACCCCGGGGACAATACAGTACAAAACAAAAGTCATGTGACAACACAACATCAGGAGGCTGCCATGGGCTCAGGCTGGAAGAGATATATCAGACATATTATGCTATTATCGACAAAGGGGGTTTCTTTGGCATACACGATTCGTTGTATTTCCTATTAAATTATTACACATGAAACGCCAACAGAACCAGAACTCCTAATACGGATCCCCGTCACCAAATAACTCGGCACAACGGACTCAATCGACCCGAGTCATGTCATCCGAGCCATTCTAAAATCAAGAGCTTTCGTATACGATCAGGACAATTGAAAGAATAAAACAATAAAAATAAAAAACGACCATTAAAATAAAATGTACTCCTGAAAATGATAACTAAACATTGTCCACAGGTTTACGACACATCGATCTGACCGCAACAGATTGCGTCGCCTCATCGAAAACCAGACGTTAACCTCAGCCATGTGATCAAACATCCAGAAATGTGATTGGTGGAGGTAATGCCCATGGAGGTCATATATATCATAATAATATCATCCCTGTCACAATAATATCATCTTTGACACAGCTAGAGGAAAACAATAGCACATTCAACGTGGACATCCTGGCTACCGTAATAAACACATACTTATCTGGCTCTCAGAGGCAAGAAAATTAACAACTGTTGTGTTTCCTCAAAACCTACAACACAGAATACACTGCGAGTGTAGACCTCCATGAATAAATTACCACTGTCACATTACCACTGTCGTGTATTCATAAGGCTGCATTGAGGGATGCTGGTCGGCCATTTTCCCCGTCACATTCGGCTGAAAAGGTATTAAACAAGTGAGTGAGACAAAAGGCCTGTCAAGCACTGGGGGCTCTGACCCTTCACTGTTCCCGTTTACATCGACCATCAGTGTTCCTGTACGACCCAGACCTGTGAATATACACAGACCATACAGTACAGACCAACATACTAACTTCACCTGGTCTGGCGCTGAGTGAATGTGACACTAGATTAGTGTAACGGCTGTGTTGCCAGGCTGTACTGTCGGCAAGACAACACTGCAACCAAAGATGTGTTTTCTTCACAAAGAGATGTTGCTGAGAATCTAGTTTGGATCAAAGCAGCTACGGTCTCTTCTCTCCCTCTCCTCTTTTCTGTCACTTTCTCTCTCCCTCTCTTTTTCTCTCTCATCCCTCCTCTCTCGATGGAGACAAATGAGATGTCCGGGAGTCTCCACAGAAATGTTCTGTCAGTTCCTAGGCTGTAGCCGTACTTGCTCTACATTTTCCACACAGATAGAGAAAGGGTTTCAGGGGACTAGGCAAGGTGATCTCTAAAACCAAAATGGATTTGTGTATTAAAAAAATACAGAAAAAAAAGAAGCAAAGGTGTAGAATTAGTCCCAGTCGCTGGGCTTTAGCACAGGGGTTATTTCAAGTAACATAGATCCCAAACTTGACATGGTATGCGGGGCTAGACACCAGTGGCATGATGCCACAACTGAAGCCCATATAAACTGTACCTATGGCAACTAATCCTAGTCCATACTAGCACAGACAGCATTGTATATATTGGACCGATGGCTTCTATACTTAAGATGTGAACAACAGAATAGAAGACATGTAAAGATTTGAGCGTTGGCTGGGCTATTTAGAGAGGGGTCCATTTGGGTTGTGTAGCCCCTGCAGATGTTGGGCTCAGAGCCACACCTCAACTGGACATTGGACTAAACCCTGAATTAACCTTAAGGCAAAAGGAACACAATTCTGCAATGATAAGTTGTTACCAAGTGATTTCGCCATAAACATAACCAAGCAGGGGTTAAGATAGGACAAGGGGGGTTAAGAGAGGACTAAGGGGGGTTAAAAGAGGACTAAGGGGGGTTAAGAGAAGACTAGAGGGGTTAGGAGAGGACTAGAGGGGTTAGGAGAGGACTAGAGTGCTTAGGAGAGGGCTAGAGGGGTTAGGAGAGGACTAGAGGGGTTAGGAGAGGACTAGAGGGGTTAAGAGAGGTCTAGATGGGTTAAGAGAGGACTAAGGGGGGGTTAAGAGAGGACTAGATGGGTTAAGAGAGGACTAGAGCGGTAAAGAGAGGAATAGAGGGGTTAGGAGAGGACTAGAAGGAGAAGTGAGTTCAGTGGTTCCAGAGAGTATTCTCTTTTTGTCCTTTTCCTTTCCTCTACAATCAGAAAAAGGACTCGACGATGTCACCCCCTCCAAGCCGCTACCGTCTTCTTCTTCTTCTATTGTTCAGTTTCCCCACCGGACTCAAGGGGAGATGTTGAGCAGCTTGGTGGATTTATTGGGGTAATTGATTTCCAGGCTGATGGCAGCAATGTTCAACAGAGCCTGCACAGTAAAACAGGATACCAAGGTGAATTAATAAATAAAGGGATGACATAGGGGGATGAGGGAGAGGGAATGACAGATGGGGATCAGGGAGAGGGAATTACAAAAGGGGATGAGGGAGAGGGAATAACAGATGGGGATGAGGGAGAGGGAATTACAAAAGGGGATGAGGGAGAGGGAATAACAGATGGGGATGAGGGAGAGGGAATAACAGATGGGGATGAGGGAGAGGGAATGACAGATGGGGATGAGGGAGAGGGAATGACAGAAGGGAATGAGGGAGAGGGAATAACAGAAGGGAATGAGGGAGAGGGAATTACAGAAGGGGATGAGGGAGAGGGAATAACAGATGGGGATGAGGGAGAGGGAATGACAGAAGGGAATGAGGGAGAGGGAATAACAGAAGGGAATGAGGGAGAGGGAATTACAGAAGGGGATGAGGGAGAGGGAATAACAGAAGGGGATGAGGGAGAGGGAATGACAGAAGGGAATGAGGGAGAGGGAATAACAGAAGGGGATGAGGGAGAGGGAATAACAGATGGGGATGAGGGAGAGGGAATGACAGATGGGGATGAGGGAGAGGGAATGACAGAAGGGAATGAGGGAGAGGGAATAACAGAAGGGAATGAGGGAGAGGGAATTACAGAAGGGGATGAGGGAGAGGGAATAACAGAAGGGGATGAGGGAGAGGGAATGACAGAAGGGGATGAGGGAGAGGGAATAACAGAAAGGGATGAGGGAGAGGGAATGACAGAAGGGGATGAGGGAGAGGGAATGACAGAAGGGGATGAGGGAATAACAGAAGGGGATGAGGGAGAGGGAATAACAGAAGGGGATGAGGGAATAACAGAAGGGGATGAGGGAATGACAGAGAAGTGGATAAAGGAGAGGGAATGACAGAAAGGAATGAGGGAGAGGGAATAACAGATGGGGATGAGGGAGAGGGAATAACAGATGGGGATGAGGGAGAGGGAATAACAGAAGGGAATGAGGGAGAGGGAATAACAGAAGGGGATGAGAGAAAGGAATAACAGAAGGGGATGAGGGAGAGGGAATAACAGATGGGGATGAGGGAGAGGGAATAACAGATGGGGATGAGGGAGAGGGAATAACAGAAGGGAATGAGGGAGAGGGAATAACAGAAGGGGATGAGAGAAAGGGAATAACAGAAGGGGATGAGGGAGAGGGAATAACAGAAAGGGATGAGGGAGAGGGAATGACAGAAGGGGATGAGGGAGAGGGAATGACAGAAGGGGATGAGGGAATAACAGAAGGGGATGAGGGAATGACAGAGAAGTGGATAAAGGAGAGGGAATAACAGAAGGGGATGAGGGAGAGGGAATAACAGATGGGGATGAGGGAGAGGGAATAACAGAAGGGGATGAGGAAATAACAGAAGGGGATGAGGGAATGACAGAGAAGTGGATAAAGGAGAGGGAATGACAGAAGGGGATGAGGGAATGACAGAGAAGTGGATAAAGGAGAGGGAATAACAGAAGGGGATGAGGGAATAACAGAAGGGGATGAGGGAATGACAGAAGGGGATGAGGGAGAGGAAATGACAGAAGGGGATGCGGGAGAGGGAATAACAGAAGGGAATGAGGGAGAGGGAATAACAGAAGGGGATGAGGGAATAACAGAAGGGGATGAGGGAATGACAGAAGGGGATGAGGGAGAGGAAATGACAGAAGGGGATGCGGGAGAGGGAATAACAGAAGGGAATGAGGGAGAGGGAATAACAGAAGGGAATGAGGGAGAGGGAATAACAGAAAGGGATGAGGGAGAGGGAATGACAGAAGGGGATGAGGGAGAGGGAATAACAGAAGGGGATGAGGGAATAACAGAAGAGGATGAGGGAGAGGGAATAACAGAAGGGGATGAGGGAATAACAGAAGAGGATGAGGGAGAGGGAATAACAGATGTGCTGATTATTTGTACAGTAATGACATCGCTCATGTTGTTAGCAGGTCAAGTTGTTAAACGTAGAATAAACATCAACAGGCACTGGACTTGAATAGGGAACGTAGGTGCTAGAAGTCACATTCCCACGCAGGTACCCACTCCTGTGTTCTCACAGTTGGACATGAGCATGTTTTAAATCGTGTCTCGCCCGCCCCCGGAACGCCACCTCCTGTACCCGATGCCCACCACAACTCCCTCCAACTCCCACTAATCTGTTTGCCTACTGCCCCCATGTCATAATCGCCCACCCCCCAGACGGAGAATATGCTCGCTTAGTCGTGGATAATAATGGCCAGTAATTAGTCGTGAACGCAGTCGCTGCAGCACGCACGCGCACACGCACGCACACACACACACACCACACACCACACACACACACACACACCACACACCACACACCACACACAACACACACGTGGGTGGGGTGTGTTTCAGTCTGTGTGTCATTAGCCCTGTGATTCACTGACAGAGGAAAGGTGTGTATCGGCTAAATACCACCACAGCTAAACACCTACTAATCGCTCCATCAGTATTCCTTCCTGCCTGGAACTGACAAACCAGGCAACAAAGAACCGCTAGAGATCCGACAGAACGCCGGGGCGAGAGATGTCGGCGCCACTCGACCCGATGGACAGGTTATGAGTCGAAACGACAAAGTCATCTGGAATATTGAGATCCACGTAGGCCCGTGATTCCAACCGTTTTTCGGTTACAGTACCAGCTGTACCAGCAGAAAACTGGTTGAATTCAGTACTAAAACGTATAACCTACCGTTAAGATAATAAACTGATCATGTTGTTGTCAGTGGGAAAACGTACAAAAACAGCAGGGGATCAAATACTCTCTTCCTTCCCTGTAAGTAATACAGGGCGACAACTCTATACGGCTCCAGTGACTGTAGAGGTCATAGCCAGTTGGCGTGACCTGTGAACTGTCTGTCAGAACTGAAGAACGCAAAGGTCTTACCAGCGCTGTCCGGGCCAGGAGCTGTTCGTTTGTGGTCAGGGCCATTAGGTAGTCCTGGAGAATGCCTTCTTCCTGGAAATCAAAGAACAGCGTTTGTACTCGTCATCCAAACCTCCACCCCAAGCTAAACTGCAGTGTATGGGAACTAAACTGTTAACCCGTAACCGGACCACATTCAACCCCTCCAGTGACTGTGTTACGTTCCCAGCAAACATTGAACAATAGAAGTGGAGTGTCAGACAGTCATTTACAACACACATGGTGTCAACCTTTTGGTATTCTGACCAGGCACCATGGCTTTCAAACCACAGAGCCTACGTTAGCATGGAGTGAGTCTACACAAATCCACTTCAGAGTTTGTTATGAGAAACGCCAGAGACGCGGTGTCCAAGTGGCAAGAGAGATTTCCTAAACCTGACCATAGACAACCGCTTTTCTAAAGAGATGGATAACCCCTTAAAATGACAAAAAAATTAAACGAAGCTGTAAGCCCATTCTGAGGACAAAATACCAGGAACCTGGATGTCTGGGTTCAGATTAAATTCCCTGCTTTTCCTCCCCAACTTTGTGATATCCAATCCAAATAGCCGTGCTTCATTACAACGAGAAATAAGTCAAGTAAATGTTCAAACGTGTGTGTCTTCTAGAGAACATCTGATGTCGTTCTGGTTTTTCTCACCCTGCCACCTGCTCAACCAGGAAGTTTATGCCAGAATCCTTATGCGCAGGAACAAACAAACACTCTGACATTCCAACTCGATTGAGTTGAAGTAAAAGCTACTAGCGAATAGTGAGACGGTGCTGGCCAATTGCAACGGACCATACAAGACTTATGGGCTAATCAACAAGCAGGATTTGAAACCAGCTCTCATAACGACACAGCTAAATGCAATGCAGTGACATCCAGCCTGTCTGGAGACACAGAACCAACGCAATAGTCCGTCCTCGGGATGAGTTCCATACACTACTCCGGACATACCAGACAAAAAACAGGGAGTGCGGAGTTCTGGTTAGGCGAGCGTGACACGAGAGGAGAGGTCCAGACAGTAGATAAGACTAATTCTGTGTAAATGGGCTGTGAATTCACTGTGACAGACCAGATGGAGCTTGTATAGTGTGGTTAGAAAGAGACACAGTCCAGACCTCCATACCCTCTATGTCTCACGCAGTCTCAATAGCGCCCTAAACCCTGCACAGTGCTTTAGATCTGACCAGAACCATTCTACGGGCCCTAGTTCTGACCAGAACCATACTATGGGCCCTAGTTCTGACCAGAACCATACTATGGGCCCTAGTTCTGACCAGAAACATACTATGGGCCCTAGTTCTGACCAGAACCATACTATGGGCCCTAGTTCTGACCAGAACCATACTATGGGCCCTAGTTCTGACCAGAACCATACTATGGGCCCTAGTTCTGACCAGAAACATACTATGGGCCCTAGTTCTGACCAGAACCATACTATGGGCCCTAGTTCTGACCAGAACCATACTATGGGCCCTAGTTCTGACCAGAACCATACTATGGGCCCTAGTTCTGACCAGAACCATACTATGGGCCCTAGTTCTGACCAGAACCATACTATGGGCCCTAGTTCTGACCAGAACCATACTATGGGTCCTAGTTCTGACCAGAACCATACTATGGGCCCTAGTTCTGACCAGAACCATACTATGGGCCCTAGTTCTGACCAGAACCATACTATGGGCCCTAGTTCTGACCAGAACCATACTATGGGCCCTAGTTCTGACCAGAACCATACTATGGGCCCTAGTTCTGACCAGAACCATACTATGGGCCCTAGTTCTGACCAGAACCATACTACCCTGGGAACCCCTAGTTCTGACCAGAACCATACTATGGGCCCTAGTTCTGACCAGAACCATACTATGGGCCCTAGTTCTGACCAGAACCATACTATGGGCCCTAGTTCTGACCAGAACCATACTATGGGCCCTAGTTCTGACCAGAACCATACTATGGGCCCTGGTTCTGACCAGAACCATACTATGGGCCCTAGTTCTGACCAGAACCATACTATGGGCCCTGGTTCTGACCAGAACCATACTATGGGCCCTAGTTCTGACCAGAACCATACTATGGGCCCTAGTTCTGACCAGAACCATACTATGGGCCCTAGTTCTGACCAGAACCATGGGCCCTACTGACCAGAACCATACTATGGGTCCTAGTTATGACCAGAACCATATTATGGGTCCTAGTTCTGACCAGAACCATACTATGGGCCCTAGTTCTGACCAGAAGCATACGATGGACCCTAGTTCTGACCAGAACCATACTATGGGCCCTAGTTCTGACCAGAACCATACTATGGGCCCTAGTTCTGACCAGAACCATACTATGGGTCCTAGTTCTGACCAGAACCATACTATAGGTCCTAGTTATGACCAGAACCATATTATGGGTCCTAGTTCTGACCAGAACCATAATATGGGCCCTAGTTCTGACCAGAAGCATACGATGGGCCCTAGTTCTGACCAGAACCATACTATGGGCCCTAGTTCTGACCAGAACAATACTATGTACACATCCTCACACTGTACTCCATATCTTTTTGCACTACTCTTTAGCACTTCTGGTTGGATGCAAACTGCATTTCGCTCAACTGTCCAATGACAATAAAGTTTAATCTAATCCCCGTCATTTCCCTCTAATAAAGACACGGTTGGCAGGCTCTCAAAGTACGTCAGGAAATGCAAACCTGTCACAGCACACCAGGAAGTTAATGCCATTTCACGTCTAGACGTTTTGTCAAACAATGCCACCAGGTGACTGTGAGACGCTGGGGAGTTGACCCGAGCCTGTAGTGTTGTGGTGTTGACGGGCTTATACCAGGACTACCCAGAACCCACCATCTCTTTATAACAGAGTATGTTTCCTACTGGAATAGGAAATCTGTCAGGGCTGAATGTGTCCTGCATGTGACACGGCACTGACTACCAATCATAAGCCACTCCTCTATCTTACAACACCTCACTGCCCACCAATGCCCAGGCAGACGCAGGGTGAGTCAGTGTCAAATAGACTGGGAAGGAAACGCATTAGGGGGCTTGCTGAGAGTGAAGTAGGAAATCTGAAGGATAATACTGACAGAGATGGATGGTGTACTATTCAAAAACTAAACTGTCTCCTGTTCAGCTCACTAAACTGTGTGTCTCCTGTTCAGCTCACTAAACTGTCTCCTGTTCAGCTCACTAAACTGTCTCCTGTTCAGCTCAGTAAAATGTTTGTCTCCTATTCAGCTGTTCAGCTCAGTAAACTGTTTGTCTCCTACTAAGCTGTTCAGCTCAGTAACCTGTCAGTCTCCTATTCAGCTCGGTGTGTGTCTGTCTATCTCACTAGTACCCAGTATGACTGTAGATGTATTAGTGAGATCTACTACTGCCCCCTGCTGGTAAAGGGACATAACTCACCACTACCATCTCAGAAAACAACAACAGATTCACCTCAGCTACAAGCAAAGGCAGGCACACGCGCGCGCACGCGCACACATACGCACACGCGCACACGCACACACACGCACGCACACGCACACGCACACACACGCACACACACACGCACGCAGGCAGACACACACACACGCGCACAGACACACACACAGGCAGGCAGACACACACACAGGCAGGCAGACACACACACAGGCAGGCAGACACACACACAGGCAGGCAGACACACACACAGGCACACACACACAGGCACACACACACAGGCACACACACACAGGCACACACACACACACACAGGCACAGGCACACAGGCACACACAGGCACACAGGCACACACAGGCACACAGGCACACAGGCACACAGGCACACAGGCACACAGGCACACAGGCACACAGGCACACGCACACGCACACGCACACGCACACGCACACGCACACACACACGCACACGCACACACACACACACACGCACACACACACACGCACACACGCACACAGGCACACGCACACAGGCAGGCACACACACACAGGCAGGCAGACACACACACACAGACAGGCAGACACATACACACAGGCAGACACACACACACAGACAGGCAGACACACACACACACACACACACAGGCAGACACACACACACACACACACAGGCAGACACACACACACACACAGGCAGACACACACTGGCAGGCCGTAAAACAGACAAGCAAACATTCCTGCAGCGATGTGTAAATCTCTCTCTGTGACGTGTCAACAGAGGCCAGGTAACTGTTTAACTGGAAGCCTGTAACCCGTTCATGTATCTACTGTAAAGAAGGGCTGGGTGTCACGGTCTAGAGCTGTCACGGTCTAGAGCTGTCACGGTCTAGAGCTGTCACGGTCTAGAGCTGTCACGGTCTAGAGCTGTCACGGTCTAGAGCTGTCACGGTCCAGAGCTGTCACGGTCCAGAGCTGTCACGGTCCAGAGCTGTCACGGTCCAGAGCTGTCACGGTCCAGAGCAGTCACGGTCCAGAGCTGTCATGGTCCAGAGCTGTCACGGTCCAGAGCTGTCACGGTCCAGAGCTGTCACGGTCCAGAGCTGTCACGGTCTAGAGCTGTCACGGTCTAGAGCCATTCAGTCTAGGGCCATTCCAGTCTAGAGCCATTTCAGTCTACAGCCATTTCAGTCTACAGACATTTCTGTCTACAGACATTTCTGTCTACAGCCATTTCAGTTTAGAGCAATTTCAGTTTAGAGCCATTTCAGTTTAGAGCCATTTCAGTTTAGAGCCATTTCAGTTTAGAGCCATTTCAGTTTAGAGCCATTTCAGTTTAGAGCCATTTCAGTTTAGAGCCATTTCAGTTTAGAGCCATTTCAGTTTAGAGCCATTTCAGTTTAGAGCCATTTCAGTTTAGAGCCATTCCAGTCATGTAACTCAGGTTGATAGGTTCTATACTTTCTCATGCCAGATATCCTGTAGGCAATATCAAAACCCTGTCAAAACGATTCCACCCGTCATGAAACAACATAGATGCGACGAATCAACAGACTTTGAACCGGACGGATGGCTTTCTGGCTGTCTGCACATGCACTCTTTTACCTCGTCTTTCATTTATAATTCAACAGCAGTTAAAGAACAGCTGGTTGCCCACGCACCTTTCCACGGTTTCGGGTGGATGGCTACGTCTCTACCCCACTCCCCTTCCTCCTCCCCTTCCCCCACCACCCGGGCTCCAGATAATAGCGGTGAACCAGCCAATTGCCAGGGGCAGTGCTGGAAGGACAGATGGCAGTCACGACTGTGTGCCCTGGGCCGGGCCGATACACAGGTGCCAGATTAACCAATGCACACACTGAGGAATTGACCTAAGCATCAGCCCAGATGCATTAGCCTGTGGTTGGCTATATTAGTGAAACTAAATTAACCTGTTTATCATGAACACACGCATTAGGCTCCTCTAATAGAAGCTGTGTCAACCTGTCACAAACACAGATGCATAAACACAGATGGATAAACACAGATGCATAAACACAGATGGATAAACACAGATGCATAAACACAGATGGATAAACACAGATGGATAAACACAGATGCATAAACACAGATGCATAAACACAGATGCATAAACACAGATGCATAAACACAGATGCATAAACACAGATGCATAAACACAGATGCATAAACACAGATGGATAAACACAGATGCATAAACACAGATGCATAAACACAGATGGATAAACACAGATGCATAAACACAGATGCATAAACACAGATGCATAAACACAGATGCATAAACACAGATGCATAAACACAGATGCATAAACACAGATGCATAAACACAGATGCATAAACACAGATGGATAAACACAGATGCATAAACACAGATGGATAAACACAGATGCATAAACACAGATGCATAAACACAGATGCATAAACACAGATGCATAAACACAGATGCATAAACACAGATGCATAAACACAGATGGATAAACACAGATGCATAAACACAGATGCATAAACACAGATGGATAAACACAGATGGATAAACACAGATGCATAAACACAGATGCATAAACACAGATGCATAAACACAGATGCATAAACACAGATGCATAAACACAGATGCATAAACACAGATGCATAAACACAGATGCATAAACACAGATGCATAAACACAGATGCATAAACACAGATGCATAAACACAGATGCATAAACACAGATGCATAAACACAGATGCACCTGTCTTGTAATGGGAAAACAGAATATGTGTGTGTTTCTCACCATGGCTCTGGCCTCAGCGATGAAGAAGAGCTCCGTCAGGGCTCTGTGAAGAGGCAGCAGTACTGTGATGCTGGTTGGATCCTGGTTCAGACCTTTCTCCATGGTCACAAACAACTGCCACAGGGGCCTCAGCAGGGTCAGATCACAGCCCCTACACAGACAGAGAGACAGACCGTTAGACAGACAGGAAGTGAAAGACAGAAAAAGAGCGGGTGAAAGACACACACACACACACACACACACACACACACACACACACACAACAACAAAACAATGATGCAGAGTAGACATGGTTGTTATTTACATTGAGCCTGATGGTAACCTATATCGTGTAACTGGGGTAGCCCAGAGCGTCAGTTAAAATGTAAACGGGATCCTCTCGTCTGTCAGGTTAACAGCATGCAACAACAGTAACAGATTTACAAGCTCGGGTGGAAAACATGCAAATCCTCCAACAGGCATGTGACTTTATCTCCATGGGAACTATCAGGACATTAGTCTCCTCTGAAGAGCTCCGGTGGGAAAATGCAAACGAAGATGATTTAGACATGTTCTCCGTGATTGTTAATTAAGAATTTAACGACTTACACTTGCCCCTAAACCAACGCTCGTCCCCAAACCTAAACTTAAAACGTATCCTAAAATGAAAATGTATCCTTTAACTATTCCAGGTGGAGCAAAAACAGGACTGAATAATGCAGGACAGTGGGTGGAGCCTCACTTCTGTGACTGACACTGCAGGAGGCGGAGCAACAGGTGAATTGCCTTGAGTCGCTGATTCCCGGTCTGGCGACAGGCCACACCCACTAGCCACTCCCATATGTCAGCCAAAGGCAGAAGGCTGAGCACTCGGTTGTCTGCCAAAATTTGTTTAAGAATCTCAAAACCTTTTAGAGAAAGGAGAGAGAGAAGCGTCAAGTGAAGTGTAAACACCAATTGTGTATCATATTGACAACTAGACGATCTCTAATATACAGCTAATGTTTCTCCAAGACTGTGTTCCAAGAGTGAAGCTGAGGTAGACATCTACCCTAGAAGTGCAAAAAAGAACATATATTTGACTCTTAGTTCAGACCATAAAAATACAATAAAAATAGTTGTCTTAAAAATGATTTCCGTGTTAATATCTGGTTTAACTTCCTGTGTGTACGTGTGTGTGTGTGTGTGTGCGTGTGTGTGCGTGTGTGTGCGTGTGTCGAGCAGACCTGTCTGGAAGCGCCCCCTGTGTCCTCCGGTTACAGTGAACTTGTATCCCCATTCTGTGTTGCTCATGTCAGAGATAAACCTGTAGTGTAGAGTATCTCCTGAAGAGAGAGTCAGACAACCATGTTATGGTAATGAAACCATTGAGCGCACACAATCCCTTATAGAACTGAGCCCTGCGTTACGGTCAAGAGCCCCGCGTTACGGTAATGGGCCCCGCGTTACGGTTATGGGCCCCGCGTTACGGTTATGGGCCCCGCGTTACGGTTATGGGCCCCGCGTTACGGTTATGGGCCCCGCGTTACGGTTATGGGCCCCGTTACGGTTATGGGCGTTACGGTTATGGGCCCCGCGTTACGGTTATGGGCCCCGCGTTACGGTTATGGGCCCCGTTACGGTTATGGGCCCCGCGTTACGGTTATGGGCCCCGTTACGGTTATGGGCCCCGCGTTACGGTTATGGGCCCGGTTATGGGCCGCGTTACGGTTATGGGCCCCGTTACGGTTATGGGCCCGCGTTACGGTTATGGGCCCCGCGTTACGGTTATGGGCCGGTTATGGGCCCCGCGTTACGGTTATGGGCCGCGTTACGGTTATGGGCCCCGCGTTACGGTTATGGGCCCCGTTACGGTTATGGGCCCCGCGTTACGGTTATGGGCCCCGCTACGGTTATGGGTTACGGTTATGGGCGTTACGGTTATGGGCCCCGCGTTACGGTTATGGGCCCCGCGTTACGGTTATGGGCCCCGCGTTACGGTTATGGGCCCCGCGTTACGGTTATGGGCCCCGCGTTACGGTTATGGGCCCCGCGTTACGGTTATGGGCCCCGCGTTACGGTTATGGGCCCCGCGTTACGGTTATGGGCCCCGCGTTACGGTTATGGGCCCCGCGTTACGGTTATGGGCCCCGCGTTACGGTTATGGGCCCCGCGTTACGGTTATGGGCCCCGCGTTACGGTTATGGGCCCCGCGTTACGGTTATGGGCCCCGCGTTACGGTTATGGGCCCCGCGTTACGGTTATGGGCCCCGCGTTACGGTTATGGGCCCTGTGTTACGACGAATAACAACACAAAGTCTATCTTACGGTTGTTCAGCAAAAGTAAGGGGCACACAGTAGACAAAAACTATTTTACTAAACTCTAAATGAACCCGCAGAATCTTTAGCAGTAAGCAGTCTTGAGGGCACATTTGATAACTGCTGATTTCCCTCGCACACACCCACACGGCCCTCGCACACACCCACACGGCCCTCGCACACACCCACACACGGCCCTCGCACACACACACACGGCCCTCGCACACACACACACACACGGCCCTCGCACACACACACACACGGCCCTCGCACACACACACACGGCCCCGCACACACACACACGGCCCCCGCACACACACACACGGCCCCGCACACACACACACGGCCCCGCACACACACACACGGCCCCGCGCACACACACCCACGGCCCCCGCCACACACACACACGGCCCCCGCACACACACGGCCCCCGCACACACGGCCCTCGCACACACACACACGGCCCTCGCACACACACAGACGGCCCTCGCGCACACACGGCCCTCGCGCACACACGGCCCTCGCGCACACACGGCCCTCGCGCACACACGGCCCTCGCGCACACACGGCCCTCGCGCACACACGGCCCTCGCGCACACAGACGGCCCTCGCGCACACACGGCCCTCGCGCACACACGGCCCTCGCGCACACACGGCCCTCGCGCACACACGGCCCTCGCGCACACACGGCCCTCTCACCAGGGATCTCAAAGTCGGTCCATTTCTGTGGAGAGCCGCTGAAGTTGTGAAGGTCCTGGAGGAAGTCCGAGCTGCTGGCCATAACCAGCTCGTCACAGCCCTCCTCTGTGTAACAGCGTGAGTCCAACTTCACAGACAGGTAGATGGCACCTGGAATCTGCACCTTGTCCTAGTAGCAGACCCACATTATCAGGGTATGAAAACAACTCAATCAGCACTAACAGGTCTTATTCCATCAGCATCGTCTCCCCCCGCCACACCAAAAGACAACCTTCATTGGGGATGGATGAGGCTACAGAGAGGATGGATGAGGTTGTTAGAGAGGATGGATAAAGTAGCGACAGAAAGGATGGATGAGGTGGAGAGAGAAAGGTAGCGACAGAGAGGATGGATGAGGTAGCGGCAGAGGGGATGGATGAGGTAGCGACAGAGGAAATGTATTTTTTTATTTAACCAGGTAGGCCTACTATACCACTGAGCTACCAACTCCTCCAATAGGAACCCAGGACATCATACATATAGAGCAGGCACTCTATCACTGAGATACCAACTCCTCCTGAAGTGACTACCTCAAAGTTGGTGTTGTTGTCGTAGGGGTGTTTTGACTCCCGGGTCTGAACCGCCATGCCAGGCTCCTCCATGAACTGACACGCCGTCAGAGACAGGCTACCCAGCATGCTCTGGCTGCAGCCAACCAGAACCTTCTGTAGAATCTGATGAAGAAATACTTAATATCATCAGAGAACACTCTTGCCTTCTCCCAAAGTGGTCTTACCCTCACCCAAAGTGGTCTTACTCCCTCCCAAAGTGGTCTTACCCTCACCCAAAGTGGTCTTACCCTCACCCAAAGTGGTCTTACCCCTCCCAAAGTGGTCTTACCCCCTCCCAAAGTGGTCTTACCCCCTCCCAAAGTGGTCTTACCCTCACCCAAAGTGGTCTTACCCTCACCCAAAGTGGTCTTACCCTCACCCAAAGTGGTCTTACCCTCACCCAAAGTGGTCTTACCCTCACCCAAAGTGGTCTTACCCTCACCCAAAGTGGTCTTACCCCCTCCCAAAGTGGTCTTACTCCCTCCCAAAGTGGTCTTACCCCCTCCCAAAGTGGTCTTACCCCCTCCCAAAGTGGTCTTACCCCCTCCCAAAGTGGTCTTACCTTCTCCCAAAGTGGTCTCTCCTCCAGCTGTAGCAGCATATCCAGGATGTAGGCCATGTGGGAGGACCCAGTCAGGTCCAAAGCCTCCTCACTCAGCGCCACCCCCCGGGGCCACTCGGCCAGCAGCGATGCCAGCACGTGGCGTGCATACAGGGTGGCAATAGCCTGGTTCACCTGAACAGAGTCACATGTAGGCCATTTTAGAGGGGTCATCCAAGGCCACTGAGAGGGCAGTCTATATGTGTGTTCGGGCTACGGTGCAGACAAAACTGAGAGGGCAGTCTATATGTGTGTTCAGGCTATGGTGCAGTCAAAACTGAGAGGGCAGTCTATATGTGTGTTCAGGCTACGGTGCAGTCAAAACTGAGAGGGCAGTCTATATGTGTGTTCAGGCTACGGTGCAGTCAAAACTGAGAGGGCAGTCTATATGTGTGTTCAGGCTATGGTGCAGACAAAACTGTTACATTATTACAGAGGTGCATCTACAAGTTCTCCACATTCATGAAGTTCATGACATTGGTAAACAGAGATATATGATACAGATAAAATATCCCCGACAGACAAGAACAACACCTCCAACTCCCCCTACGGACAGGAGCGACATGATTCCCTACGGATAGGAGCGACATGATTCCCTACGGATAGGAGCGACATGATTCCCTACGGATAGGAGCGACATGATTCCCTACGGATAGGAGCGACATGATTCCCTACGGATAGGAGCGACATGATTCCCTACGGACAGGAGCGACATGATTCCCTACAGACAGGAGCGACATGATTCCCTACGGACAGGAGCGACATGATTCCCTACAGACAGGAGTGACATGATTCCCTACGGACAGTAGCGACATGATTCCCTACAGACAGTAGCGACTCCTCCACCCACCTTGACCAGGTACTGTCTAACAGAGCGGTTGCTGCGTGCGTCCAGCTCCTTGTGCAACAGGGCCGAGGACTTGGTGCGTCGCTGCTTGGTGTAGCTCAGATGGAGGTCACTCTCCGTGTTGGTAATCAGCTTCTGGGTGACCACCGTGGTCTCCTCCGTGGCCTTGTCACAGTGGCTGGGCTTGGACTGGGGAGGGGGGAGGATATATATTATACACATGTATACTGTTCCTGTGGTATCAGGTTTCAGCACAGGCCACTCCAATACTCACAATACATTTCCGTCTGTTTCCGGTTAGGTGAAAAGCAGTTTACAACAACACATTATAATAGAGTACATCAGACAAGCCATAAGGGCCTTTAACACACACTGTATTTTATTATAGTAATCATGTTCTCCCAACAACAAGGTACCAGGATCATGTCTGTGTAACATGTAAGTGCAGTGCCTACCACACAGGGCACCAGGATCATGTCTGTGTAACGTGTAAGTGCAGTGCCTACCACACAGGGCACCAGGATCATGTCTGTGTAACGTGTAAGTGCAGTGCCTACCACACAGGGCACCAGGATCATGTCTGTGTAACATGTAAGTGCAGTGCCTACCACACAGGGCACCAGGATCATGTCTGTGTAACATGTAAGTGCAGTGCCTACCACACAGGGCACCAGGATCATGTCTGTGTAACATGTAAGTGCAGTGCCTACCACACAGGGCACCAGGATCATGTCTGTGTAACATGTAAGTGCAGTGCCTACCACACAGGGCACCAGGATCATGTCTGTGTAACGTGTAAGTGCAGTGCCTACCACACAGGGCACCAGGATCATGTCTGTGTAACGTGTAAGTGCAGTGCCTACCACACAGGGCACCAGGATCATGTCCGTGTAACATGTAACGTGTAAGTGCAGTGCCTACCACACAGGGCACCAGGATCATGTCCGTGTAACATGTAACATGTAAGTGCAGTGCCTACCACACAGGGCACCAGGATCATGTCCGTGTAACATGTAACATGTAAGTGCAGTGCCTACCACACAGGGCACCAGGATCATGTCCGTGTCCACAGCCTTGGTGCTCCTCTCCTCAGAGCGTGGTCTCTTGGTGGGCTGCCACTTCTGGGCCAACGTCCTGATGGTCTCGTCTGTCTTTATCACATCTCCGTCAAACCTGCAGGTCGTCAAGCAGGTCAGACACAGTGGGTCCAGACAGTATCCAGGCCGGTGCAATTTAAAACCCCTGAGCCAGCAAGGCCAAAGATGTGTTGTTCCTGAGCAAGACACTAAACCTCAACTGCTCCTAGGCATTGCTTTGGATTGGAGCGTCCATTATGAAACATTAGGATTCCTCAAAAATACACGCTTTCCAAAGAAATCCTGGTTGTTTCGTTTCACATTTCCTCCCAGAATTCCAAGCAAAAACATTAGGGTGTATGAAGGAATGTATGACTGGATGGGAATCTCACCTCTTCTGTACCTCCAGGAAGAACGAGTCTGTTCTCTTCATTTGCAGCTCGTACATGGCCCTCAAGATGTGCAGTGGGGCATTCAAGGCATCATGGGTAATCTAAGACAGACAATCAAGACAGATCGTTGCAAATCAACGTGAGATACTGTTACATTATTACTGAGGTGCGTCTACAAAGTTCTCCGCGTTCATGACGTTTGTAAACGGAGATATATAATACAACACAGCAATGAATCATGGGACTCCATCCTGACCTGGAAGCAGATCTTCGTTTCCTCGTCGAGCCCCTCCAGGGGGTCAGGCCGGTTGGGGTCGGGGTCTTCCGTACAACAGCTGGAGTGGTCCGAGTCGTGCTCCTTCTCCTGCTCCCGGTCCTCCCGGTCTGCCTCCTGGCTCTGGGCCATGCTGTGGATCTCTCTCTTGGAGGAGAACAGCATGATGGACAGTATCTCCAGATCTCTGAGCAACCACAGCTTACTGAAGCCCGTGCCCTTACTGCACTTCCTCACCAGGAGCTTGGTCAGGTCGGACTGCTGGATGGCGTCCTGAGCCTCCGCCACGCCGTGCTTCTGCGGAGATGAACAACAACAGGAAACGCTAATCAAAGACGCCGCGATCCAATCACAGAGCACGACAAAGTGGCCAAAACTACATTCAGCCAATCTGGGTTGAGCAGGGATATCAAGGAAAGAGAAACACAGGCGGCGATGACAATGGGGACAAGGTAGGTGTTTTCCCGAGGTACCTTCAGTGTGTTATAGAGGCCCTTGAGGGCCAACGATAGGACCCAGGAGGCCTCCACAGCATCCGGGGAACTGCTGTCCACACTGCTCTGCAGCAGGTGACTGATGATGGAGGTGAAGTTACTAAGGTAACGGGTCAGCTGGGTCTGGGACGAAGCCTGACCGTCACCATGGAGATGGAAGCCCGGGCTGTGGGAACCAGCAGAACCGGAGTCCTGAGGCTGCATCAGCTGGTAGTCCTTCACTGGAAAGACCAAGAAGAGGCACTGACACACACACGTGCTTAACTGGGGTACGGCTGCCCTGTCACCTGTCTAATTACCAGTTCCTCTCACAGACACTGGGGTACGGCTGCCCTGTCACCTGTCTAATTACCTGTCCCTCTCACAGACACTGGGGTACGGCTGCCCTGTCACCTGTCTAATTACCTGTCCCTCTCACAGACACTGGGGTACGGCTGCCCTGTCACCTGTCTAATTACCTGTCCCTCTCACAGACACTGGGGTACGGCTGCCCTGTCACCTGTCTAATTACCAGTTCCTCTCACAGACACTGGGGTACGGCTGCCCTGTCACCTGTCTAATTACCAGTTCCTCTCACAGACACTGGGGTACGGCTGCCCTGTCACCTGTCTAATTACCAGTTCCTCTCACAGACACTGGGGTACGGCTGCCCTGTCACCTGTCTAATTACCTGTCCCTCTCACAGACACTGGGGTACGGCTGCCCTGTCACCTGTCTAATTACCTGTCCCTCTCACAGACACTGGGGTACGGCTGCCCTGTCACCTGTCTAATTACCAGTTCCTCTCACAGACACTAAGGTACGGCTGCCCTGTCACCTGTCTAATTACCAGTTCCTCTCACAGACACTGGGGTACGGCTGCCCTGTCACCTGTCTAATTACCAGTTCCTCTCACAGACACTGGGGTACGGCTGCCCTGTCACCTGTCTAATTACCTGTCCCTCTCACAGACACTGGGGTACGGCTGCCCTGTCACCTGTCTAATTACCTGTCCCTCTCACAGACACTGGGGTACGGCTGCCCTGTCACCTGTCTAATTACCAGTTCCTCTCACAGACACTGGGGTACGGCTGCCCTGTCACCTGTCTAATTACCAGTTCCTCTCACAGACACTGGGGTACGGCTGCCCTGTCACCTGTCTAATTACCTGTCCCTCTCACAGACACTGGGGTACGGCTGCCCTGTCACCTGTCTAATTACCTGTCCCTCTCACAGACACTGGGGTACGGCTGCCCTGTCACCTGTCTAATTACCTGTCCTCTCACAGACACTGGGGTACGGCTGCCCTGTCACCTGTCTAATTACCAGTTCCTCTCACAGACACTGGGGTACGGCTGCCCTGTCACCTGTCTAATTACCAGTTCCTCTCACAGACACTGGGGCTGCCCTCTCACCTGTCTTTCTCTTGCGGGTCTTCACGTCCACCACAGCGGCGTGGTTCTTCTCTGTGAAGTGCTTGAGGAGGATCATGTGGTGCTGCTCGTTGGCGTTGTCCACAAACACAGACTGGGTCCCCATACACAGCACCTAGTACAAGACAGATGCTACTGGTTACCCAAAATACACAGCACCTAGTACAACACAGATGCTACTGGTTACCCAGAATACACAGCACCTAGTACAACACAGATGCTACTGGTTACCCAAAGTACACAGCACAGATGCTACTGGGTCCCCATACACAGCACCTAGTACAGCACAGATGCTACTGGTTACCCAGAATACTCAGCACCTATGACAACACAGATATTTCTGGTTACCCAGAATACATCCAGGCCCAGCCTGTTTTGGGTTATGTTATGTAGCCCGTACCTCAGGGAAGCCAACCAGCACCAGGAGAGTGAATAAGTTGGTGCGTCTGAGGGCTTGTGGAAGCTTCTGGACACAGTGGTCAGTGAAGGCTGCTATGACAACGCTCCACTGGGGACAGGCATTCAAGCTCCGCAGGATATCCGCCACCGAGCATGCCCAGTCCAGACCAATACGACTACAACGCAAAAGTGAGAGACAAATGACACATAGTGACCTAATACCAAAAAAGACAGTCCACCTCAGGTGATTCCTGTTCGACAATAAACAAAAGGAGATGCAAATACGCAGTATAAATGTTGAACACAATCAGATCTAGACTAGACGCAGGTCCCAGTTCAGCATCTAATTCAGATTAAGGGGCGGTTGTGTGTGCGTTTTCACCTGTCCAGACAGACGGCCCCCAGGCTGAAGAGGAGCTGGGTGGTCTTCCAGCCGTGTGTGTCGGCCCCGTCCACAGAGCCGTCTCCGGGGGTGAGCAGCTCGTACTTCTCGGCCAGGGCCTCTGTGACGGCGGCGTCAGCCTCCAGGGGGGGTATCCTGAGCAGAAGCTGCCCGAGCAGACCCAGGGTCAGATGATAGGTCTCATTCAGGCAGCCGGCGTTGGAGATGACCACCCTGAAGAGCTGGGGCAGGATGGAGCTCAGGCTGGACAGAGCCAGAGTGGTGCCCTGGAGAGGGCAGAGGTCAATAGGGGCACACAACAACAGGGTCATAACTGTAGAAACAAAACTGCATTAACTTGAAGTTAAATGATGACCGTTGTCAGTTACCACGGCTACATAAATTCCACAGAACGGCATGCTGGGTAAGCCACATTAGCACACTCGCACCCATAGAAAATGTATTCCGTTAGCCAAAGCTAGTGCCGTATGTAGCTTTAAGCGTTTCTACGGCTGTTAGTTAACCATCTCACCGGTTTGGCAGGAGGCAACATGGCCGCCAGCAGACCCAGGATTCTTTCCCTGGAACACTCCGCAAACACGTGCTCCTGAATTGGCACCTTGGCCATCTTCCCCACCTCCTCTTCACTATCCTTCATCATCTGTTTCATCTCCTCTATGTCCTCCGCGGTTGGCGAGATGATGGCTTCCAAGCCTGACTCTGGAACTTGGTGGTACAAGGAAACAGTTAGCGTAGCGTTATCCACAGAGTGGGCTCAGAAACAACACGCGCACGTATAAACAACACGCGCACGTATAAACAACACGCGCACGTATAAACAACACGCGCACATATAAACAACACACACACACATATAAACAACATGCACACATTCCATAAGCACAATAAATATATAGTTTTATTATTATAAATGATAAATGATGTACTTATTAATAGATTATTGTCTAATTAATTCCATTCAACTGACTGATTTGCTTTTATGAAATGTAACTAATTAAAAATATTCTAAATGTTTTCCCCCAGAGGTTCTGACCTCACCTCTGACGACAGGGGAGAACGTATCCTCAATGGACAAGGAGGGGGTTTGGCTGAGGCTGGAGGAGTCCAAAGTGTCCTGTTTCACCAGCTTCTTCCCCTCCACCTCTTCCTCAACTCCTCTTTCTCCCTCTGACGGGGGGCACACCTCCAGGGCAGCAGGAGGCGACATTACAACCTTCACCTGGTCTTTACTCTGATTGACAACCAGACAAAAACAGAAACAAGATTAACACTATATACATGTGTGTTTGTGACATAAAAACTACCGCCTAAAACCAGGACACAAATAGAAGTGTCAGGAGATACACCTGACCCACCCTGTCCCTAGAGGGCGGCGGTGAGCAGATTGCCGCGGTGGAGCCGGGCAGAGAGGAAGTGTCTTCTGTGGTGCTGAGCTCCTGGGAGGGGGACTGGGAACACAGCTCACACTCCGACACGGACCCATTGGAGGAGAGCAAGGAGAGCAGGGCGGAGGACCGTAGACCTGCACATGAACACGGTTACATGGAACCAATAGGACCGTAGACCTGCACATGAACACGGTTACATGGAACCAATAGGACCGTAGACCTGCACATGTACACGGTTACATGGAACTAATAGGACCGTAGACCTGCACATGAACACGGTTACATGGAACCAATAGGACCGTAGGCCTGCACATGAACACGGTTACATGGAACCAATAGGACCGTAGACCTGCACATGAACACGGTTACATGGAACCAATAGGTCCGTAGACCTGCACATGAACACGGTTACATGGAACCAATGGGAACTCAAAACGTTCCCGACATGTTGCATGTTACTCCCAGGAAGTAGGCCGAACGGCTACCATGCTAACTTAGGGACTCAACTGAGGTAAATGATACCCATGTAACCAGGTGTACAGTAACCAGGTGTACAGTAACCAGGCGTACAGTAACCAGGCGTACAGTAACCAGGCGTACAGTAACCAGGCGTACAGTAACCAGGCGTACAGTAACCAGGCGTACAGTAACCAGGCTCACCTTTACCGGTCTGTCCCTTCAGAAGGCACTCGGTAATGAGCTGTGAGCAGCGGGTCTGCAGGGTGGAGGCCTGGGTGATGGTGTCTGGAGACAGAGGTTCGCCCTCCTGCTGTTTCTCTGTGCTCAGGTCTGAGGTGAACACATAACGAACACACACCTAAATGATCACTCCAAGCCGGTCACATTTTCTACATGTTATTACAGGCCGTGGTTCTCTGCAGAGTGAGCGCTGGCCATCACAATCAGGTTTATTTGTCACGTCTGTTTACGCATGCGATGTGTATAGTGTTCTGACCCATAGCTGCAGCATTCAGACACGCATTTATAAAAAGTACATGAACGGTGCAAACTGAGCAAAAAACACACAACACGAACAAGAGACCATGCCTAGCTTAAGTGATGGACAAATATAGGATGTGTCACATACATCAGAGTAGTGCAAAGGAGCAGATTTCAAAATGTGCAAAGAGCAGAATGTAGAGCAATATGTAATTGTAAATGCAGTTGTGCAAATAAAAGCAATGTCCAGTTATAGTTCAGGATGTCCACCAGTGTCTATAGTATCAGACCTGATAAGTGTCCATGTTCTGTAATGTAATGACTGGTTATCATGTTCTGTAATGTTAAGACTGGCTATCATGTTCTGTAATGTTATGACTGGTTATCATGTTCCGTAATGTAATGACTGGTTATCATGTTCCGTAATGTTATGACTGGTTATCATGTTCTGTAATGTAATGACTGGTTATCATGTTCCGTAATGTAATGACTGGTTATCATGTTCCGTAATGTGATGACTGGTTATCATGTTCTGTAATGTTATGACTGGTTATCATGTTCTGTAATGTTATGACTGGTTATCATGTTCTGTAATGTTATGACTGGTTATCATGTTCCGTAATGTGATGACTGGTTATCATGTTCTGTAATGTTATGACTGGTTATCATGTTCTGTAATGTAATGACTGGTTATCATGTTCTGTAATGTTATGACTGGTTATCATGTTCTGTAATGTTATGACTGGTTATCATGTTCTGTAATGTTATGACTGGTTATCATGTTCTGTAATGTAATGACTGGCCATCATGTTCTGTAATGTTATGACTGGCTATCATGTTCCGTAATGTTATGACTGGTTATCATGTTCCGTAATGTTATGACTGGTTATCATGTTCTGTAATGTTATGACTGGTTATCATGTTCTGTAATGTTATGACTGGTTATCATGTTCTGTAATGTTATGACTGGCTATCATGTTCTGTAATGTTATGACTGGTTATCATGTTCTGTAATGTTATGACTGGTTATCATGTTCTGTAATGTTATGACTGGCTATCATGTTCTGTAATGTTATGACTGGTTATCATGTTCTGTAATGTTATGACTGGTTATCATGTTCTGTAATGTTATGACTGGTTATCATGTTCTGTAATGTTATGACTGGCTATCATGTTCTGTAATGTTATGACTGGCTATCATGTTCTGTAATGTTATGACTGGTTATCATGTTCTGTAATGTTATGACTGGTTATCATGTTCTGTAATGTTATGACTGGCTATCATGTTCTGTAATGTTATGACTGGCTATCATGTTCTGTAATGTTATGACTGGCTATCATGTTCTGTAATGTTATGACTGGCTATCATGTTCTGTAATGTTATGACTGACTATCATTTTCTGGTTCAGGTAACCCCTTGCTACCTGAGGTGTAGAGAGCCAGGGCAGCAAACAGCAGCCAGGAGTAGTTGTGGATGTAGGGTTGGATGAGTCGGTGGCGGTCACTGATCCGGATGGTCACCATGGGATACACAGTGATCCGATGGGTGGGGAGGTGACTGGAGGATCAGACACGAGACAGGATATGATGACAGGGTTCTACACCAGCACAAACTCAGCCCCACCCAGTCAAACACCAGCTCCTACCCAGTCAAACACCAGCTCCTACCCAGTCAAACACCAGCTCCTACCCAGTCAAACACCAGCTCCTACCCAGTCAAACACCAGCTCCTACCCAGTCAAACACCAGCTCCTACCCAGTCAAACACCAGCTCCTACCCAGTCAAACACCAACTCCTACCCAGTCAAACACCAGCTCCTACCCAGTCAAACACCAGCTCCTACCCAGTCAAACACCAGCTCCTACCCAGTCAAACACCAGCTCCTACCCAGTCAAACACCAGCTCCTACCCAGTCAAACACCAGCTCCTACCCAGTCAAACACCAGCTCCTACCCAGTCAAACACCAGCTCCTACCCAGTCAAACACCAGCTCCTACCCAGTCAAACACCAGCTCCTACCCAGTCAAACACCAGCTCCTACCCAGTCAAACACTAGCTCCTACCCAGTCAAACACTAGCTCCTAACTTATCCTAACGTATCAAGCGCTACAACATGAGACATTAAAAGCCTTGTACACACAACAGGGAATAAACCATAACAGCCGAAGGGTTTCAGAAACAGCAGTCTGATCCGGTCAGTGTTACCTGTCTGGGATAAACCATAACAGTGTTACCTGTCTGGGATAAACCATAACAGTGTTACCTGTCTGGGATAAACCATAACAGTGTTACCTGTCTGGGATAAACCATAACAGTGTTACCTGTCTGGGTATTTTTTTGCGTTGTAGCAGCCGAAGCAGAGGTCAAAGTCCTCACAGACGTTGCAGTTGATCCGGCTGCCTACGATGAGGCCTTGACAGTGGTCACACGCGTACTCCATGTTCACCATCTCATGGTCGTCCTCGTGCCCCTCAGGCTTGGCACCACCTACGCAGACACACACGCACGCACACACACACACAGATAGAAAGAAAGAGACAGACGTGCAGACAGGCTTCTGTTGTTCTCATGGAAACTATTCTGCATTGATGCATTAAATAATATTTAAAACAAACAGAACATTTTCAGGTACAGGCCAGCGGGTAGAGTGTGTGTGTCTGTGTTTGTCTGTGTGTGTGTGTGTGTGTGTCTGTGTGTGTGTGTCTGTGTGTGTGTGTGTGTCTGTGTGTGTGTGTGTGTGTGTGTGTGTGTGTGTCTGTGTGTGTGTGTGTGTGTGTGCTCACTGAGGAAGCAGGTCTTGCAGAGGTCCATGTCCATACACTGCAGACAGCGGTACCGGTGCCAGGGAGCCATTCTCTCACAGCCGTCACAGGAGATGACCACGTTCAGGAGGTCACAGTATCGGCCAATAAACATGTGCATCTGACCACAGGACAGGAAGTGGTTCAGTGTTACAGCCAATAAACATGTGCATCTGACCACAGGACAGGAAGTGGTTCAGTGTTACAGCCAATAAACATGTGCATCTGACCACAGGACAGGAAGTGGTTCAGTGTTACAGCCAATAAACACGTGCCAGATTGGATCTTTGAGGACCTCCACATTCATAACCTATAGTAGGAACTGGAATTTGATAAGACTTTGTGAATAGCAGGAGGAAAGAAAAAACTATTATACATAATTGTGTTACAAATAGTGAGAAACATTACAACAAATCTGCAAATCCCCCTGAATTTTCACCACCATAACGAGAAAACTTGTGGTTTCGTTTTGGGATTGAACTCTACCTTTCTCCGATCCTCCATGGAGCCCTCCTCGTCAATCTTGTCATACCACTTGTCGAACATGCCATCCACACACTCGTCCATCCATTCTCGGTTCTTCCTGTAGTCGGCTATCTCGTCCTCAACCGTCCACTGACTGAGGACGACGTAAAATGAGTGTTAGGTTTTCACACCGGCCCGAAACACACTCGAATAGGGCTGTTGTGCATTTCAATCCTGCTAATATGTTATCAAGACATTGTTCCAACCCTATGTGAGACTCAACTAAGGCAGGGCTCCACCCTCCACTCCACTAGGTGGCAGTGTTATCTGTGCCTCCTCAGTACCTGATGGCGATGTCGTGCACGCTGATGTTCTCCTGGGACATGGTGAGGAGTAGGTCCGGTAGTTTAATTTGGAGGAACAGGGGGAGGTCCTGCAGCTCCCAGCTCATGTCCAGGAGGTGCAGTAGACATGTCTGTACACAGGAGAGGGCCGGCAGCAGGGCCCTGAGGAGGAGAACAGAGTCAACCAGAACATCTAACTGGAGCTGAAGGGAGGAGACAGAATGGGTTTCACTTTCTCTGTAGTCACATTTACACACAGACAACACAGAGACATATTAGCACACAGACAACACAGAGACATATTAGCACACAGACAACACAGAGACATATTAGCACACAGACAACACAGAGACATATTAGCACACAGACAAAACAGAGACATATTAGCACACAGACAAAACAGAGACATATTAGCACACAGACAACACAGAGACATATTAGCACACAGACAACACAGAGACATATTAGCACACAGACAACAGTACATACTTTTCGTTGAGACTGCTGAAGTTTTGTACCGCCTCAACCAGCATGAGGACCAGTTGATGGTAGGACCTCCTAACCTTTTCTCTCAGCTCCTGCCCACTGCCAGACAACTGGGAGAAATAACTGCCAAAAAAAAAAACCTGAGTTAATATTGACCGGAGAACAAGGTGGAAATGGAGCCTTGTATAAAACAAAACAGACTTGTATGCGTGTGTGTGTGTGTTCGTATATAGCGGCCTACACCAGCTACACACAATCTATAATCAGTCCTGGAAATGTCTCCGGAGTCAGACGGACCTGGTGAAGTCTTTTTGACATGCCAGCAGTTCCTGCAGGAACAAAATGCAGGGGGCCTGGAAGAGGTGTGGTTTCCCCAGGGACAGTAAACACTGCTGCACCGTATCCAGGACGACGCAGATGCTCTGGGCCTGGGCTTTGTTCAGGGACAGCATCTGCTGGACACTGTAAAGACAGACAGACAGACAGAAGATAAGATAACCCTTCAGGACGTCATCCGGTGTACGGATGTGACATGATGACAATGACACCCACCTGATAGTCGTGAGCGCCTGGTCCTTCATGAAGTTGAGGATGTGTTTGAGAAGAGGGTAACGCTCCCTGACAGAGGGGGCGGCCCGCGGCTCCTCCACGGAGCGGAAGGAGAGGAGGCGTAGGCGGCCCCGGCTGAAAGAGGGAGCCTTACGGGGGAAGGTGGCCGGAGAGGTACGCTCGGCCACCCCAGGCTGAGAGGGCAGACTCTCTGTGGATCCCTGGAGGCCCTGGCTGGAGGGGCCCGGCCCTGGGTCAGAAGCTGTCGAGTCCTGGGATTGGACCCTAGAGGGATGGGCGAAACACGCACCAGACACGGGGCCTATAGTTCCAGACCCAGTCTTTGGCCCATCGGCACCCGCCTCAGAGCTCGCTGCCTCGGCCGACTGGGCTCGCAACGATGGGCTGGGCTGGAAGTCCCTGTCTGATATGGAGCCAGAGTGGAAGAGTGGAGGCTGCAGGGCAGTGCTGCCCTCTACGGGCCTGGAGGAGTCTGCGTCCATGTGAGACGACCCACCGCTGGCGGGGAATTTTAACAACAGGGCAGCTTTGCCAAGGAGCATCTCAGCTGGAGGAGAGGCACGAGGGAGAGATGTAAACACCACGAAAACAGGAAAGAGCCGGGGTTCGATGAGGTCACAAGTTTAGCCAAGTTCTTGGTTTAGTAGAAATTAGTTGAATACGTTTGGGGTAATTGAGGATCTGGGCTTCTTATGTTGAACAGGGGTTTAGTATGAGTATATCTGCAGTGGTTACTCACCCAGACTATCCATGGTGACCTCACTTTGACAGTCCTCCTTAACTTCAGGCACATTCATTGTTCCCATAAGATATCGCTGCTTCATCTCTAACTGAGAACCACAAATGAAGAAAAAAAACACAACTGACAAAGGCTTTATGACTGCGTCTTTTGAGGGTAGATTTTTGGGCCGTATTTGTTTGTGTGTAGTTTCTAGTTCAATTTCCCCTAAAAGTATTAATCACCAGGAATCATTTCATCCAATCGACACTCACCATCCATGTTTTGATGCTCTCAGCCAATGAGAAGACTTCCATAAAGTCTTCAGTGAGAGTTAATGGACCTCCCTGGCTGACTTCTCATTCAGAGGACCCGGTAGGGGATTAAAAGGACCACACAATTAAACACACACACTCAAAACAATATAATGATAAATAAATTAAGTGCATGTTAACTACAGCAATGAGCACATGACGATCACCTGGTTACTGTGTTTGGACGGATATTTGGATATTTAGTCCAGTTAGACCCCCCGGCCCAGTTAGACACCCCCCTGGCACAGTTAGACACCCCCCTGGCACAGTTAGACCCTCCAGTAAATCCATAAGTCGGATGCTTGAATTACCGTAGTTCCTGAGAGCCAGGTTGAGCGGGGGCGTGTGGTAAACCATGGCAACAAATATGGCATTCACCGCCATTTCTGCCTGCGACCCCACAACTATTTCGTTCCTGATTGGCTGCTTCTTGCAGGCCAGGATGAGGTTCCTCATCAGTTCGCTTCTTCCGTCGACGGACTCCTCTGCAGGGTTCCAGTGACCAAAGTCCTCACAGAACCTCAGGAACCAATCAGGACCACCTGGCTGAAGTATATTTAAGTAAATAGTAGAAATATATACACATATATACATAAAGTGTCTCTGTCAGGTGTTGGGAGGGTCATTCATAGCACTAAGATGCTTTCCCTGTTGCCATGGTGATCCAAAGTGGGCCAGCTCAGTGTATTTCTACAGGCCAGATATCATAACAGGACGGGGATTGTCTAATTGTATCAAGCTGTACACCTGTGTAGACACACCTGTATTGTACTGTATTTTGGGTTTTCATTTAAATTAGTTTCCAGTTCAGACCTAAACAACCAGTAGAGGGTAGAACCTAACCAATTAGTGACCTAATTAATCAATCAAGAACAAGGTGAGAGCAAAGACCTGTAGACACTCGGCCCTCCATGGAACCGGTTTGACACCTGTGCTCTACACGGTACATCCATCCACTACACTTTACATCCATCCAATACACGTTACATCCATCCACTAGAAGAACGTATAGAAACAGATGAACAAGCCCTTGGTTCAGCGCTGGTCCACCATACCTCTTCTGCCGTGGCGTGGTGAGATTCAATGAGTCCGCGTTTGAAGATCGGTTTCCACAGAGGTGAAGACAGGACGTGGGCCATTTTACCGGCAGGAAGTTCCTTTAGACTGCGCACCTCTGACACACGACACAAAAATGCATGTCACAAAAACCATTCGGACCCCTTAAAAGTGGACTGAAACCACCCGAGGAAGTTAAAGGGTTTCCCCCACAACCCTGGTGCCACCCCCAAGCCTCACCTCCCCCCACCTCACAGCACCCACCCCCATGACGCCACGCCACACAGCCTCAGACCGCCCCCCAACCACCAGACGCCACCCCACACAGCTTCACCCCCCCCAACCCGCAGACGCCACCCCACACAGCCTCACCCACCCAACCCCCATACAGCCTCACCCCCCCAACCCGCATACGCCACCCCACACAGCCTCACCCCCCAACCCGCATACGCCACCCCACACAGCCTCACCCCCCAACCCCCCCACCCCACACAGCCTCACCCCCCAACCCCCATACGCCACCCCACACAGCCTCACCCCCAACCCCCATACGCCACCCCACACAGCCTCACCGTGGGGCGATTTGAGCGCCATGGTCCTGGAGGCCAGTCGACCCATCAGTCGGGCCACCAGGAGCTGCAGGTCCGACATCCAGGACACGGTGATGTCAGGCAGGCCGTGTGCCGTCACCGTGAACTTATAGCCCCACTCGTTGTTGCTGCTGTCCGAGTGGAACAGGAACTGCAGCTGGGGCCCAGCCTCGAACGTCACCTTCTGTGGAACCAGCGGGGACCGCGGTCAAATAAAACCATCGTTTATCGTTGGCATCCTGCGGCCGAACCGTTGTCGTGGCACGCGTGACGCTAACGCTCTCATCAGAGAGACCCAATACACTAGAGTGTAGTGGAAATGCCTGGGAAGGAACCTACCTTTGGCCACTTCTCCGTCCCGACTTTCATGTCATAACGGACCTTCCCTCCGCGGGCATCGGTGAACTCCAGGTAGTCATATCTGCCAGGGTTTAAGAGAACGCTACGTGAGGCAACCGAGACACGGGGGAAGGTTTGCCTCGTGACACTTCAGGTCACAGGTCGCAGGTCACATGACAGGACTCAAATAATTACACAAATACAAAGAGTTGGTCTAAGAAGAAAAAATGTTGTGTCTAATCATAGGTACTCTTGATACAGATATAAAATAAATGGAGGAAGAGCGACAGAGAAAGGGAGGAAAATTATAAAGATAAAGGTACAGAGAGGAGGATGACGAGGTGCAGAGGGAGGAGACAAACAGGGACAGAACAGCTCTGCTCACCTCTTCTCAGTTTCACTGCGTTCATCAAACTCTACCTCGAAGGAGGTGGCCCCAGGACAGGCGAAGATGGTGGTCTCATGTCTGCTGTTCTCGTAGTTATGAGGAGACTCCATGTTCCAGGTCCTCAGGACCACCGGCTGCTGGGCCTGCTGGCAGCTCTCCAGGTCCACCTGGCAGGAACACAAAACACATTAGGGTTGGGCAATTACCGTAAATATACACAGGATTTCCAAAAAGTCTGGTAAGAGAAGATTCCCAGGTGCCCTCCTTATCCTCTTGGAATTTCATTATCATCATTGGGAAAAATGTCTCTATGACATCACACATGCAAGTTCTCTATGACATCACACGTTACAGTTCTTCATGACATCACACGTTACTGTTCTTTATGACATCACACGTTACAGTTCTTCATGACATCACACACGTTAGTTCTCTATGACATCACACGTTACAGTTCTTCATGACATCACACATGTTAGTTCTCTATGACATCACATGATAGTTCTTCATGACATCACACACGTTAGTTCTCTATGACATCACACAATGTAAGTTCTCTATGACATCACACATTTTGCAGTTCTTCATGACAACACACGTTACCTTAGAGAAGATGTTTCCTGTATCGCTGGAGAGGTTTTTAAGCAGCTCCACCAGAGAGGAGAAGCTGGTCAGAAGAACCGAGTGAGGGATGTCCAGAGAGCACAGCTCCAGCATGAAGATCGACTGACAGAAATACCAACACAGTCAGTAATAGCTTGTATTTTTGAAGTTGGAAACAATATTGGCATTACAATGCAGGCATGTGACACCAAAGTTGGCTAGTCCTATTTAGGCAGAACAGAAACTGAAGACAAGGGAAGACAGGACCCAAGTGGATCAGAAACTGCTGCATGAATAAATAAACACAATGAGCTGAACATGGAACAGGAGTAATATACTGATCTGTTAGGGACAGGGGCAGGGGAGTGTTTGACAGTTAAAGGAGCCAGAGAGAGTGTACCAGCTGTCTGGAGGCCATGGCCAGGATGGACCCACTGAGCTTGTCAGTGATCTCAGCTCCACTGTATCTCTGCAGCAGTCCAGCCAGCACCGCCTTAGTGTTGCCCAGGAAGAGATGCACATCTACGGGGAGAGACAAGGCAGATCTCCCTGCAGTTTAACCCGTGGGTGCCCCAGGACCTCAGGATGTGTAGGTATTTAACAGGCACAACTATGTTTGCCATACTACCTCACATGGAGACGTCAGGAGCACTTGAACATCCGAGATTCACTTACATCTCAGCAGGATGTCCCTGGCCAGGTCCGACACAACTCCTCCTCCTCTGAGCTGCTGGTAACACCAGGAGAGCAGACTGCCCTGCAGGGCCCAAAACAGAGACAGCAGAACCGCACGGCTGGCCCCACCCGTCACATCCACCAGCAACACCTCACACTGGGGATACACACAAACACACACACCCCAACAGGGTTATTGAGGACGCCATCTCAGGGGAGACTTTTAAGAGGCTGGGTCACAGAGTTCTGGACTGGAGGAACTAGAAGGAATGGACTTCCCGCTCAGTCACATTCCTCGTCCTGTGAAGCTATGGAATTTTTATGCCATGCTTTCCAGCCATAAGGCCGTATGAGCTGTGGCGTCAAGTCAAATTCGGTCTCCAAAATCTGTGTACAGAAGCATGACCAGATGTTAGCAAACCTACTTGCTTTCATGAATAATTAAATGTCTGACTGACGCTAATTCCCTTAACAGATAACGCACATACATACGACTTATTAAACATCCCATACAGCCCAAATTCCCAGGTTCGTTGGTCGTGGACTCACCTCCCGGGTGACTACAAGGAGTAGAGTCTCCATGACGCTGAGAACCGGGCTGACGTCAAAGTCTGATGGGGCTCCTTTAGGAGGGAGCAGGAGGAGGCCGCTGGGGTCCTGATCACTGTTGAGGAGGAGAACAAGACAACTTTATTTAACACTAACCCTGCAGTAGTCAGGCCACTGAGCTAAAAAGGGGGAATCAGCACCCTCTGGTGGTGTGATTTTTTATGGCGCGCTTGTGTGTGTTTTTACCTGAAGTAATTACAAAGGGATTTAAACGTCAGCTTCACGGACTCCGGTTGATCTTCTTCAGTAATGTTTTTCTGAAATTATATTAAATGTGATTTGTCTTAAGCCGTGAATTGACATTTACAACAAAAAAAGAAAACCAAGTTCGCTCAACGACATTAGTCAGTCAGCAGTAGATTTCGCTCGCTTCCAACCGCTCACCATCATGTGAAAGAGCTTGTCTCGTCTGCTGTGTTTATCTGGGAAGAAGATGGCGGCTCCAGTCAGAATGGCTTTCACAGCCTCTTTCCGCAAGGCTTGGCCCACTGTCCCCTCAGGTTCCGGACCGTCCACAACTGCTCAACAGATCAACCCTCATAACGTTAAGTTGTGAGAAACAATGGAGCGTACTACATGGCCAATATACCCCGGCTAAGAGACGTCCTTAGGCACGACAAAACACAGAGTGCCTGATTGAGACCCCATAGCAGCCATGTACATCAAACGCTTCAGGTTCTTTATTGACGTTATTAGCTGGTTACCACGGTAATCGAGTCAAACCCAGAACACAGTAATTCCTCGTACAACCTAATGAAGCATCACTAACAGCGATGACATCATGTCTGACAGGCTCTTACTCTGACAGAGGTGGCTGTAGAGATCCCAAACGGCGCGGGCACACTCCGGCTCTTCGGAGGTGGACGGGGATGCCGAGCACGACGCCGACTGAACCTCGTCGCCCACCTGGTTTTCCGCCGGGCCGGGCAGCACCGAAAAACAGTTCTGGAGCAGCTGGAGCACCAGCACTCTGCATTTCATCACTTCCTTCCCCTCGCTGGAAAGACAGGTGGGTTAGATTGGTGTTCCAAACCCAATCTGGTCACACGCTTTATGGTATCTTATGGCTAATTTCGGTTCAGTCAGTTCCTCTATTAAACATATGCCTAATTAAGGTGAACACTGAACTCCTAATTGTTTAAATGAGATATGTGCTTATTGTGGCATACAACCCCCCTCTGTACTCACAGCTGCCCGAGTTTGTTGTAGAAGCTCCAGAAAACTGTGGGGTTGAGGCCACTGAAGTTCAGGAGGAACTTCTGCTTGAACAGGGACACGTCCTACAGAGTTAGATACATGGAGATATGTGTACTGTTAATATACATGGAGATATGTGCACTGTTAATATATAGGATCTAGATACATGGAGATATGTGTTCTGTTAATATATATGATCTAGATACAGAGGGGATATGTGTACTGTTAATATATAGGACCCAGAAACATGGAGATATGTGTACTGTTAATATATAGGACCCAGAAACATGGAGATATGTGTACTGTTAATATATAGGATCTAGATACAGAGGAGATGTGTACTGTTAATATATAGGATCTAGATACAGAGGAGATATGTGTACTGTTAATGTATTCCGTAAAATATAGACTGACAGTGGGTACCATGTCTATATATATATATACAGACCACATTGACATACAGTAAAATATAGACTGACAGTGGGTACCAGGTTTATATATACAGACCACACTGACATACAGTAAAATATAGACTGACAGTGGGTACCATGTCTATATATACAGACCACACTGACATACAGTAAAATATAGACTGACAGTGGGTACCATGTCTATATATACAGACCACACTGACATACAGTAAAATATAGACTGACAGTGGGTACCATGTCTATATATATATATATACAGACCACACTGACATACAGTATAATATAGACTGATAGCGGGTACCATGTCTTGCGTGAGCTGCTGGATGAAGAACAAGGTCTTCTTGAGCAGGTTTAGGCCAGTAACGCTGTCTCCCTCAGAGCCATCCCCTTGTGGACTGAGGTCATCCAGGTTGTAGAGCATCTCGGCTCCAGGACACTGGTACCCGCTGAAGGACAGCGACTGAACCCCCAGGCGCTCTGCACTGTCCTGCCGCGCACACAGGAACTTCACCATCAGGAACTACAAGGGGGAGGGACAAACGGGTTGATCTAAACACACATAAAGAACGAATGGAAGGGCTCCATGAACTGCCTGTCGAGGAGAAACCATGCAGTCGCACCAGAACAGAAACAGACAGACAGTAGATCTTGTTGAAGACTATGACATGTTTGTTTTAAACCAGCTCCCACCACGGAAGAAAGGAAACTGTGAGAGTGTGCAAGACAGAGCAACAGCAGGAGGGGAGAGCGAGGAGGATGGAATGAGAGAGAAGGAGAAGGTAAAGAGAGAGAAGGAGAGAAAGAGAGGTCTCGCTGGTACTTCTGAATATGGACCCGAGACGGGACCCGGAGAAGCTACCTTGACAACGCGACACGTTTGCAGTTTGATCTCCACATCATTCCAGTCGTCCTCCAGCTCAAACCAGCCAATAGGCTCGTCCTCCGACTGCAGTGGAATCCTTAAACTGTAATGTACATGATGAATCAGAAGGCAGTTAGCGTCGTGGAACTGTCACCGGACTGCCTGGTTATGACTGGCTGCTTATGACTGGCTGGCTACGACTGGCTGGTTATTGTGACTTAGAGCAACGGGCTGTAGGACAACACTTAGGGAATTATATTTATTAAGCCCAGTCATGTGCTCAAAGAAATATCTGTAAACCTGTTGGCAAAGTTTCACAAAATAATGTGGTGTCAAAAGGGGCAGTGGGCAACACGTTAACATGAGCACATGTGTCTAAAGGGGCAGTGGGCAACACGTTAACATGAGGACATGTGTCTAAAGGGGCAGTGGGCAACACGTTAACATGAGGACAGGTGTCTAAAGGGACAGTGGGCAACACGTTAACATGAGGACAGGTGTCTAAAGGGGCAGGGGCAACACGTTAACATGAGGACAGGTGTCTAAAGGGACAGTGGGCAACAGGTTAACATGAGGACAGGTGTCTAAAGGGGCAGTGGGCAACACGTTAACATGAGGACAGGTGTCTAAAGGGGGAGTGGGCAACACGTTAATATGAGAACAGGTGTCTAAAGGGGCAGTGGGCAACATGTGGGCAACACGTTAACATGAGGACAGGTGTCTAAAGGGGCAGTGGGCAACACGTTAATATGAGGACAGGTGTCTAAAGGGGGAGTGGGCAACACGTTAATATGAGGACAGGTGTCTAAAGGGGCAGTGGGCAACACGTTAACATGAGGACAGGTGTCTAAAAGGGCAGTGGGCAACATGTGGGCAACACGTTAACATGAGGACAGGTGTCTAAAGGGGCAGTGGGCAACACGTTAACATGAGGACAGGTGTCTAAAGGGGCAGTGGGCAACACGTTAACATGAGGACAGGTGTCTAAAGGGGCAGTGGGCAACACGTTAACATGAGGACAGGTGTGTAAAGGGGCAGTGGGCAACACGTTAATATGAGGACAGGTGTCTAAAGGGGCAGTGGGCAAACCGTTAACATTTAACGGTCAGAGCTGGCAGAGAAGCGGTGGGCGGCAGCTCACTTGTCCTGTACAAACTCCCGGTAGTCCTTGTAGTCCCACGAGTCATACTTCTGAAACCTCTTGAAGTGTTTATCAGCATCAAAGGTGTCTCCTTCGTTGTAGGCAAACACCAGGCCACACTTCGCTCCAATAGTTCCTTTACGGACCTGCCGGAGAACACAGGTGCTATGAGAAAAATGTGTGAATGCAAAAGAGCGTTGTGTCACGAATATACTAATAAAAGATGCTTGGTACTCAAGAAAAACACACTGCGGTGAACAGAGATAAAACACTTAAACCTTCACCTGCATTAAGATGTGACATTCTAATAATGACTAACTGACAGACACTTTAACCTTCGCCTGCACTCAGATGTGACATTCTAATAATTACTAACAGACAGACAAACACTAACAGACTAACAGGTACTCACTTTTAGCTTCATCTGGGTCACCTGGAAATTGCTCTGGTCCTCGGTAGACAAGATCACACTGGCTCGCTTTTTACCGCTCTCTGTAAGAAAACCTTTAGAGGAAAACAAAACCACCAATAAAAAAGCAAACTCAAAACACAAACATGAATACAATTATGTGCAGACAGACAGACACAGAAATAAAGACAAAGAGAAACAGACAAACAGACAGACAAAAACAAACACAGACAGACAGACAGAAGGAGAAACAGACAGACAGGCAGACAGACAGAAGGAGAAACAGACAGACAGGCGGACAGGCAGACAGAGACAGACATACAGGCGAAACAGACAGACAGACTGAAACAGACAGACAGACAGAAGAAGAAACAGTAGGTGTACCATCTCCAGCAGGAGGTTCGGTCAGTATGTTTTCGGGTCCTGACTTCTCCTCTTTACCCTTCACATCACAGGCTTGGAGGTACAACTGTAGAGGCTTTCCTATAGCAGAGCATGGACACAGAGAACACATCCATATCTAAAAACAACCCTGACCAGACCTTTAGTTGTGTGACCGGAGAAACTCATGGCAACATGGGCGTTCACTAAATGCTCCAGAATGTAGGGACAGTGTGATAGATGAAAAAGCTTACAACTGATAAAACATAAAATGCCTTTTGTTTGCCCCTACGTCACCGGAAATCACATACAATTACTGATGATCGTTTACAGAAAATAACAAAATTCTTGAGTCTGTTATTATGGTTCTCTGAAATATGTCTGACTGACAGACGGGGGTGAGGTGGAGTTAAACCAGAAATCTACCGTTTCGATACAGCAGGCGTAGTCTGACGGAGGCCATTGAGGATATCAGGGAGGAGGCGTGGTATTCAGCCTCCAGGTGTTCACTGATCCCAGACAGGGACTGGAGGATCTTAGCCACACTGCCCCGGGCCAGGGCGAAGGCCAGGAGGGTCAGCTCTGCGTCCGGGGTCACACAGCAACTACAGGACGATTGGGGAAAGGAGGAACCGTGTCGGGTTTAAGGTGAGTGGAGATCAAGAGGGATAAATACAGAGAGAGAGAGAGAAGGGGAGTGTTTGGAGTGTGTGATGTAAGCATAATGACATCATAGTGGTGATGTCACCCTCCTGGGGTCGTGATGTAAGCATAATGACATCATAGTGGTGATGTCACCCTCCTGGGGTCGTGATGTAAACATAATGACATCATAGTAGTGATGTCACCCTCCTGGGGTCGTGATGTAAGCATAATGACATCATAGTAGTGATGTCACCCTCCTGGGGTCGTGATGTAAGCATAATAACATCATAGTGGTGATGTCACCCTCCTGGGGTCATGGTAATGATGTAACCATAATGACATCATAGTGGTGATGTCACCCTCCTGGGGTCATGATGTAACCATAATGACATCATAGTGGTGATGTCACCCTCCTGGGGTCGTGATGTAAGCATAATGACATCATAGTGGTGATGTCACCCTCCTGGGGTCATGGTAATGATGTAACCATAATGACATCATAGTGGTGATGTCACCCTCCTGGGGTCATGGTAATGATGTAACCATAATGACATCATAGTGGTGATGTCACCCTCCTGGGGTCATGGTAATGATGTAAGCATAATGACATCATAGTGGTGATGTCACATCTATCTGGGTTCCAAGCTCAGTTGTGTCAGCAGAATATTTTACACACCAGATCCCCTCATGGCCCTGCCATCCTCAATTCCATCTGGGCGTTGTCAGTTACATATATATTATGTAGAAGCTTTCTGAATATAGACATACTCAGCTATTCTGAGCAGGAACCCGTCCACCTCCTCCAGGATGTTCATGGAGAAGAACTTGGGGTAGTCAGTGGAGGACGGAGTTAAGGACAGCGGTGGCATGTGCAGTAAGGCCTTCCTGAAGAGAGGAATCACAAGAACCAAATGTCAACTAACAAATAACACTGACAGAATTCAATGACTGTGGACCAAGGTAATGTTGCACATCTACATCAGTAAGGGGGTGGGCTGTTTGGTCGGGCGGTCAGATGTTTGGTTGGGCGGTTGGATGTTTGGTCAGGTGTTTGGATGTTTGGTCAGATGTTTGGTCAGATGTTTGGTCGGGTGGTCAGATGTTTGGTCGGGTGGTCAGATGTTTGGTCAGATGTTTGGTCAGATGTTTGGTCAGATGTTTGGTCAGATGTTTGGCAGATGTTTGGTCAGATGTTTGGTCAGGCGGTCGGATGTTTAGTCGGGTGGTCAGATGTTAGGTCAGACGGTTGGTCGGGTGGTCAGAAGTTTGGTCAGATGTTTGGTCGGGTGGTCAGATGTTTGGTCAGATGTTTGGTCAGATGTTTGGTCAGATGTTTGGTCAGATGTTTGGTCAGATGTTTGGTCAGATGTTTGGTCAGATGTTTGGTCAGATGTTTAGTCGGGTTTGGTCAGATGTTTGGTCGGGTGGACGGATGGTCAGATGTTTGGTCGGGTGGTCGGATGGGTAGTCGGGTGGTCAGATGTTAGGTCAGATGTTTGGTCGGGTGGTCAGATGTTTGGTCGGGTGGACGGATGCTTGGTCAGATGTTTGGTCGGGTGGTCGGATGTTTGGTCAGATGTTTGGTCCGGAGGTCAGATGTTTGGTTAGATGTTTGGTCGGGTGGACGGATGCTTGGTCAGATGCTTGGTCAGATGCTTGGTCAGATGCTTGGTCAGACATGACATTCAACCCATTAAGTCTCACAGTGTTAGTTTGCGCCCCATACTCACTGTGTACTCTGCAGGACCGTCTGAGCCAGTACAGGGTTGGTCTCCATGGACGCAGTAACCAGGGAGGTGAGGAGGGACAGGTACCAGATGGCTGAGGCGTCGGAGACGGACACCTCCTTACTCTTGGTGATCTGATAGCCCAGCGTCTTCAGACCGTGGATCCGCGTGTCGCATCCGTCACTCAGGCAACGCTTAATGTTGATCTGAATGTCTAGACGGGGGACAGAGGCGGGGCATAATTAAACCGGGCGGGACAGGAACCAATGGGAGCGAAAACACACGATCAATCCCAAAGCACAATAATAAAAAGACCATTGAACAAACAAGTTGGCTGTACAGAATTCTTAATGCTGATAAGAACCAGGGAGGAATTAACAGACAGACTGACTAACAGCCAGAGCGACTGACTCACAGGGGTGTGTAATGTTGGCATTTTCCAGGAGGGCCACGTAGCCCGAGACATTGGACGGGATACGGACGTCCCTGATTTCCTGCAGCGAGCGCCGGTTCTTCCCAACCGCCACCGACACCAGCTGAGGCATGTAACTGTGGTCGTTGGATGCCACGGCAACAGCCAAGCGGCGCAGGACAACGTCTGGCTTCATCTTTAACCTGGAGAAATTAAGGTAACACAAATAGCAGTCCTCAACTTAGTCACATTAAGATAACAGAAATAGCGAACATCAACTTGGACACATTAAGGAAACACAGCTAGTTGTTCTAAACCTGGAGACATTAAAGAAACACAGCTAGTTGTTCTAAACCTGGAGATATTAAAGAAACACAGCTAGTTGTTCTAAACCTGGACACATTAAAGAAACACAGCTAGTTGTTCTAAACCTGGAGATATTAAAGAAACACAGGTAGTTGTTCTAAACCTGGAGACATTAAAGAAACACAGCTAGTTGTTCTAAACCTGGAGACATTAAAGAAACACAGCTAGTTGTTCTAAACCTGGAGACATTAAAGAAACACAGCTAGTTGTTCTAAACCTGGAGACATTAAAGAAACACAGCTAGTTGTTCTAAACCTGGAGACATTAAAGAAACACAGCTAGTTGTTCTAAACCTGGAGACATTAAAGAAACACAGCTAGTTGTTCTAAACCTGGACACATTAAAGAAACACAGCTAGTTGTTCTAAACCTGGACACATTAAAGAAACACAGCTAGTTGTTCTAAACCTGGAGACATTAAAGAAACACAGGTAGTTGTTCTAAACCTGGACACATTAAGGAAACACAGCTAGTTGTTCTAAACCTGGAGACATTAAAGAAACACAGCTAGTTGTTCTAAACCTGGAGACATTAAAGAAACACAGCTAGTTGTTCTAAACCTGGAGACATTAAAGAAACACAGCTAGTTGTTCTAAACCTGGACACATTAAGGAAACACAGCTAGTTGTTCTAAACCTGGACACATTAAAGAAACACAGCTAGTTGTTCTAAACCTGGAGACATTAAAGAAACACAGCTAGTTGTTCTAAACCTGGACACATTAAAGAAACACAGCTAGTTGTTCTAAACCTGGAAACACACAGTTGTTCTAAACCTGGACACATTAAGGAAACACAGCTAGTTGTTATAAACCTGGACACATTAAAGAAACACAGCTAGTTGTTCTAAACCTGGAGACATTAAAGAAAAACACAGCTAGTTGTTTAAACCTGGACACATTAAAGAAAAACCTGGTTCTAAACACATTAAAGAAACACAGCTAGTTGTTCTAAACCTGGAGACTTTAAAGAAACACAGCTAGTTGTTCTAAACCTGGAGACATTAAAGAAACACAGCTAGTTGTTCTAAACCTGGAGACATTAAAGAAACACAGCTAGTTGTTCTAAACCTGGAGACATTAAAGAAACACAGCTAGTTGTTCTAAACCTGGAGACATTAAAGAAACACAGCTAGTTGTTCTAAACCTGGAGACATTAAAGAAACACAGCTAGTTGTTCTAAACCTGGACACATTAAAGAAACACAGATAGTTGTTCTAAACCTGGAGACATTAAAGAAACACAGCTAGTTGTTCTAAACCTGGACACATTAAAGAAACACAGATAGTTGTTCTAAACCTGGAGACATTAAAGAAACACAGCTAGTTGTTCTAAACCTGGAGACATTAAAGAAACACAGCTAGTTGTTCTAAACCTGGATATATTAAAGAAACACAGCTAGTTGTTCTAAACCTGGAGACATTAAAGAAACACAGCTAGTTGTTCTAAACCTGGAGACATTAAAGAAACACAGCTAGTTGTTCTAAACCTGGAGACATTAAAGAAACACAGCTAGTTGTTCTAAACCTGGAGACATTAAAGAAACACTGCTAGTTGTTCTAAACCTGGAGACATTAAAGAAACACAGCTAGTTGTTCTAAAACTGGAGACATTAAAGAAACACAGCTAGTTGTTCTAAACCTGGACACATTAAGGAAACACAGCTAGTTGTTCTAAACCTGGACACATTAAAGAAACACAGCTAGTTGTTCTAAACCTGGACACATTAAAGAAACACAGCTAGTTGTTCTAGCTCTGCTGGCCATCTGTCACCTTATCCAGTGTGAGCGAGCGCTGCCGTCCGACTGCCAGAAGGTGACCGTCTCTCCATTGGTCATCTTGTGGATGTCAGCAGCGTTGGATGAAGCTTCTATGAAACTGTAGCACTGTGTGACCACCTTCACCTTATCCACCTCTGGGTCCCGGTTCAGCTCGGCCCGGTACTGGATGTCCATGTCTGGGGGGAGGGGACAAACCGGTGATGCTCAGTGATGTCATATTATATTTCAAATCAATAACATAAAATTCAGGTTCTGAAAATGTGCAATAGGGGTGTTTAATCGGTTGTAATGGTTGGTTGTTTATACAAGGCAGACAGCTAGTGCTAACTGATCAAAATAAATGAGAAGCACAGCATTATGGCAATTGTTCTGGATTATTGTAAAAAATTCGTCATTTTTCCGTGTGATAGCTATTCCTACAAAATGTAAGCCTTCGAGCTAGTCAGCTAGAACTAGGACGCATAAAACATTTTTCACAGGTTTGTGAAAGTAGATAACAGGCATGACCGATCACCTTTCTCTTTCTGAATGAGGAACTCCAGGAAGTCCTGCACCACGGAAGATCTCATGGTACAGATGCTGTTGTATCCCTCCAAGACAGGAAACGGGATGGCACTGCTGGGAATGCGATTCCTGTGGAGGAACTTTAGGATTTTCGAGGCGTGTGCTCCCAACCTGTCTTTGTACTTGGAGAAAATGTCCACAAATCCTGAAATGACAGCATAAAAACGAGATGAGAAAAAGGTCCAAGTCCCATGGAAAGTAGGGGTGTAAATGTAACACTTGGAGTGTAAACGTAACACTCAGGTGTAAACGTAACACTCAGGTGTAAACGTAACACTCAGATGTAAACGTAATATTCAGGGATAAACGTCCCATTCAGGGTGTAAACGTAATATTCGGGGTGTAAACGTAACAGTCGGGGTGTAAACGTAACACTCGGGGTGTAAACGTAACACTCAGGTGTAAACGTAACACTCAGGTGTAAACGTAACACTCAGGTGTAAACGTAACACTCAGGTGTAAACGTAATATTCAGGGATAAACGTCCCATTCAGGTGTAAACGTAACACTCAGGTGTAAACGTAACACTCAGGTGTAAACGTAACATTCAGGGATAAACGTAACATTCAGGTGTAAACGTAACAGTCGGGGTGTAAACGTAACACTTGAAGTGTAAACGTAACACTCAGGTGTAAACGTAACACTCAGGTGTAAACGTAACACTCAGGTGTAAACGTAACACTCAGGTGTAAACGTAACACTCAGGTGTAAACGTAACACTCAGGTGTAAACGTAACACTCAGGTGTAAACGTAACACTCAGGTGTAAACGTAACACTCAGGTGTAAACGTAACACTCAGGTGTAAACGTAACACTCAGGTGTAAACGTAACACTCAGGTAACACTCAGGTGTAAACGTAACACTCAGGTGTAAACGTAACACTCAGGTGTAAACGTAACACTCAGGTGTAAACGTAACACTCAGGTGTAAACGTAACACTCAGGTGTAAACGTAACACTCAGGTGTAAACGTAACACTCAGGTGTAAACGTAACACTCAGGTGTAAACGTAACACTCAGGTGTAAACGTAACACTCAGGTGTAAACGTAACACTCAGGTGTAAACGTAACACTCAGGTGTAAACGTAACACTCAGGTGTAAACGTAATATTCAGGGATAAACGTCCCATTCAGGGTGTAAACGTAATATTCGGGGTGTAAACGTAACATTCGGGGTGTAAACATACGATTCGGGGTGTAAACCTAACATTCGGGGGTAAACGCAATATTTGGGGTGTAAACGTAATATTTGGGGTGTAAACGTAACATTTGGGGTGTAAACATAACACTCAGGTAGTAAACGGAAAATTCAGGGTGTAAACGTAACATTTGGGGTGTAAACGCAACATTTGGGGTGTAAACATAACATTTGGGGTGTAAACATAACACTCAGGAAGTAAACGGAACATTCAGGGAGTAAACGTAACATTTGGGGTGTGAATGTCCCATTGGGGGTGTAAACGTAACATTTGGGTGTATATGTAAAATTTGGGGTGTAAACGTACCATTCGGGGTGTAAACGTAACATTCGGGGTGTAAACGTAACATTTGGGGTGTAAACGTAACATTTGGGGTGTAAACGTAACATTTGGGGTGTAAACGTAACATTTGGGGTGTAAACGTAACATTTGGGGTGTAAACGTAACATTTGGGGTGTAAACGTAACATTTGGGGTGTAAACTTAACATTTGGGGTGTAAACTTAACATTTGGGGTGTAAACTTAACATTTGGGGTGTAAACATAATATTTGGGGTGTAAACATAATATTTGGGGTGTAAATGTAACATTTGGAGTGTAAACGTAACATTTGGGGTGTAAACGTAACATTTGGGGTGTAAACGTAACATTTGAGACAGACACAGGGTCAAACCCAAAGCTTAAAACCCCCTGCATCGGGGGCGTGTCACCGAGTCCCATTACATGGCAACCCACAGAACGCTCTACTAGGGCGGTGGTCAGAGTGAACCCCACAGGTTCCAGTTAGCCCGTATCATATCCATGTTGACCAGGTTCTTACCTGGGGTGAGGGAGCACGCCTGCAGTTGTCTGATGACGTGACTCAGCTCTCCCTGGAGATTGGCCCCGTTGGAGTTCTTCAGGGCTTGCAGCATGTTCTCGACGTCCACGACTCCATCCCCTTCGGCGTCAAACTGGCCAAAGGCCTGGATTGCAGAGACAGTGGCATAAACAGAAAGAGAAATGGGGGGGGGGGGAATTAATGACACAGGCATTGACCTAGGTAGGATTTTCACCTCTGCTCCACTCATCACCAGGACATCACCTAGGTGACAGGGTGAAAACAAAAACAAATCTTTGCCAAATTGACCACCGGGGTGCATACAGGCACACAGTCACAATGTCACCTTTCTCTGGCCACTACAATTAACCTGTTTGGAAAGGCCTGGGTGAGTGTTTCATCGACACTTCATAACACCTTTAAAGTGACCAAAAACTAAAATATAAAACAGAATTGTTAGTGCCTATGCTAAACATCGGTAATTGTCATGAGGTTCAATCACATTTATTTTATAAAGCCCTTTTCACAAAAAAGTTTTCACAAAGTGCTTTTACAAACACCCAGGCTGAATCCAACAGAAGACACATCGACAAGTTGAACAAGTCGATACAAGTTGAACAAGTCAATACAAGTTGAACACGTTTATGCAAGTTCATACACTGCGGCTAGGAAAAACTCAGATGGGTCGAATATAGGAAGAAACCTAGAGAGGAACCAGGCTCAGAGGGGTGGCCAGTCCTCTTCCGGCTGTGCTGGATGAACTTATGTTAGGACTTCATCTTACCATCTGTCCACCTCAGCAATTAAGCCACTCTCTATGGATTGTGGATGTAATTGTAATTGGGGGGGGGGGCAAAACACCACCACTACTTTGCTGCCACTGACAGCCAGGCGTAAAGGCTACTGCATATTCTAACCAGAGAACATCAGTCAATTTGCAGCGTTTAGATGGGTAGGGCAGCCATGCCTAGAATGTAAACAAACCATTATGGTATAACTAACTGGCTATCTATGGTACTACTGGTACTACCTCTTCACATTCGTCCCGCGGGGCGTCTCGGCTCTCCAGCATCTCGCAGAACTGTTCCACATTCACCGACTCCTCTCCCCGGCTCAACCGGTCTTCGAGCCACCGCACCAGGACCCCCTCGTTCCCGGCCAGGACCGACTCGGGAATGGCGACCCCGGAGTCGCTAATGCGCGCTGCCGCCTCCCTTAGTTTGACTTGCTCTAGAAGTACCCCGGGGGTGGGTGGCGAGCAGCCGGTTGTCACCGGAGGGTGTTTCGACCCGCTGGTGCCAGTTCCGGTGCCGCCGCTGGTCGTAACGCCGACGCCCGTGGCCGCAGAGGCCGGACTGCCTTCCGCGAACCCAGGACTCTCGGCTTCTACGTCCTCCTCGTCCCCGCTACCTCCTCCGCAGCCGCTCTCTGCGTTTCCCATGTTGTCCGGCTGCCTCTGGCTTTCCTAAAATGTGTTGCCGCCTATATGGAGACAGCTTAAAGCGGCTTGAAAAAGACACAGTCCTCAAAGTCCAACCTGTGTTCTTTCGTTATGTTCCACTACCGCATTGACGTACATTGCGTGAACAACATAACGCTAGACACAATTAGTGTAAACAACAATCGTAGAATTTGCGATTCAATTCAAAGTAATGGTTTTTAAAGATGGTCGACTAAAAGTGTAAGTGAAACACCAGCAGGACTGGGAATCAACGGCCTGTGGAACCGAATACCATTGGCAAAAGAAGACGTTTGGCCTCCTTAATATCTTAAGATTTAAAGCTCAAACAGGACTTATTTGGGTGAAAGGGTGAAAAGGATCCACGACATATTCTACATGCCCACCACTGCACAATACATTTATAGTGTGGAGAGTGCATTTTTCCAGTATGATAAACACAGTAAATAAATAAGACAAGTAAGATGTAACTGTAGTTGGATGTCAATTTCTCAGCCATGAGTCTTTTGTGCTTATGTATTACTGCAGGCTGACATTTACATAATACTTATTTGATTGTGATATTTTATATCATATTTTTACATTAGTCGATTGGTGTACCGGCACAACGATGTGAACATGCATGCATAGTGAGTAATATACTGGAGCACAAACGTTTAGAAAAACACATTTCTCTAGCTGATCATTGTCAGCAGCAAGCTCTAATCTTAACAAGACAGGCAGGAGGTTGAGCTGGTCTAAGTTGGTAGGCAAAGCCTTGATAGTCTGGTCTGCAGGCCTCAGTGGATTTGTCTGTGTTATGAAACCAAGCAGCAGAATTTTGAACTAGCAACTTTTTTAACATAGTGTTGTTGTTTGTGTTTATTTGTGGTTGCAATCATTATTTGTTCATTAATTTTAGGATTTTTGTATTCCATTTTTCATGTTGGGCAGAGGGAGTTTTGTAATAAATATACATAATATATAAGTTGAAACTAATATTTTTGAATATCTCAAAGTCAATTTTCCCTTATAATCTGTAACGTAATATTTAAGTTTACTCTAAAAATATGCATCCACTCTGCAATTTTAACAAATCTAAGCTTTTTAGGTAAAATAGCTAATATTAATCTATTCTAAGTAATTTATTTCACAAAATGTCAACAATGTTTAACATTATCTAGTTGAAATACAGTATGATTTCAATATTTAAAACGATTTGAAATTTTTTTCCTTTTAGACAACTATTTTGAAGGCGAATCCCATTTCAGCCATTATGTCTAGTTCATATTGTGACTACATTCACATCGGTGGAAACATTTTCTCCTAGATGGCGCTAATGCATGATCTGTCAGAAACTTTGGACCCAATGGGTAGAAGTGTGAAATACATTCAGACGGTTTGAGAGGATAACAACCGCAATGTGTTATGGGTAAATTGTGACTATACAAATTAAAATGGCCGTGTTCGAGAGAATTAAAACAAATGCAGGCAGCTTCTGACTGAATGATCACTATTAGCAGTGATATCTTGCTATTTTGGTCATCTCGAACCTGTCATACGAATTTGGGCTTTGCAGGGTTTTTAGGTTGATGAGTCAGACATTAAGATCTTCATTTTTTATGGCTACAATCTTTTTGCACAATATTTGAATTCCAAAATTAAATGTTTCCAATGTGGATTTGAGTTGTCCCGGGGTGCTAAAGAGCATTTGACACCTCGGCAGAAAGTTTATGTGGAGATATTTTACTAAAATATAGCTGCTTTAATTTTGGGGTTTTCAAATCCAGTTTAAATGGGATTTGTATTGCAACGTTATGTAATTTTGCAAGAATATTGTAAACGGCATCACGTAATGTAAATCCAGCTTCATGGTGCCAACCAGTGACTCTATAATACTCAATACATTTCCTATGCGCACTTTGAAGTGGACAACACCGAGCCAACGGTAGTAAAACTGAAGAAATACCCTTTCAATTAGTGTCAACTGACATTTCTGGCATTTATGCTTCATAAAATCACGACAGTGGAAGACCTTGGAGAGAGTCCACCAAGTTTCACTTAGTTAATCAATTGTAAAGATTAATTGGCCCTGCTCATAAGAGTAGGGGTGTTTTTAGGAACACATTTCCCACATGGCTACCTTATCCTATAATAACCATCTTTTAAATTGGATATTGGATCTTTTCCCCAATCTTTTCTCTAAATGTGCCATTAGTTTTAGTGTTTACTCCTGTTTAGTTTGGGTGACACCGGTGTGGTCTTAAAGAGTCAATTGGCCGACAGCTTTCCAGCACTTTCCCGTTTTTGAACCGTCCGGTTTGAACCGGTTTCCAGAACGTACAACACAATTGAACAAAGCTCATCTAACCTGCGCATGCGCATTTTGGACGAAACTACTGAATACCCGGAAATAAACAAGTCAACAGAATCGTCAGGAATCTCATTGATGTGAATACATTGAGAATATGTTACTGCGGTAAAGACGCACTGTAATATCGTCGAAAACGTTTACACAATGTTAGGGTTTGTGATTTCGTTTATTTTCGCGCTAGTGGCAATACTCGTACTGCAACAAGATTGGGTCCAGATTGGCATCAATACACCTTCATCGGCGGTGCCACCTGCACGCCTCATAACCGCACACGAGTTATCACTGTACATAGGAGATGAGAACAGCAGGGGCCTTTACCTGGCCATCCTAGGACAGGTGTTTGATGTAGAGAAAGGGAAGAAGCACTATGGACCCGGCGGTGGTTATCATTGCTTTGCAGGTGATTTTCATTCTTATTAGGTCTTATGTGGCTTTGGTTGTATCTATACTGTTCAAAATATACCACATTGTATTTTTACAACCAAGGCTTTCTGTATTTATGATAATATTTTACTGCCAAATCTTTTTTATTTTCTTGATTTTTATTTTCTACAAGTTCATGTTAGGTATCCTCACAAAGTTTTAAGTGTTTTCTACAAAGCCATTGATGACAGCTTTGCACACTATGTGAAAGGAACCTTCGCGTTGTGACTGAATGTACACACAAGTAGAAGTGAAACGTGTCAATGTATTTCTTTCTGCTTTCCATGTCTCCCGCAAAGGTAAAGACGCATCTCTGGCCTTTGTCACTGGGGACTTCACAGACGCCGGCCTGAATGATGACGTGTCTGGTCTGTCGCCGGCTCAGGTTGTGGCGCTGTACGACTGGCTGGCCTTCTATCACAAGGATTACTGGCCTGTGGGTGAGTATCAGGGCTGGTCCGTGTGTGGGTCCCAAGTGTTTGTCATGCTATTCGATCAGGAAAACGGATTGTTTCGGACTTCGTACGCGTTGAGTGTGTGCACATGTCGGTTTGCTGTCGTACTAACTTTTGACCAAGAGTCTAAACTTCTCTTGACCATGTTCCTGTGATGCTCAGTTTCCATGTTCTCTCCCTGACTCCCCCAAAACCCATTTGGTGAGACAACCAGGAGAAAGGAAGCAAGGCATACAAGTAGTGAAAAAAGGCTTTTGATTTTGAGCCACAGAAACAAGAACATCTTCTTTGTTTGTTTTTGACAAGAATAAACAGAGCAGGATCACGTCTATGAGCGTCACACATCAAGATACTTTTCTTGCCCATTTATTATGGAGTTTTCACATTTAAGTTCAATAGCTTAATCCCAGTCTTGTCAGACACATTACATTTCTCTGAATACAATATTCTCAAATTAAATGCAGTCATTCCAGGCCCAGAGGACAGTACAGAGAGCCCTCCCTGACTGGATGACAATGAGTGTTTGACATTAAATCCCCCCCTCCCAACAGGCAGACTGGTGGGTCGGTTTTACAGTCAGAGCGGCGAGCCCACTGAGGTACTGCTGAAGGTGGAGGCAGTTCTGGAGGAGGGCAAGAGGCTTCACGACCAGGTCCAGGCTGAGAACCAGCAACTCCCGCCCTGCAACTCGGAGTGGAGCGGCGACAGGAAAGGACGCGTCTGGTGCTCCAACAAAAGGTACTGGACTTGTTCGACATTACAATTATTTGCGCAGGTCACAACTTTTTCTTGCTGGTGTTTGGTTAATATCGGGTGCTAACTTCATGCATAATTAACATTTGTGTTCACCTCCTATTACAGGTTCTCAATAATAACACACCAGAGCTGGCTCTATGAACAATATAGACAAAATAAGTTTGTTAAACTCCCGCAGGACCATTTGCCCTGTTTCCACAAATTTCTGTTGCATTGACTATGTTTTGCATAACTCCATTCCTTTATCTGACTAGGTCCCTATAATTATAATTTCTCATCTCTCTTTAGCGGGGGAGTGCAGAGAGACTGGGTCGGTGTGCCGAGGAAGTTGTTCTCTCGCGGATCTGGCCAAACCCGCTGTGTCTGTGTCCAGAACTCCTCAAGAGTGGAAAACGCCAACATCAGGGAGTACGAGGGCTGCCCTCCTCACGCCGAGTCATGTCCGATCACTGAGTAAACGACCCAGGGGCCAGGTTAGGCACGTCTGATCACTGAGTAAACGGCCCAGGAGCCAGGTTAAGCATGTCTAATCACTGAGTAAACGGCCCAGGGGCCAGGTTAGGCATGTCCGATCACTGAGTAAACGGCCCAGGAGCCAGGTTAGGCTGTTCAAGGGCAGGGCTTCACTAAAATGAAGAGGCTTTTTTTTTTTACTGTATTGTGTTTTAGACATGTTGTCCAAAAAGCCCCCTTGGTGTGATGGATCAAACTGTAATGAATGTGCAGCCAAGTTTGGCGTCTCTACCAGGAAACACGACTTTCCCGAGAGTCAGTTTTTTTAAATTATGCCATTATGAAACAAACTTGTTGGGGGCTCCGCAATAATCACAGCTTCACTGTAAGCTCAATTGTGATTGCTGGTGAATGCGTTCTTTATGTTGAGGCAGCAGTGTGAGACATTCATATGTCTCTATACATGGTAAATGCTGCGCTTTTATATAGCGCTTTTATCCAAAACGCTTTACCGATCCTGCGTCACATTCACCCATTCATACACTGACGACCGCGTCTACCATGCAAGGCGACTGCAGGCTCGCCAGGATTAGGTGGGGTTAGGTGTCTTGCTCACGGACACCTCGACAATTTCCCAGGAGGAACCGGGGATCGAACCACCAACCTTCCGATTGATAGACCGACTCAACCCACTGCCGCCCCTCTATCTTAAACTCTCCTGACTGTGCTGGTGGTTGTTACGATGAGTCAGAACTATCATTGTGAATTTGGGAGGGGAGAAAAGCTGGGTTACTATATGACATGTGTTTGTTTTCTTTCAGTTTTGAAAATGGACAAATACTTGACACTAAATGAATACGTTGTAAATTGGAATGAAAGGCATATGCCTATTACTTTATCTGTAAATAAATATATTTCTGATATTTGCCATTTGTCTACAACTGGTGATTGACATTTATATTTGGTGAATATGAAAATGTCTTGTGTGCAATGAAGCTGAAACAGTCATGAATGCTTTCTTGTATGAAAAAATACAGAGCAAAAACACAAGTTGTTATTTTGATTACCTTTATGTAAAGTTGCCCTCCCTGTCTTTAAAATTATACGCAAGGAGGAGTCGGCCGAGATATCTGAGCATACAGATACAATGTGCATAAAAGATTAACAGAGGCAAAGATTTCCTTTTGTCACAATTACAAAAAAAGCACAAACTGCATTAAGTACAAAACAGTTGTAGTGGTCAAAAATATTATACATTTATCTGTACAATTTAACAATGCCTAGAGTGGATACTGCTCAGACCAGTAGCCACATCTAACTCCTCTCACATTCTCTCCTAGCATGATCAGAAATGTAACAATCTTGATAAAGTGCACCTGGTTAGGACATGAAATCAAGAAGCATTAAAACACAAGTTGGTTTCCCACACAGAGATGAATTCACCTAGTTCTAGTGTAGAAAGGCATCGAGAGCTTCGTCAAATGCGCTCACTTAATCCAGCACCCGGTGGAATCTGGATCGGGGAGACCCGTCTGGTAGTTCAAGAACACACTTGGCAACGCCAATTGGAGCATGTTACATATGATAACAAATGACCCAATAAGATCATAGTATGGAATGTACACTTTGGTGATCTGGGGACAAAATTCACAATGATTAATGCTATAAATGTATAGGCTACAATTGAAATGGCGTGCATTGGGATAATCTACATTTCAGTGGTACGTATCATTACAGAGCAACGATTCTTCATTTCAGAGCTAGGGGCTCCACTGGACAGTTTTAAGGCCCCATATGGATATTTTCAACACGTGGTCTATAAGTTCTTGTTTTAGGTCTTAGTAGTATTATGCAATTCTGTTTCGATCAGATGAACAAAATTACATTTTTGGATTTTTAAGAAGCAGAGCTCCAGCTTCTTCAACAAGAAACACAAATAATGACAAAGTGTTAGTTACCAAATTAGTGTTGTGAGCATTGTAATGAGTGAATAAAAAAATAAAACTGATTGAATGTATTTGTTGTGTGGGAAAAAAGCTGTAGTCTCCACAAAAAGACCTTTGCTTTGTGCGCAGCATTTAGAAAGGCAGTCAAATTTGGACATTTTGACATCCTTTAACCAATCCGATAACCTGTGCAAATGCAGCCTTTATTCCCTTAGAATCCAACTAAATGTTTGATAATAGAAACAGCCGCCCGGCCAACTGTGACACTGGGTCAGAACCTGGAAAAGGCCAACTGTGACACTGGGTCAGAACCCGGCAAAGGCCAACTGTCACAATAGGTCAGAACCCGGCAAAGGCCAAATGTCACAACGGGTCAGAACCCAGGCAAAGGCCAACTGTCACAATGGGTCAGAACCCGGGAAAGGCCAACCCTGCGTCCCAGTAACAGTACTATCTATGAAATTTCACTTTGTGAAAAAGTAGAGATTATCGGGGGCGGGGCAATTGATGGCGGGAACTACTTGTGATTGGATGTCTGTGTACAGTGTACTGACAGGTTTAGCCCACACGTTGGCCAGTGAGTGGCGGCTGCTGGAGAAACAGTTGGCATTAGTTCTCAGGCTCCCCACAGAGATCCTGGTCGTACAGTCCGCCTCATGAGGCTTTTAAACACAGAATAAACCATCACTGACACGATGATGACAACAACATGACCAGTATTTCTGATAAGACAATCTGAATGGTGTCTGCCCTCACTCCCCCTCCGACCCACCACGCCCAGGAGTCACTGAGCCAGCAAGCTAGCGTTTCAATTTACTCTGATTTAACATCATTACTTTGATCAAAAAAACACATTTTATAAATTGTACTTGGTAAATTCTGCCAGAACATTAACGTTTTTGTAGATAGACTGGAATGAATTGTACAGAAGTTGTGGTTCGTTTGTAGCTCTTGTCTGATCACTTTCCACAAGGGCACCCCTGGATGCCACCGCCACACAGCCCCCTTTCTCAAGTGTTGCCCAGCCCAGGGTGCCACCGTGATAAGCTGAGCAATGCCGCTTAAAGGGAAGACAAAGAGATCGAAGCAGGCAGTCCGGCCCATTAGGAGGACACTCCACCCAGAGTCAGCACGTCGAAGCAGATGTCACACACCCTCACAGGCTTGTTCAGGTCAAACTTTATGATTGGGATCTCCTTTATGGAACACTTGTGGCAGAGCAACCGGCCGCAGTGACGACTAGAGGGGTGGGGGAGGAGACAAGGGAGCGGGGAAACAGTGATTGGTTAGTGAGTTTTGATATAACCGTCAGAAATAGAATGTTTGGTTAGTGAGTTCTAACATAACCATCATAAACAGAATGTTTGGTTAGTGAGTTCTAATATAACCATCAGAAACAGAATGTTTGGTTAGTGAGTTCTAATATAACCATCAGAAACAGAATGTTTGGTTAGTGAGTTCTAATATAACCATCAGAAACAGAATGTTTGGCTAGTGAGTTCTGATATAACCGTCAGAAACAGAACGTTTGGTTAGTGAGTTCTAATATAACCGTCAGAAACAGAACGTTTGGTTAGTGAGTTCTAATATAACCGTCAGAAACAGAATGATTGGTCGGTGAGTTCTAACAGAACATATTTGGTGGAACTACAAAGTTCACTTCACTTGTAGAACTGAGGCTGTAGTTCAGAAACCTCTTACCAGTGATGTTTTCTGGTGGTTACTCCAAACTTGGCTGCACATTCATAACAGTTGGATCCATCACACCAAGGGGGCTCTTTGGACAACATGTCTAAAACACAGAATACATAAAAAAAAAATAGCTCGCCTTCCACACAGAGCGATTTAAAACGCACTGACAAACAATCAACAAGCAGGCTTAGCGCAAATTTCGAAAGTAAACTTTTTTTCATTTCTAAAAGTTTGGACTGAACGTAAAAGAAGCAGGAAGCGTAAAAATATGTGTTACATGTAAACCGCTGAACAAGTAAAGAATAATAATAGAACAAAGCAGATGAAGTTGACTGGGACTGAACCCCGTCGGACGTCTTACCCAGTAGCCGGAAGAGCAGCTGCTTGGTGGCGACCTGGTAGTTGAAGATGTTGATTCCCTGGTTGTTGTTGAGGCCCATACGTGCACCAGACCTCACTATGGCTCGACACAGGTTGGCATTGCCCTTCACGTACGCCAGCAGCAGAACTAAGGAGCGAGACACGCCCAGGAGCCTCCCATTAGCTGTACACCGTGTGTCGTTAATGTGGACAACTGAACTTCGTTTGTTTGTCACTCACAGTTTCTCATTGAAACCCCGGAAATATAGGATACTGACACACAGGCCACCGATGACGTTATACAACTCCACTTTTCTGTTATTTTTACGAGTATAAATATAGCATGACCACGACATGTCGACACATTTGAGACCAACTCCGGCATCAGTTCTGAGAGGACTGAAACATAAACGATCCAGCCAAGGAGACAGAGACCAGTTCAGCACCTGGTTCTGTCCGACCTACCCGTGTTCCCTTCATTGTCTGGTTTGTCCAGCGGGTACTCAGGCATGCACTCCAAGAACAGCTCAAAGATGGCCGCCGCATTCTCTTTCCCGTATTGTCCCAGGACGTGCATCGGCGACTGGCCCCTGCGAAACAAACACATGCTTAGTGAAGGAACCCCGGCGAACCTCTGATGGCCATTGAGGGACATAGCTGAAGCAGCGTACCGGAGATTAAAGGCCTCGGCATCGATGTTGGACTCTGTGAGGAGGGCTCGCACATTGTTCAGCCGACCCTGCATTACGGCCAGGTGTAGAGCTAAAGATGGACGCGACAGTAAGACCAGATTACAGGACAGACCGACGCGTTTTAAAGTACTAATGTCTCAAAGGAGAGCAGAGTCTCTTGTTTCTGAGTCAGGCAGTTGGGTGAACAGTTGCACTCTGGATGACACGGCGGCGCTTCAATTGAAAAGGCTGCCATTTGTCAGCGAATTGTGGTTAAAGATATTAGCGGTGCTAAACTAATAATGATGGGATCTGTCCACCACAGACATACAGAATATGGAAACAGCCGCTCTAACATTATGGCTCAGTATCATCGTTGTGGCTGAAGTAGCATTTCCTAAAACTCACAGCCCAACATTACAGCTTAGTCCTGTTGTTATGGCTGAAACAGCCCAGTCTAATATTACCACTCAGTCCTGTCGTTGTGGGTAAAACAGCGTAGCCTAACATTACAGCTTAGTCCTGTTGTTATGGGTAAAACAGGTCGATTACGTACCGTTGTTGCCATTCTCATCCACGGCGGTGAAGTCCACTCCGTTCTCCAGCAGCACAGAGCAGATGGTGGCCAGGTCCTGTTGTGCCGCCAGGTGTAGGGCTGTCTGCCGGTGTTTGGTCAGCTCGTTGACTTTGGCCCCGGCAAGCAGCTACGGGCGACACGATACGGAGTCAGAAACCTACCCTCGCCCGTTACATTGCAGGGCCTTTCTCCTACACAGGTTAGTTTTGCATCTCCTTAACAGCGTACCAATGTGGCTACTGACAACTGTAAAGCCTATGCATCTGATCCCGCTAGACTGTAAACACAAATCCGTTCACCCATGCTAGATACGTCAAAACGGAGCCCACACACTCGGTCGTCCAGAACAACAGCACGATCATCTAATCACTATAGAAGTGAGCTGTCTAGCCAGCCGGAGCACATAGAAGCCATGTTATGGTCACCAGGTTGCGGACGATGATCTCCGAGCCGGCCTGGACAGCCAGATGCAGCGGGGTCTGCTTGGCCACATCCTGCACCCGGGAGTTCACGTTGGCCTGGACGCTGATCAGGAAGAGGACGCTCTCGATGTCAGAGCTCTGTACCGCCACGTGCAGGAAGTTGCGCCCCTTGTTGTCCACCTGGAGTCACGGGGAAAAAAACGCCAAATGAGACGGTGGGGGGAGATTTGTAACGATTTTCAGCCACGGAGCGGTGAGAGGGCCAAACGAGGCAGCCGTGCGTCCCTAACCTGTTCGGCCGCCCCGGGCTCTCTCTTTAGGATGGCTTCGGCAGCCTTGTTGTTCTTGTGGGTCATGGCACAGGCGAATGGGGTCATGCCCTGGCGGTCGCGGACGTTCAGGTGGATTTCCGGGTGCGAGATGAGCAGCTGGATGATGACGTTGTGCTGGTTGCTAATGGCAACGTGGATGGGAGCCCGGCCCTCGGCATCCTGGGTAAACACAGCTTTGCGTTAGCCACGACGAGGACTGGTCTGGATAGCTTCCCGGGACGGGTTCGCGGTTGGGGTTGGAGAGACGCACCTGTGTGTTGACGTTGGCCCCAAACTCCAGAAGGCACTGCACCACCTCCTCCAGTCCCCAGCTGGATGCCAGGTGTAGAGGGGACTGTCCATCCCTGGCCTCCTCATCACCCTCTCCATTAAGCCCAGGACGCCGGGGACTATTTACATCACAGCCACTATAGAGGACAGAGACAGGCAGAGAGTTAATATGGACAGAAACATCTCCACTAGTCATTAGACCAAGAGGACAGAGACAGGCAGAGGGTTAATATGGACAGAAACATCTCCACTAGTCTTTAGACCAAGAGGACAGAGACAGGCAGAGAGTTAATATGGACAGAAACATCTCCACTAGTCATTAGACCAAGAGGACAGAGACAGGCAGAGAGTTAATATGGACAGAAACATCTCCACTAGTCATTAGACCATGAGGACAGAGACAGGCAGAGGGTTAATATGGACAGAAACATCTCCACTAGTCTTTAGACCAAGAGGACAGAGACAGGCAGAGGGTTAATATGGACAGAAACATCTCCACTAGTCATTAGACCATGAGGACAGAGACAGGCAGAGGGTTAATATGGACAGAAACATCTCCACTAGTCATTAGACCAAGAGGACAGAGACAGGCAGAAAGTTAAAGTGGATTTAGAAAGGAAGGTCATTCGTGAGCACAAATTGCATGACCGTGGTAATACAATAATTCAAAGAATGTAAACCGGCATGACAGAAATATAGGTGAAAATAATCCACTGTGCAAAATGGGCGTGGGCAAAGGTAAAACAGGGTGTGGCTGAAAACCAGACGACAGTTAACACGTACAGCGATCGGACACGAAACGTTCAGACAGGAGTAGTGGGTGGCTGAAGGCAATGGGTGAGAAGTGTTGAGGCGCCCCGGGGATGAGGCGCCCAGGGATGAGGCATGCAAATACGTACCTTCGGATGAGGAAGCAGGCGGTGACCTCGTTGTTCTCGTCCACAGCCCTGTGGAGGAGTGTCTGTAGACAGCCGGAGGGTCCTGAGCTCCAGCTGGTGGCGTCACAACCATGCCGAACCTGGGGAACACACAGAAACAACCTCTCAAAACTAGGGACCGCAAGTCGTGGTCGACAGTTCTCCAGAACAACACATACCAGCGTGTACATGAGTTACAACCCATCCTGGTGCCGTTGCAGCACAACCTCTACCTACTGCTACTGCTTTATAAGAGTCCTACATATAAAAAGCCCGGTCCCACTTCTGACACTCTATACACTGTACACAAATTAGCACACTGAATGGAGTCTACAACAAACATCCGTCATGGGATTCCACAGTCTCTCTCTGTCCTCTCTGTGTTCCCACCACCTCCACCTCCTGCTCACCAGTGTGGAGGCGATGTCCTCCAGGCCACTCTCCAGAGCCAGCCACAAAGTGGGGTGTCCCCTGTCGTCCACCACGGACATGTCGGCCCCCCGTGTGCATATGGCGTCCACCACCAGGGGGAGCTGGTTGCTGATGGCCAGCTGCAGTGCCGTCTTACCTTCCTGGGTCCTGCATTGATTAAGATCAAATTATTTCACCCTCATCAGAAGGCGAAGGCTCCTGGTTACCCTCATCTGTCCAGTCCTACCTAACGTTGATGTCTGCCTGGTGCTCCAGGAGAAACAGGGCACTCTTGCTGTCCTGTCTATGGATGGCCATGTGGAGCAGGGTCTGGCCGTTGGACATGGCGTCATTGATGGACGCTCCGGAGCCTAGGAGCTGGGCTGCTATGTTGTGCATTCCTGAGGGACAGACCAGAGACACCACAGACAGACTTAACGAGGGACAGACCAGAGACTCCACAGATAGACTTAATGAGGGACAGACCAGAGACACCACAGATAGACTTAACGAGGGACAGACCAGAGACTCCACAGATAGACTTAATGAGGGACAGACCAGAAACACCACAGATAGACTTAACGAGGGACAGACCAGAAACACCTCAGACAGACAGACTCAATAAAGAACCCGAGACACCACAGACACAGGCAAACTTTATGGGGACCAGAGACACAGACAGACGGACTTAACAAGGGACAGGCCAGGTCGTCTTGATATCGTAGGCGCAGTTCTGAGCGTAGCTGCAGTACCATTCTTGTTGTTAGCATAGCTGCGGTACTGGTCGTGTTGTTAGCGTAGCTGCGGTACTGGTCGTGTTGTTAGCGTAGCTGCGGTACTGGTCGTGTTGTTAGCATAGCTGCGGTACTGGTCGTGTTGTTAGCGTAGCTCGATATTGGTCTTGTTGTTAGCGTAGCTGCGGTACCGGTCGTGTTGTAAGCGTAGCTCGATATTGGTCTTGTTGTTAGCGTAGCTGCGGTACCGGTCGTGTTGTTAGCGTAGCTGCGGTACCGGTCTTGTTGTTAGCGTAGCTGCGGTACCGGTCGTGGTACTGGTCACATTGTTATCAAAGCTGCAGTACTGGTCACATTGTTAGCGTAGCTACGGTTCCGGTCGTGTTGTTAGCGTATCTGCGGTAATGGTCTTGTTGTGTAGTGCAGTTCTAGTTGTGGTCATGTTGATAGATGTGAAGCCTACCTGTCCAGAGGGCCAGTCCCAATACCGTCTGGTCCATAGAGTCTTTGAGGCTGAAGTCTGGGATAATCTGCAGGTTGTTCGTTGCATGAAGAGCATTGGCTGAAAACATAACAACTTTCTTTTTATGCTGTGTAAGGAACCATTCCAATTCCACAGATGCCCTCTCACCTCCTAGCCTCATCCACCTGACGGCAACAAATGTCTGACTCATTGCTGGGACCTAATCAATAATCACACCAGACTAAATAAAATACCTTAAAGGTAGATAGCAAGATAGAGATCGAAGGTTTTTTATAACCCCTGTTGCTACCAATTTCCATGTAATAGAATAACGCATCCCCTGATCGGAGTTGCCACGAGTGTCTGCTTTTAAAACAAGACTCTAGTCCCTGTCGTCTATGGTTTAGAAATGCCAAACATTTTACCATTAAGGAGATGATTTCATACAGAGCGAGTTACATTAGCAATCCAGTTTGATTGCCTTATCGAGGCAGATTCTTCTTGTCTGTGCGGGATCCGAATCAGCTAAATTGGCTACCAATGCTTTTACACCAGAGGCTCTGTTTGCAAACACACCTTTCTGCTCCAGGATGACGGAGACCACGTCAGGGTGGTTGTGCACAATAGCCATGTGGAGAGGACTCTGCAGGAACACCCCCTGGGCATCGCCAGGGAGGGCCTTCTGTGTCTGGAGGTTAGGGTTCGCCCCCTGCTGGAGCAGCTCTGCGGTCAACCCTGCCAGACCACAGCGACAAGCCGTGTGAAGAGGGGTCTCATCCTATGGAGGGGGGAACGGCAGACAGAGGGGCAGGCTGTAAGGTTCTGCAGGATGCATAATTTGTGACGCACTCCAGATGACTTCATGATTCACTACGGCAAGCAATTAACTTTTGTACAAAATATTTTAATGTATTGCCTCACTATTGCAAAATAATCAGCTGAACAGAGTGATTTGTGTTAAACTAGCCGATCTGCTGTGTGTCATGTGATCCTGCCTCACATACCCATTTGTTGACATGGTTGACCTTTGCCCCATGTGTGGTCAGAAAGAGGGCAGCGGCCTCATTGTTTGCACCTGCGGCTCTCTGCAGGAGACAATTCCCTGAATGGAAAGGGATAGAGGGTGGGGTGGAGGGGAGGAGAGATAAGAAGACACAGTAAAAATGAAAACGTCCGATCAGCCATTTCACCCCGTCCCGTCCGACCAGCCATTTCACCCCGTCCCGTCCGACCAGCCATTTCACCCCGTCCCGTCCGACCAGCCATTTCACCCCGTCCCGTCCGACCAGCCATTTCACCCCGTCCCGTCCGATCAGCCATTTCACCCAGTCCCGTCCGATCAGCCATTTCACCCAGTCCCGTCCGATCAGCCATTTCACCCAGTCCCGTCCGATCAGCCATTTCACCCAGTCCCGTCCGATCAGCCATTTCACCCCGTCCGATCAGCCATTTCACCCCGTCCCGTCCGATCAGCCATTTCACCCAGTCCCGTCCGATCAGCCATTTCACCCAGTCCCGTCCGATCAGCCATTTCACCCAGTCCCGTCCGATCAGCCATTTCACCCCGTCCCGTCCGATCAGCCATTTCACCCCGTCCCGTCCGATCAGCCATTTCACCCAGTCCCGTCCGATCAGCCATTTCACCCAGTCCCGTCCGATCAGCCATTTCACCCAGTCCCGTCCGATCAGCCATTTCACCCAGTCCCGTCCGATCAGCCATTTCACCCCGTCCCGTCCGATCAGCCATTTCACCCAGTCCCGTCCGATCAGCCATTTCACCCAGTCCCGTCCGATCAGCCATTTCACCCAGTCCCGTCCGATCAGCCATTTCACCCCGTTCGCTGAACAGTACCTGTGGAGGTGTCTGGCGCATCCGGGTTGCTGCCTCTCTGGATCAGCTGGGCTGCAAAGCTGTTCTCATCAAAAGACGTTCCGTTCTCCACCACCAGCGCATCGTCCTCAAAGGGGTTAACGTTGGGGTCAGAGGTCACAGTGATGTACTGCAGGGCCATCCACAGACTGGTGCTACCCTCATGGTCCTTCAGCTCCAGGTCCAGTCTGAGTAGAGATGCAGTGGAGAGTGGGACAGATGAGGGCGTTATGCTGTGTAATAGAGGGCTACTCAGCAGGCTGGGATCCATTTTGTTAGTTCATCAAAAAGACTCTGTTGTTTTAACTCACTGTTTGCACAGCAGAAGCTGGTTGAACACAGGCTCATTCCCGGACAACACTGCTTCATGTAAGGGAGTTCTGTGGGGAACAGACACACAGACACACACAGCACATGCACGCACACACACACACAGACATCAAAGCACTGGAATCAATGACACCATTTATTTACAAATAACAGAAGACATACTGAGGACACAACACTTATTTCAATAGCACTAATGTCATACCGTAGTTCAACACCTCATTTAATGTCACCTCAAAACAGACCATTAGTGGGTCACCACATCATGGAGATGCTCTATGGTGAGACAGACCTGCCCTTGCTGTTCTGCATGTTGGGGTTATTACGTCATGGAGATGCTCTATGGTGAGACAGACCTGCCCTTGCTGTTCTGCATGTTGGGGTTATTACGTCATGGAGATGCTCTATGGTGAGACAGACCTGCCCTTGCTGTTCTGCATGTTGGGGTTATTACGTCATGGGGATGCTCTATGGTGAGACAGACCTGCCCTTGCTGTTCTGCATGTTGGGGTTATTACGTCATGGGGATGCTCTATGGTGAGACAGACCTGCCCTTGCTGTTCTGCATGTTGGGGTTATTACGTCATGGGGATGCTCTATGGTGAGACAGACCTGCCCTTGCTGTTCTGCATGTTGGGGTTATTACGTTGGGATGCTTATGGTGAGACAGACCTGCCCTTGCTGTTCTGCGTTATTACGTCATGGGGATGCTCTATGGTGAGACAGACCTGCCCTTGCTGTTCTGCATGTTGGGGTTATTACGTCATGGGGATGCTCTATGGTGAGACAGACCTGCCCTTGCTGTTCTGCATGTTGGGGTTATTACGTCATGGGGATGCTCTATGGTGAGACAGACCTGCCCTTGCTGTTCTGCATGTTGGGGTTATTACGTCATGGGGATGCTCTATGGTGAGACAGACCTGCCCTTGCTGTTCTGCATGTTGGGGTTATTACGTCATGGGGATGCTCTATGGTGAGACAGACCTGCCCTTGCTGTTCTGCATGTTGGGGTTATTACGTCATGGGGATGCTCTATGGTGAGACAGACCTGCCCTTGCTGTTCTGCATGTTGGGGTTATTACGTCATGGGGATGCTCTATGGTGAGACAGACCTGCCCTTGCTGTTCTGCATGTTGGGGTTATTACGTCATGGGGATGCTCTATGGTGAGACAGACCTGCCCTTGCTGTTCTGCATGTTGGGGTTATTACGTCATGGGGATGCTCTATGGTGAGACAGACCTGCCCTTGCTGTTCTGCATGTTGGGGTTATTGGGGACGTCAGACCTGCCCTTGGGATGCTCTATGGTGAGACAGACCTGCCCTTGCTGTTCTGCATGTTGGGGTTATTACGTCATGGGGATGCTCTATGGTGAGACAGACCTGCCCTTGCTGTTCTGCATGTTGGGGTTATTACGTCATGGGGATGCTCTATGGTGAGACAGACCTGCCCTTGCTGTTCTGCATGTTGGGGTTATTACGTCATGGGGATGCTCTATGGTGAGACAGACCTGCCCTTGCTGTTCTGCATGTTGGGGTTATTACGTCATGGGGATGCTCTATGGTGAGACAGACCTGCCCTTGCTGTTCTGCATGTTGGGGTTATTACGTCATGGGGATGCTCTATGGTGAGACAGACCTGCCCTTGCTGTTCTGCATGTTGGGGTTGGCCCCGGTCTTGATCAGGGCCTCTGCGATGCGAGCCATGCCCCCCATCACCTCCGCGGAGTGCTTCTTGGGGCTGAACGAACACACCAGGTGCAAGGGCGTCTCCACGGCCCCTACCGTGGCAGCGTTAACCTGCGCAGAGTGCCTGATCAGGAAGGTGGAGGCAAACTCATCACCTGGGTGAAGGAGAGAAATGGGGAGGGGTGAACAACCTGATTGCCTACGCTCTTACCAGCTCACAGCACCTTGAATGCTTTCTAATTATTTGAACACAACTAGTGTCCCGGTGCTTCCCACCTCTCTGGATGGCTTTATGCAGGAGGCTCCAGCCACTCTGATCCACCATGTCCACATCTGCCTTGTTGTTCACCAGTGTTGTGGCGATACTCTCCAGTTTACGAGACAGGGCCAGATCCAGGGCCAAGTCGCCAGCGTTGTCCAGTTCATTCAGCTTCCCAGGCAACTATGGATGTGGGCAAAACGAGATGTGCACACCATTCTAAACAGATGTGGACAACACAAAATGCACACGCCATTCTAAACAGATGTGGAAAACACCAAATGCACACGCCATTCTAAACAGATGTGGACAACACCAAATGCACACGCCATTCTAAACAGATGTGGACAACACCAAATGCACACGCCATTCTAAACAAATGTGGACAACACAAGACGTGCACGCCATTCTAAACAGGTGTGAACAATACAAGATGTGCACGCCATTCTAAAGAAATGTAGACAACACAAGACGTGCACGCCATTCTAAACAGGTGTGAACAATACAAGATGTGCACGCCATTCTAAAGAAATGTAGACAACACAAGACGTGCACGCCATTCTAAACAGATGTGGACAATACAAGATGTGCACGCCATTCTAAACAGATGTGAACAATACAAAATGTGCACGCCATTCTAAACAGATGTGGACAACACAAGACGTGCACGCCATTCTAAACAGATGTGGACAACACAAGACGTGCACGCCATTCTAAACAGATGTGGACAACACAAGACGTGCACGCCATTCTAAACAGATGTGAACAACACAAAATGCGCACGCCATTCTAAACAGATGTGGACAACACAAAATGCGCACACCATTTTAAACAGAACAGTTGTCACTCACCTGTGAGTCCTTCTCAATGAGGAAGAGGAAGACCACATCTTCCCTCTCCACCTTGATGGCCTTGTGAAGTGGGAACTCCGTTTTAGATTTGATCATCTTGTAGAGCAGCGGGGCACTCATAGTGCTAAAGTCCTCTTTCCTCAGGTCATCCTGTTGACAAAGCAGTCAGTTGGGAACGTTTAAAAAAACGAATGTGTCAAAAATATACTGAGATATATAAATATATAATCTCCAGATGTGTTAATTTTCAGTTTTAAAAAAACAGTTTAACCCTATTCACTGCATTCATATTTACATGGACCAATCTTTCCAGTTCTTCACTTATCTAAATACATCTTAGGCCAGAGCAATAAAATGTAACCAGGAGAGAGAAGGTTCTACCAGGTGATAAAGTCACCAGCTCTTTGACATGCAGAGTGGGGTGGCTGGAGATACCATCAGTTCTGATCTCAGGAACAGACGGGTCTACACCCACCACACTGGGAACCAGTGGGTAGTAACTGCTAGTTACAACTTGGCTGCCACATGTCATCGACAGGACTCAAATGAACGGAAAGCATTGTTAAAAACATACAGCAAATTAAGAGTTCTCCTCTAGTTTTCTGAACAGCACCAAACAGAAAGGAGGGTTTGGAATAGCGTGGGTAGTGTGAAGCATGAATACATTAAGCACTGGGGCTTTGAGCGAGGACCAGGTGATCTAAACACGTGTTTAATACAGTCCACATTTCAAACCTGGGAACACCAGTTTAATGCAATAAAATGTCCAACTGGAAAAACAGCAGTACTCAAGGTCCCATTGTTTCCAACAAAATTCTACATTAGCAGACTAAAGCGGACTAAAGCACAGTCCGATGGACAGTGAACAACCAGTTGTAATGCTAGTGGAGACTGACCCAGTGGCTGGCAATAATCTCTCCACAGTAGTTCATAAGGGTTGTGGCGTTTAGCTCCTCAGCCGTTTGGTAGAACCGGATACAGTTCCTCACGTTCACAGACGACATCACTCCTTTTTCACACCTTTTCCAGGAGAACAAAATAAATATTTGAGATTAAAGATTAAATTGGCCAGGTAGTCAACAGAACACATTTGAAATCGGACATCCCGGTCGAATTTTTGTTATAATCGCATTATAAACTTGACTAGATTCATTCGGATCACAACGCCTAGCAAACTGAACGTCCTGTACTGAACAGTACGGGTACATGTTCTGTTACACCCCTAGTGAATTTAATACATTAAGCTATTAGCAATAGGAATAAGGCATGTAGCATGTAACTGCTGCAACCAGGTAGCATACCGTAAAGTGAATCTAACCAATAACTAAAAGGTTACTAGATCAAATCCCAGAGCCAGCAAGGTAAGACATCTATTGTTTGTCCCTGAACAAGAAAGCCAACTGTAATTTGTCCAGGGTCGTGGCACTAACCCTGATAAAATAATAGTTAAAACACAGACGGGTGTGCGTCAGGCAGCCTACCTCTCCCGGAGCAGCTGCAGTTGGAAGCGGTTGGCCAGCTTCATCAGCTCAATGAGGAAGGCGTCGTCCTCGCTGAGCTCCAGACTGTCCGTGTAGGCCCAGCGCAGCATCGCCATGGCAACCTCCGGCTTGGCATCTGCAATGCCCAGCATGGGGGAAAGACAGCGGTAACGACCCAGCGTGGAGGAAAGACGCATTTACCCAACGGTACGAAACACTTTCAGTGAAATGCCTTCGAGAGGATACGGTGAAGCGAACCATTTACATGGCCTTTCGTCAAACACTTAATCTCTGCATAGATTCTGGGGCGAAACTCACCCGACAGGTCCAATTCAGAGGTAGACGCCAGGCTGGCCAGGCTCCAGGCATCGCTGCGAGCGGCCAGGACGAACTTGTGAGCGTTGACCGTCATCTCTCCGACGATCACCTTCAGGTCACTACAGTCACAACGTCAGCAAGACAAAGAGCACAGCCCAGACTCACTCGTTGCTATGAAATCTGGTGTCACGCACACGCATCTCCCTATACAGCGGAGAGCCTACGACCTTGGAGGAATCTCTATTCACGACATCCAACAGTACGATGACTTTCACATCAAGTAAAATAAATTTCTCCGATGTTTGGCTTTTGTAACTGCCTCAAGAACCGGTACAGAAAAAAGACACACATGCACTGACAGTGGCCGTATCGCACGCCGGGTTCCCCTCTCCGTACCTGTACTGCTCCTGCTGGTAGAGTTCAGCCACGATGTCCAGCAAACGGCTGATAAAGGTGTCCCCTGCCCGGGCTCCGGAGGCGTTGATGGAGCCCTGCCCGGAGCCCTGAGCAGCCAGCATGGCACAGCGCCTCTCTGTATCAGCCAGCTTCTGCTGCATCTTCACATACTCCTGCCTCAGCAGGGCAAGGTGCTTCTGCAGCTTGGCCACCTCCTCTGTCACCAGGAAAAGAGAGAAGGGGTGGCGGACAAAAGGTGAAAAAGACAGGTAAGGAACAACAGCTATTTGTGGAAGCAGAGTGGCGCTAAACACTCTCACAACACTGATTTGTTAGCAAGTGGAAGATAGGGCTTAAGTGTACTACCAGGCAGTGGGAACATGCCATCTCATTTGAACGTTTCAACAGGAACCCAAAAATCATCTTGCCTATGTATTGCTTCAGTGAGGCCTATTGAGCAAGGCACCTCCCAGCGGGTGTAACAGGCCGTGGTTGTTTCAGATTGAGCCTGGAGATGAGTCGGAGGTCATTCATACCAGGACTGTGCACAACTACCCTCCCACGTTTCCTTCCCTTTTCTTCCTAAGTTTGAGTAAAAAGGGAATGCTGACACAGCACATGACTTTGCCTTCACTTCAGACTGGGTTAAATGTAGATTGTTGGGCTGACAGCCAGCACCACTTGATCAACGTGACACAGGAAAGGATCTCTGCTGCTGCAACAAGGAGATAAGCTGAGCTGTAAAACGAAAAACTCCAGCTTCCGAGCCACAACCAAAATACATAGATGTGAACAACACAGTGCGACTTGTATACTTTATTCATAATCTTCCATTCATTTTGGCCGCCAATGTTTGTGAATGTTTTAGCCATATATTATTACCTTCAACAGAGCACCTCAGCTTTCTGTTTGGGTCCACAGCACAGAGTATAAAGGTTATGCAATTTAACTGGTGAAAAATTATTGATTTAAGTTGTTCTGAAGACCTACTGTAGCTGAGAAGTGATGAGATCATATGGGCACAGTGGAGCTCCGACGTCACGCAGCATTTAGGTTTTATGCATAAAAACACGGATTTCAGCACCAACGGAAGGGTATTGATGTTGATACCGTATTTTAGTTTTGGTGCTTATAGTTTTTAATAAACAAGGATTGTATGCCACATCGGAGCCTGCGTCTAACAAAACTCTGTCGATGACATGACTGCAAATTCACTGCAGAGGCTGAACGTAAAATATAGTAATTGCAACGAGTAACCATTCTTGACTGAATGTAAATTGATCCACACAAGAAAACGAGTGTACACAGTACTACACATCAGCCCTGGTACCTGTGGTTGCCATGTTTAATCTTCTGTAGTTAGATACATCGTTACTCAGTCAATGGCCAAGCACGTTAACGCGTTACACTGTAATTGCACCGTTATTCTTATCATAAAAGACATCGTCCTTGGTTGGTTTGCAAAGAAGCTAACGTAAGCAAGCAACCAAAGTTAATACAGCACCGACAAAAAAGGCCAACAAGTGTATAATCACCTTGCTTATGCATTGTGTGTTCGGAAATGCTGCTTTCTTTTGCTCATAAAACAGCTCATTAGGTTTAACCACCACCAGTCAAATTAGCTAACAAGTGCGGATTACTAGTAGTTAACGTTAGCTGCCATCTCCGCCCAACACACACCACCTGACTAGTAATATTAATGTACGAAATTGACTGCTAACTGCACCACACGGATGGGAGACAGTCGTTCATGTCTTATAACATCGCACTTCCAAAAGAGTTCAACTACATTATAGCCATTAAATTATTACGACCATACATATATTCCCATCTAATAAAGGGCGTATGAATATTCAAAAAAAAATCAGTCACATACCTTCCGCCATGTTGTTTCCGTGGCTTTAGGATTTCTATCGCGAGATGACAAAGCGGAAAATGGGCGGGGACAGAATTTCTACGGTCTCCACAAGTCAGGGGTCTCAGCCGGTGTCAGCAGTGCCATTTAAGTCAATAATAATAATAATAAAATGTTATCATTCAAAAGACTACATTTATATATACTTTAAGTTTTCTTTTATTTCGTAATGCCACATTTAGTTATTTAAAGGTACTGCTGTTGCTGTAGTCCGATTCTGTAAGATGACCACGCCCACGCTCATTAACATATACCAGATGGCACATGGGTCATTACGAAGTTAATGTGTAATTATGAAATAATGATCGCTTGAAATAAAAAAATGGGAATAATGAAACACAAGTCTCTTGAAAAATATATCTGTTTCAGTAAAAAAAAAGACCCTTGGAAGAAAAAAACGTGTCCTTTAATAAGCAACATTTTAAAACAAAATCAAATTTATTGTGACTCATTTATGTTACATGTATTTATAGCCTAATTGATTTGAGGAGTTTTTTCCTAGACAAATGTAGTTAATATTGACTTAAACCAATAGCACACCCGTAGCCAGCACTGTATGTCTGGGAGTGAGATCACCTAAAGCTGTTGCACCTTTTGACTAATAGCACTGTGAATGACATCAACATGTTTCCATATGTGATTATATCACTGATAGTGTGCGGTTTACGGTAACCAAAATAATATATTACATACACCGAACTTATTACAATGCATGCATTGGGAAATTGTGTTTAGCTACAAATTTGTCATTAGTTGCAAAAAGGTGAGACATTTGTGCAAAGAGCTGCAGTACAATAAAATTAATTGTCTTGTAGACTGGAGCCGGTTCTTGGCCTAACAGCCTTGAAACCAATAGAAAAGAATAGACAAATCTGCCTCCCAAAGACTTCGTCCTGGACTGTTGCAAAAGCCGATACGTTCGAGGTCATTATGACACACAGCATTGTTTAATAGAGTTACTGCGCTCTTTTAAATATGCTGCAGCAATACTGCACACAGAATACACATAATAAGGGTGTACTCAATACTATCACCGTCCTAATTCCACCTAACAGTTTGAAAATCTATATGCGCTAAATCCAAAAAGAAATTAACTAAATAAAAAAACATGCTTAAATATAAATGTAACCACCCACATTCTGTTTTTACCAAGTAACTGTATCAAGTCGTTTGGGAACATCTTGGTCAGGGCAAAAAAATAACACTCTCAGAAAAAAACAGGGACGACAATTACTGGTCTGATCATATGACATTCACTTAATTGAAGAAAAAAAACACCACAGTAAATTACGGAAAAACAGTCTTATTTTCGAATTCACTACAGGTGACAATTTCCATAACATGAAAAATATACATCAGTACTTTGTTTTTGTACATTAGGCAAGTAAACTGCAATATTTCATCAGAGCCAGAATAAAATAATAAACCAGGGGAAATTTGGGGATCAAGAAAAACAAAAAGGGGGCACATACACACTTCAAACACCACTAAATTCAAACCCCAGGAACGACGGGCAATGAAACCTAAAATGAAAGCATGCACATTAAAGCCTATCTAGAACACCACCAAAAATACAAGCTCTGCAATTTAATCTGCTTCATCCAGAAGCATATAGGACAAATTGCTCCCCACATCACCACCCTATAACTCATTAGAAGATCTTAAAAAACATAACGGACAACAGTGGACAACACACCATGGTAAGGTTATTGCTACACTGAATTGTTACCAATATTTTAATTATACATCGTCCCGGTGTTAAGGGTTTAAAAAACAATCGTACAACACACACACACGCCCAAACACACATGCGCGCACACACATACACACACAATGTTGTTCAGCAACTTCCCACCTTTCCAAAATCAACTCTGGTTCAGTACAGGTTGCAATTACCAAGCATTTTAATAGTAGGCACTTCAGAAAGAAAAAGACAAATAAAAAAATTTAACTGAACTCAATTTGTGCATGCACTGACACACCTGAACACGAAAAATGAAATAATGTTAGCCAGCCATGGTGGTGGTGGTGGGGGAGAGGGAGGGGGGGCACGGTGTGGTACTAAAACCCCCCAAAAAGACGCATGTGTGACCTCACTCATTCGTTAAACGGTGACCGACAGCAGCTTCTCCTGAAGTGCTTAGGGTGAAGGAACCCAACAGGACAAGCATGCTACAGTATTGTGTGTATTCCAGGGCACCCATAGATACAAGAGTTAAGTGTTCAAACAAATTTGGCCTTAAAACACGTGTCAGTCTAGAAACATCCCCGGCACTTCTCTAATCCCGACAATCTACAACATCTGACTAACCGTTCTCCTTTCTAAAAGACCCTCCGTCCCTCAACGGAAAGTGTTACAGAACTAAACTAGTGCACACTGGAGAGGATGTCGATGCGAGAAGTCTACTAAAATCCTCAAACTCACACGGTATAAATTCTAACGAGAGAAGCGCCATTTAAGTGTCGTGCTGGATGTACAGGAACAGTTTATATATTATCCGGTTTTATTTCTGTGCTATATACAGTTCTTTACAATATCTTCCTGAAAAAGTTGAAGCATTTCATAGACTTCAAAAAATGCATTATCAATTCTTTATGTAGTTGTTGAGTTGGCACTTGCTTGGCGGTTTTCGGTCAGCCTCTGGTGACAGCTGTTATGTTCTATGGCAGGCCTATTGTTGCCAGACTGTTTCTGCCAAATGCAATGAAAACAAGCTGGCAAACAGGGTGGCAGAGCGCAGGAAAACAATGCCGTGTTGTTCCTCAACTGGAGACCTGTGAATGACAACAAAGGACAAGTTTGCATAATGATAGTGTGCAATTGTAATCCAGTTTAAGGCAGAAGGGTCTTACAGAGATTGCAAGAGAGATAAATGAAGTGTGGACAGTGTGAAAGGTTTCTTGGCGATGGGTATAAAATGATCTTCAAAATCACAAGACATGACTTGTAAAAGACCTGAGGGGCTAAAGTCCGATATACTGACCCTGAAAATGTGAAGCTAGAAGCCACTGGATAGAAATCACTCAAAGGCAGTCTCTTGGCTCTTTCTTACACAACGGGCCACTTTTCTTTTGAATTCACCATGTCGGTCTTCCCTCCACTCTTTCTGCAGGGGAACAACGAGTGCAGAGAACGTTTAGTCTAAAACATAAGACACCTTTGCTTCCCACAATTGACAAATTGGATTTAAAAACCCCTGAATAAATACAGTTACGACAATACAGGATAGAACTGAAAATAATTGAACTATTTTCCTTAGAGATAATAATTCATTCAAAAAAAAAAAACTGAGTGTGAATTTCCCCGACTCCTCAAGAAGAAAAAAAAAGAAAGCCACTTACCGCAGCGTCCACGTTAGCAGGCGAGTCTCCGTTAGGGTCGGCTAACATGGAGATGACACTGATCATGATGGTCTCTACCGTGTGGATGGGGAGCCAGCGCTCCTCAGGTTTCTCATATCCGTACTTGTCCTCACCGGGCTCATGTAAAATGGATATACACACGTCACCGTTCTTGTCCACTGCAAACAGGAAAGGGCGCACGGAATCAGGACCTGACGGGTTTTAAATGAACCAACTTATCGATCAACGCGCGACTGTGTTCAGATTTCCGTTGGCCAGTCATTCCCTGCTCTTGGCCAAACAAATCAAAGCTTGTGAACACTACGATTTACAAAAGGACTTATATTTGTGCGCAATGAAATTCGATCAGATTATTGAAGAACACAGAAATTCTGTTCGATGACAGTCGGTAAACGAAATCCACGGATCCAGTAAAAGATTAGAGTATTAATCCTGTCAGAATGAATTAAACATAAACGAAAATGTAACAATGTATTGAGAAATATTTAACCGTCTCGTCAGACTATTTAGGAGCCTGCTGCTCTTGTTAGCTGTGATACAGTAAATGGCAACATACTACCAATCCCCTCATGGGAACGCATACATTCCATGAACAATAAACAGAGAAAACATACTCATTACCTACTTACCATTAGGGTGCCATATATCTGTGATAAATTTCATTTTAGGTGGCCTGAGAGGATAGTCTTTGGGAAACGTGAGATGTGCTTTAAACACCCCCCCTTCACTGTGAGTAGAAAGGAAGAGAGAAATGTGTGACATTAGTGAAATTTAGGGACATAAAATTTTGTTGAAACGATCCAGAAATCCATTTACATATTTCAGTCATTGCTTATCTTTCAAAAAGTTTGCCGAATATGTATTTACGATGTCTCTTCGCAACTCCCAGACTTTAGAGACTTGAACATTGGAACAGTCCTGCTTCTCATTAAATTGCTAGCCTAATCAGGAACTGCATCAATAAGAAATGCTTCCATAACTCTTAACCTGCATGGGCCAACAGGCACTTTTTCATGGGACTTCCAGCTACACCAAACCCTAACTGCCAGCTCTAGTACATAACAAATAGCAATACATACCTGGCCCAAATGTAAATACTCCCTAGCTAGCTTATCAACTCAGCAAAACAGCAAAATCTGAGTAAAACCGGCAGACTTACTAGCACGTATCTGGTGGGCCGATGATTAAGACTTCCCATCTGTAGAGGTCGTTATCATCTATCAAGCCTGCAGAGAATCCCTCCACTGGGTTCTTATTCAGCTCTGGGAAATTAAAATAAAGCATTTTATTATAATTGCATTTTGCCCAAAACAAATGTTTTACATTTGACTCTTGAACACCACCTAGTGAATTGTGTTAATTAGTTGTATGACAGAATGTTGATTTAGACATTTTCAGACTTGAGGGAAAGGTTATTCTCTGTGAACAACAATCATTTGCATGCTTAAGTACTCATAATAACAAAGTAGCAATTTACACACACAAAAAACAGCAGCAATACATGCCCTGATTTGCCATACTATAGACTTGAGTCCTGGAAGAATCACCAGGGCTTGTGCGTTGCAAACCAACGCCTATTCTTTTGTAACAAGCATCCATTATAAACAGTGATATGGGCCAACATACACCAGGTTAGAAACTGCCCTATAAATGCAACCATACCTGTGTAAATGGAAGTAAACGATATAGCTAAATAAGTGTTCTGATGATGACCAATACTTTTAAAGAGCAGGTCAATAAGGTCATAGGTTTTTGAGTGGGGTGGACTACCTATCTCAAAAAGATAGAGGCGGGGCCAGGGTCGGCTTCGGAAACACAGTGACATAGTGCTTTAAACCGAGGAGTTCTCTGACAGCTGTAAAAAGCTGTCACCGAGCAGCAGCGTATTTGTTTAGGTATAGACATTTTACAATATATATGTGCGGAAACCAAAAAAATCCCAAAGAAAATCAACAGCATAATAGTCTTTAAAATCGATTTGCATATACATATCAGCAACAGTAAATTAAGAACAAGAAATCTAAAATACGCATCTTTGCATGACCAAAACGTAAATACATTTAGCAGCGTGACAGGCGCAACCGTACTCTATTAACTCCGCACATTGGTGAATGTATCCTTGACACCTCGTTATTTGAGGTAGCATTAACATTAAGTTATAACAGTTACCTATTGCATTTATAAAAGTGGACAGACACGAATCACAAATGTCCTTAGCGCAGCTAAATTGACATTCCGTTTAACAAATAAGAAGTTCTGCAGCAGAGAGCAAAACAAATACTCGGTGCGTCAAGTCAGACAAGGAATTAACTAATTTAGAGATTATTTATTAACGTCCAAAGATGACGACAACAAGTTGACAAGTGGTTACTGTGTTAGCTAGCTAGCAAATGACATCCAAAACAATAGGATAACGAGCGTATCAAAGTTAATAAACAATATAACTAGAAGGTTATTGGCCACAAAAGACAAACAATAATTACCCGGAACGTAGAGACCACACACAGCAAATCATAGCTACACCAGTTTCGTTAAGGTTCTTCTGCACCCTATAAGTTAGTATTTAATTAGCAGACAGACACTGTTAGGCTAGCCGAGTTAGCTTAATCTGCTAGCTAGCGAGCTAGTGCACATTAGTACCGTTAGCACAATGCGAAGCTGAGATAAAACAATGTTTAACAACTAGTTCACGCATTACAGTCCAAACTGTGCCTTGGACTATATTCAAGTAGTATCAATATAAACCAATTGGTGAAATGTCATACAATGACAGTACTGTTGATTTAAGAAAATAAGCCGAAACGCTATGCGGCCAGTGTGGGCCAAATCGGATGGATTAGCTAGATGCTAGGCTAGCAAGCTAACAAGCGGATCCCAATGTAAGCGTAGCTACCGCATCGTACGTTTGTTTATAAATTACCTGCCAGCTGTCTCCTGAGTAACAGTGCTGCCTGAGGCTCCGTCATGTTTCGACTATTTGGACTGTAATGTGATAAATGTAAAAGGTGCCACGTTCGGGAGTTGTCTACTTTCAATAAATAACGACAGCAGCGCCCAGTTGTTCTTTTCTAGTCCGTTTCGCTTAGCGTTCATTCTGGGGCGCATGCGCACTGGCTGTTCGCTCCGCATTCATTCTGTGGCGCATGCGCACTAGCAGGAAACAGAAAGGCGCGTGGAGGCAGTTCTCTCATAGGCAGGCATAATATGAAACATTACAAATATTTGTGTGCTTTTTTAAATTATCATTTTTACCATGAACCTGTAAACAAATAGTGTCTACTTGTCTGTAGCACACCCGTAGTTAGAATCGTACTAGCAAGAGGAATGTATTTGTATTCAATAGCTGAAAGCAGTTCCTCTGCAGGGGTTTATGACCTATAGACAGTCAGGGTGATCTCGATTAAAACTGGGCTTAGCTTGATTGGACGAGTGAACTACTTATCTAGCATGATTGGTACAAGCCACAGTGCTTATGTCTACTGTAGCTATGTGTGACACAAAGTGTTAAATTGAATCAACTCAACAATACATTAATGAGTGTGACACTGGACCCTGACTCCTCCTGAATCTAGTAAGGAAAATCCATGGACGACTGGAATGGTCTCTAAAGGTCGTGGGGTATTTTAAAACAATACAGAATTACACAGATTGAGCCAATGGTGGGGCTTTCACAAGCAACGGAACTGAAGGTCACCCCCGTGTTTGACTTAAACATTGTATTTAGGACATATAGGTTCCCCACCACCCCAAAACAATGCCTTGTTCAAATGATCCTAAATTGGTGGTTCTTTTGATGCAGTTGTTGGATAGATTTAAAACCCACTCATCAGGAAATAACAACTTCAAAAGAAAATGGTAGATGTGATTTTCATAACCTAATCGACCCCATAGGGACGGCCACGGGTCGTTTAAATTTCTCTGGTCTGAGGGTTAGGCACTAGTTCTCTATAATATTTGGCAACTGGTTGTGAAAGTGGTCCCTTGGTGCCAAAATGGGTCCCCGATGTGTGTTATGTCATGTACTTTATGTGCCAATTTGTGAGTATGTCATCAAAACCACTCACTTTCAAACTTGGCAATTGCATAGTTAACTGAGCTAAGATACCCATCGATTAAACACATAAAAACCAGATATCTAATTCAAAATCAAAGTCTTTGCAAAGTCCATGACTGCATCATTTAAGTTGTTCATTGGCAACTATACTGTTTGCATAAAAAAGTTTAATTTAAATGGATACGACATTTTACATCAGCAGCAGTCGAAGTGTGATACAAATTCCCAGACTTTTACAAGAGCAATCAATACAGAAGCAAAAGCCTGTGGCTAGGATGACAGGAGCCTTCGAAGGAACCAGAAGCGGAACATGGTGGTGGTCAGTTTTCTACTGGGGTGGTCAGTTTTCTACTGGGGTGGTCAGTTTTCTTGTGGTACAGCCTTCTCGTGGTCAGTTTTCTACTGGGGTGGTCAGTTTTCTTGTGGTACAGCCTTCTCGTGGTCAGTTTTCTACTGGGGTGGTCAGTTTTCTTGTGGTACAGCCTTCTCGTGGTCAGTTTTCTACTGGGGTGGTCAGTTTTCTTGTGGTACAGCCTTCTCGTGGTCAGTTTTCTACTGGGGTGGTCAGTTTTCTTGTGGTACAGCCTTCTCGTGGTCAGTTTTCTACTGGGGTGGTCAGTTTTCTTGTGGTACAGCCTTCTCGTGGTCAGTTTTCTACTGGGGTGGTCAGTTTTCTTGTGGTACAGCCTTCTCGTGGTCAGTTTTCTTGTGGTTCATTGACTCTTAATAGCTAACAAACCATGTCATTTTTACGGGTTTTATAACTTCTTTTGCATACGGATGGCAGTGAGGTTTTTTAAATGAGTGTCTTTTGTAATCAGCACATCAAAATCAGATAGTGAAAGACAATGAAAGGTTGGCGTTTGTTCGTACAACTGCTGACTACATTTAGAGGAAGCTTTTACATATGTCCCTGAATATCATCTTTTAACTGGCTAGCGAATAACATACTGTAATATTTTGACATGGTGGTTTGACATGGCCAGAATGCAGCACAGCACTGTTAATGAATTACACAACAGTTTTACATCTGCTTTGCAGGATATTCCATATAAAGACAAATCATGTGGAGAGCTATCCTAAATGCTGGGGTGTTCATTTGTGTCTGTATTTGAAGCATTTTTAGATTTACAATTTTTTTCTTAACATTTTCTATGTACAATCACACCAATAAGTAGCCTACCCCAGGTCTTTTTGCGTATTGTTTATATAGATTAGTTGGTATTAATTTATGGTTTCCGTTTTTTAACGGCCATTGGCTTATTTTAATCATGGCATGTGTAACAATGGTCAGATATTAGGAGACCGGAGGCGAAATGTTGAAACTCTTCTTCCTTTTATTTCCGATCAAAAGTACACAACTTCTCTGATCAGGTAGGGAAGTAACGCGAGACTAATGCAACAGACGTGTAATACACCAAATGGCCAAAGGGGGCTCTATTTACAATTATTAAATAAGGCTGTTCAGTTGTTTTGGCGAAAATCATAATAACAATTGCACTACATATCTAACTCTGTTACATCCACCCCCCCTGAATTTCGCCAAAATCCACAATAATATTCAGCACTACCTGTTTCAATCAAAAATAACCAATTAAACCCGTATGACACGGTTACACATACACTCCAACAATAAAAGTATCCCAAAAAGGGATGAAGTGGAAGGAGAGTGCCACAAAACTCCCTACCAACTCCTGGAAGTAGGGTGCAGACTACACCCCACACAAACCGAGTCCCACGGATAAACCTAAGTCCCTATACCGGGACTCCAACTCACAGAACGTGGAGCCATGCCCTACCAAAACACAGCGACGTCACATCAAGACCCCGGATTCACTAGGCCATCTAAACCACTGACTCAGAATTAGCGTCACCTACAATACCCTGTATGGACATCTGGCACAGGAGACGGTTGACTGGTTTCACTATACGCCCAACACGAGTCCTAACTGCGTGTAAGGTGTTAGAACCCGATTGAACAGAGAGTGGCCCCTCACTATGTACATCATCTAAGTGCTCTGCGTTGTGTGTGTTTGTACTCCTAAAGCTCGCCGGGGGCGTGAGAGAAGCCACACTCAGAACTTGCCGCTGTGAGCTCAGACTCGTCGCCCAAACTCAAGACGTCTTCTGGGGAGTCACACTCTGCGTGACATCCGCACTCACAGCAGTCAGGTTGTCGATCCACTCCCGAGTCCTTCTACCAGCAACCTCCCTACCCGCCACCGGCAATGAAACATCTGCAACAGCAATGTTGCTCGACTCTTCCTCGTCTGAGGATACAAAGGTTCCATCCGAAACACTGTCTGCATCGACGGGCAGGAAGTTAACAAGCATCAGCAGGTTGCGATGAACAAGTCTTTCTTGGCCTGTTTCCGGGTGACTAATCCGGTAGGTGTGAGTGGAGGGATTAATGCCGACAACAGTATACACTGCGGACTCCCAACGGTCCGCAGTCTTACGTTTCCCTCTCTCTCTCTTGTTGGACACCAGGACACGATCACCCACAGCAATCAGCTTCCCTTTTCCACGACGATTATAGAGCTCAGCCTGTCGATTCTGCTCTTTGTTGGCATGTTCCTGAGCGATAGCCATAGCCTCTTGCAAGTCTTTGGTCAGAGACACCACATAGCGATCGTAACTGCTAATCTCTGGATCCCTCAGGATGTTTTTGAAAAGAATGTCAACGGGCAGGCGCGGGACTCTACCATACATAAGGTAAAAGGGAGGAAAGCCCGTGGTTTCATGCACCGTGCAGTTGTACATGAACGTCAGCGTCTGAAGGTGTCGGGGCCAGTCATGTTTAGCTTCAGGTGGGAGGGCACGGATCATGTTCCCCAACGTCCTGTTAAAGCGCTCCACACTGCCGTTGCCCATTGGATGGTACGGAGTGGTTCGGGACTTCCTCACACCGGCGACCTTCAATAACTCTCTGATCAAGTGGCTTTCAAACGAGGCCCCTGGTCAGAGTGAATCCTTTCAGGAAAACCATATACGCAAAAGTACCTATCCCAGAGTTGTTTCGCCACCTGTTTGGCACATTGATCACGGCAGGGAAGGCATGCGCCAGCCTGGTAAAATGGTCCGTAACCACCAACACATCAACGGACTTGTTATTCGAATCCTCAGCGGTCCAAAAGTCTATGCATACAATTTCCAGGGGGGAAGACGTTTTTATACTCTCCAAGGGCGCCCGTCCTTCAGGATCAGCAGTCTTGCTGATTACACACCTTTGGCAGTGGCGGACATATTCTTTAACGTCCCTGTCTATATGAGGCCAGAAGAACCGCTGGCGGGCCAAGCTCAAACTCCTGAACTGCCCCTGATGACCGGCACAGTCGTGGATCCCCTTTAGGACCTCAGGTTTAAATGAGTCAGGGACCACCAACTGGTGCCTTTTTTTTTTGGACACCTGATCCCTGGACACCCTGTAGAGAATGCCATCACAAGTGGTCAATTTCTCCCAGTGTTTCATGTACCTGACAACCATTGCTGGCTCCCTGGACTTCTCTCTCCTGGACGGACGGCGGCCACGGCCCACGTAATGCAGCACCCTGGAAAGGACAGGATCACTCAACTGCCCTTCACGCAGGTCTCTCTCTGTGAATGCAAGCTGAGGCTCTCCATCGGTGAGGACCAACTGTGGGAGCTGTTGGAGTACGTCGACAGCCCGCACCCTGGCACCTGACTCCCACAGATTGTGGGTCTCAAGGATGGCGGAGACTTCTTCCTTGGAGAAGGACCGGTCCTTGACACCTTCGGACACATAGTGCATCCCATCGTCACAGCCCAAGCAATCCTGGGTGGCAGACTGCCTAAAGGCGTCCTGGACGATATCAGCTGAAACAGGGACTGCCTTGGCCAGGAGCTCACTGTAGGGGTCCTGGAGCAGCTGTCTCCCAGCAGCTGGCTTCACGAAGGGCCGTCGACTCAGTGCGTCCGCGACAGTGTTCCTGGGGCCCGGAATGTACTTGATATCGAACGCATAGGATGCCAACTTTGCCACCCAGCGCTGCTCGCAGGCGTCCAGGCGTGGTTTGGTCATAATGTGCGTGAGAGGGTTGTTATCCGTCCACACAGTGAAGGAATGACCCTTAAGCCAATGGCTAAACTTATCACACACTGACCACTTTAATGCTAGGAATTCCAGACGATGGGCCGGGTACCTCTTCTGAGCCCTCGAAAGGGATTTGCTAGCGAAGGCCACTGGACGGGCCACCTTGTCACCGTCCTGAACCTGCGACAGAACTGCCCCTAAGCCATCCAAAGAGGCGTCGGTGGACAGGATGAAGGGACGTGTGAAGTCTGGGTGCGCTAAGACCACTGAGGTCAGTAACGCAGTCTTCAATTCCTCAAAAGCTTTCTGATGGTCTGGCGTCCAATCAGCAGGGGTCAACCTCCTAAGCAGAGCAGGACGTTTACCGCGGGGCCTCCCCTTGTGTTTCTGCTTTTGACCAGCCAAGAGGTCGAAGAGAGGCTTAGCCATCGTGGAGTAGTTGGGCACAAAATGTTGGTAATAATTCACCATTCCCAAGAAGGACCTCACGCGAGTTTGAGACGGGGTCACTCCATCAAGTTCCATCAGGTCTGTAGTCACCATTGTGTTTACGGCCTCAACTTTCGCTGGGTCTGTTGACACCCCTGACTCATCAATGATGTGTCCCAAAAACTTCACGGACCTCCTGAGCAGCCAACACTTCTTTGGGGCCAACTTCAGGTTGTGTAGGCGAAGCCGACTAAAGACTAGCTCTAGCCTTTCAAGAGCCAACGCCTCGGTCGGCGCAAACACCAGCAAATCGTCCAGGTAGCATAGCAAGCTAAGGAAGTTCTGGTCACCGAATATGCTAGTCATCATCCTCATGAAACTGGCTGGGCTGTTACACAGGCCTTGTGGTAGTCTGTTGTACTCGTACAAGCCCATGGGCGTTGTGAACGCAGAGTATTTACGATCGTCTTCGTGCAACGGCATGTTGTAAAAGCCGGATGTTAGATCCATTGTACTGAAGAATGTGTTCCCACCCAGGGCAGCCAGACAGTCAGCTTGGTGGGGAAGAGGATGGGCATCCTTGAGCGTCCGTTTGTTAAGCCATCTGAAGTCTGTGCACACCCGCAAGTCACCATTTTTCTTCCACACCAAAACGAGAGGTGAAGCGAACTCGCTGGTGGACTTCCTGATTATCTCCTTCTCCTCCATCTCACTGATGACCCGGCGGAGCTTCTGATATTCAGCAGGTGGGACACGCCGGTAGGGCAACCGGAACGGCCTCTCGTCAGTGAGCCGAATCCGATGCACAAACTCTTTGGCCTCGCCACAGTCCAGGTGATGGTGGGAGAAGATGTCCTCGTATTTGACCACGAGGTCCGCCAATTTGGCTCGCCACTCCGCCGCCACGTCACAAGACTCAAGATCCAGGTCTCTCAGGCCAACACGCTCCAGCCTCTCCCGCATAGGCTTGACATTTTCCATTGTCGCTGACGGTCCTGCAGTGCCGGTAGACATGACCTGTTGAGCGGCACTGAGCTCCTGAGCTCCCATGTCCTCCAATGCTAGACAAGTGCAGACGTCAGCGAGCTTGGCGTTCCTCCGCAGCGTGACAGGGCTGTCCGAGACGTTAATTATTTTTAGGGGGACCCACCTGTCGCCCCAGAGTGGAGTTACGACTCTGGCGACCATGATGCCCCTGGGTGCAGCATGAGACGATGTCGGCTCAGTCATAACAGTGCTGCCTGGAGATACCTTGACATCCCTGGGAAGCTTGCCCCAGACTAGAAACTCGCTGCCGGCCGGCAAGGTGACGGCTCTGTTGCATCTGACCGTTCCAACCCTGTCTGGTTCTTCATCATCAGACCAACGTTCCAAGCCAGCAAGGAGGGAGAGAAACTGATGACGGTCTTGGCCACCTGAGCTAGTAGATGACACGGCCTTCCAGTAGCTTGCATCATATTTGAATTGACGGATCACATGCCTTATGACATTTGAGCCGATGATTAGTTCATCTTGTTGATTCCGTACAACGAAGGTGGGTACCAACACTCTGCACCCGTACACTGTCATATCTAGGTTTACCACAGACTCTGGCTTCACACGCACGCCTCCGCACCCAACAAAGACAACGTCGGTCATCTCTTGGTTGTTCAGCTGAACACCCGCATTGATCAATTTCTTCCACGCCTCTGCACTCACTGAGCAGGCCATTGAACCGCTATCTAACATAGCACCAAGAGTCACTTCGTTTTCAACTTTAACAGGGGTATAAAACAGACTGTCATTGCTCCTGAGTTTTTGAGTGTTCTGAATGACGACAGTCACCGGCTTATCCAAATTTTTCACTTCGTTAACCGGCTCAGCTGTATCAATAGCGTGGGAGTTCCTGTTAAAACCTGTACGGCCCCCCGCCGCGCACAGGCCAACTAGTTTCCCTGCAAGTTGCTATGAGCTGGAAACTGGCCAGGGCACGACCGGCTTGCGTGGCCGGGTTTGAAACATGTGAAGCAAAGACGGTCAGACCGGCAGTGTGACTCAGTGGTGTGGCCCTTATCATTACAAACCTGACAACTTGTTGCATGGACATGAGGCTGGCCACGGAACTGTCTGCCCCCTCGGCGCACGGCGGGCCTTGCCTGTCCAGCCTGTACGTTAGACAACAGCTCCCTGAGCATCGACATCATCTCACCTAGCATAGCATCGTTGCCCGACTGTTGACCTAGCAACAACTGGTCCCGTGGTGCGAAGGATGGGGACAGCCTCTGAGACTGCGGCAGCGGAGGAAGAGTTTGTCGTTGGTGCTGAGGCATGGGCGGCGCACACGACTGTCGACACTGAGAGACGGGAGAGAGAGAATGCTGTTGGTCCTGAGGCAGGGTGGATGAGGGTGAAAGAGACGACACGCCCAATAAGGAAAGAACCGGAGGAGAGGGGACATTGGCACACGACGCCTCCATGATGGAAGTGTTGCGGGACTCCGTGTGTGTTTCATGACAACCCAGTGTAGCTGCGTGAGTCTCCGGTACATGGACTTTCGTCGAAGACACCTGTTCACGCTGATACTCATCCACCCTTTCCTGAATCTCCTTCGTTGTCCATTCGTGTATCTGTTTGTATTTGAACACAGACGCAAGCTCTAGATCTGGGCAGTGCTTCACAAACATCTTGGCAATCTCTCCTCCCATATTCTCCATGCGTCTGCCCTGACGCTTCAGGCCCTCCTCAGCTACATCAGCGGCCTTGTTAAGGCGTAGCCAATAATCAACGGGGTTCTCTCTCCGAGTGGGCAGAGTCGAGTAAAAATCCTGAAGGGGCAGGCACGAGGATGTGCTATTGAAATACTGTGTCAGCATGCTATATATGCAATCTGGAGTGCATGAAGCCTGAAGTGAGGGGTTACTCCTCAGGCCTATCTTAACTACATCCCTGGCTTTCCCCATTAACCTCCCCATTACAACTTCTGTCTGCAATGACCCCTCACACTTCCGTTTCTTGATGTAAGCTTTCATCAACTCGATCCATTCGATCACTGTGCATTTGTCGGTATTATCACCCCTGAAAATGACAGGTTCCTTATCAGACTGAACAATAATGTTAACGTGCGTGTTATCACTAAGTGTGTTGGCACCCCCACTAGACTGGGTGTTCATGACATCATGCAGACTGAACTGTGCGTCATTTGTACGGTGAACAGGAGAACTACCCCCACCAACCCCACTAATAACACCACTAGAAACAAGTGAGGCTGTAATAGACTCACCTATCTGCGAGCCTAACATTGAGATCAACCCAGTCAATTGATGTAATGTGGCATTTTCTTCCCCAGGGGTCGAATGATGCAGTTCATCCTGAGACCCACGTCCAGCAAATTCCGTCGAGCCCTGTTTCGACTCTAACCTCTATTTCCCGCCGGTAACACAGGGGAAGCACCTATATCCATCCCAACAGACTCCCTAGACATCAAATAACCACCCACCAGACCTCTACCCCTCCCTAGAGGGAAACGGCTAATGTCAGACCTATCGTCTTGTTTCAGTTCACTGGCCATCACACCACAACCCAGAATGAAAAAAAAAATATATATATATATATGGTGATGAAAAAAATAATAATAATATAATGACCAGACTTTGAAATGTAACCACAACAGTCCACTTAAAACACTCTGTCAAAGGGACATGTCAGTCCTGAGTACCTGACCAAACTCAAAGCTAAAGTACAGACTGTTCGCCTGAAATTCTACGCAGCTCCCACGGCGCGACGATCTGCATCAAGCTGATCTGGAATCACGAGGTCACGGCACCAGTGTAACAATGGTCAGATATTAGGAGACCGGAGGCGAAATGTTGAAACTCTTCTTCCTTTTATTTCCGATCAAAAGTACACAACTTCTCTGATCAGGTAGGGAAGTAACGCGAGACTAATGCAACAGACGTGTAATACACCAAATGGCCAAAGGGGGCTCTATTTACAATTATTAAATAAGGCTGTTCAGTTGTTTTGGCGAAAATCATAATAACAATTGCACTACATATCTAACTCTGTTACACATGCGAACAAGCAAGTTTATTTCTAAAACACAATTCATACATAAAAACAATCCAATGTGCTTTACAATGAAGGAACTAGAAAAATACATGCATTTTATTCTTACCCTCAAAGAATGACAGTTTCCCCCAAAAAAAATACTACACAACCTGTCCTAATTGAGGAACTTTGTGCAAGCTTATTGGCCAACCCAGAGAGGGCAGTTCCCATTTGCTCAATGTTAACGCAATATCTCAGCAGCATATAAAAGTAAGAGTCAGAGGAGAGTCTCAAGCATGCAGCCTCTTCTTTAGTCTCTAATCTCGGATACACACACCGGGACTCCCTTTGACAACCAAAAACGACATGATGGAATGACCTGAGGAAAGATTTTAAGACGTCATAAACCTGTAAACATGTAAGATATATTTATTTTATTTTTAAGACAGTCTGTGTATATAGGTTATTGTGGATGTTGCCGTTCGGCTGAGCTCGACTCGACCACTGAGTTTGCTGACATGTCATGTACACATAAATACACAACATGTCAGAGTATGACTGCTGTATCAGGCAGAAAAACAACAACAAGTTGTCAGTTTGTGCGTTTCCTGAACAACGCTATTGTGTTCTGGGAAGGAATTGTTCAGACAATTGTTACATTGTTACAAATGCACTGAATGACTCCCAGACTCTACTGTTGATGTTCATGGCAGCAGCATGCATCCATGTAAAAACATAGACATTTCAGTAATGAATATACTTGTTTGTAAGTATATATATATATAAGTAGATTCTTATTTCTACATTTAAGTTTTTCTAATCCGAGAAACTTAAAGTAACGTTTGCATAAATATTTATACTTTTTCTTGCGCAAACTAGAATCACACCCACAACCCTGATATGTGGCAAACACCATATGCCTTACTAACTAAGCAACACAGGAACCTAAACCCTAAATGTTATGTATTGATTAGGTCAATGTCTTTCAATTCCCTATCACTTATCTAGATGCTTAAAACACAGCTAGTTGCAGATTAACATACTATCCGTTGCCCGAATCTTTTTGAATCACAGTTTTGATTGAGTCATTGTAAGTACATCTTACAATTGGGTGTCACAAAGACTACTCTCAATCAATTGCCTGAGTGTCCCATCAATCAATTATCCTACTCAGGGCCGGAATGTAGAATATGCTTCAATTTACACTGGCATGTTTGAGACGTACCAGGCAGGAAGTGGTTGCTAATCGTGGGAAAATCAAGAAATTTGTATTTGCACTGCACAGGAACTTGATAAAGTTCAGACACAATTGCTTGTACACTCTTCACACGAACACATTTACTCACCAAAAAACGTTTTCTACAGCCATGGTCTGATCAAGGCCATCAATTTTATCGAAGAGCATTCATTTCAGCTGCTCTTTGATTTCCTATGTATAAAAAATATGTCAAATCACTCGCTGGAAGTGGCATCACCACAATATGACAATAAGAGAAACTCCTGGAGTCCATTCACCCTCTCTGTTCTTACGCAACAACAATTAGAAAAATCAATATCAAGTAAAGCAAAAACACATCCTCACAATCTGAGATAAGGTCAAAACAGCCTGAAGCACTTTTTTATCAACCTCCCCAGCTAAGTCCAGATGCATTTAGCAATAGACCCCTTCCTCAATTAGCCGTGAGACCAGTAGCTGCGGCATGTCACGCTCGATGTGTGGTTTAGTAAGGAAGGATGAAGCCAGGCACAGGAACAGATTACGTTACTGAGGTTTTAATTGTGTTGACTAAACTCTGCATGGTCTTAGTTTACTGTACTCCACTAGTACTTAACAAAATAACAAATGTGTGCGACAGTTCATAATGGTCTTAATAGAGAACGGAGCGCCGAACAGCTGAACCACTACGAATTTATCAGAACACACAGTGTGACACGTAACATGCAACAATTCCACACAAAGACAAGACCAAACGCGGGGGTCCTAAATACTCTACTAATGAAGAAATGGGCATCAGGTGTAGTGATGACGAGACTGGGCAATGATGTGATTGGGGAGGATATGCGATGGCAGCTAGAAGGCCGGTGAAGACGAACGCCGAAACCTGCAGGTGGCAGTAGAACGACCTCGGACGGAGCTCTGACAGAACAACACATATTCTAGAGCTGAATCAATTCAAACTACCTGGACACATCCTATCAACTGAACCAAATGATCCAGGTTTTGCACATGGGCCTGAGGTGAAGAGGTGTGTCGGTTCCCATTGGATTGGCAGACTCTGTCCTGCAGGTGTGGCCTGTGATCTTTCGCATTGGGTGCATTGCATGTCAATCACCCGGACTGTTAGCAGCCTTCATGGAACCCATGGCATTCCTCCTCAGGTTGGCAGGCGGCTGTGTTCTGGAACCTACTGGCATCTTGTCTTTGGTGGAATTTATCAACAGACAGACCGGGAACCAATGTTTTTAGCTTTTGAATCCAGCCTGCTGGTACAATTCCACTGTACCTGTATTATAAGCAGGCCCAGGGTCACAAGGGGCTTAAATGGACTGAGCCCCCTCAGTTGTATATTCTGCCCCGCCAGTTTAAGTTTTAAAATACTTTATACCCTAGATAATTTTTACTGATATAATCTGCAGACGTCACTGTGATTCTTATCAGTTGGATCTGTGGTAAATACATCTCTCTCAACACCAGCGCTCTATCAAGGATCATGCCACTCTGAAATAGACAACCTTGCAGGCGCAACCTGCAATTCGTGTCGTTACCGACAATCTTAACATTTTGGAGAAATCACATATTCTCAAATTGTGACTGTAACTCATTCATTTCATGTTTCCTTTCTTAGATCTGTGAAGACAGGGCTCAGGGCTGGTTGAAATGGATAAGAACGGACAAGCGAAGTCTCGGCGGGAGGGAGAGAATAGTAACCTAAGTTCAGCGACCACGCGATATGGCTGCATACCTGACAGCATCTCTTCACCTGACCCCGAGGAGACAACCACAGTTATCTCTCCAGAACGCGCCTATTTGACCGTCGCCATTCTCTGCTATGTGAACTTAATCAATTACATGGACCGGTACACAATCGCGGGTGAGATTCTTCATGCACTTCTACTGAAAACCGCTAACATCCGTTAGCTAGAGCTTTTGTCTCTTCGGTTGTTGACACTAGCCAACAGTTACTGATGCCGATGAGGTATACAGGCTGTCTATTTAACTAACAAACTGACTCCTTGTCTTGTCTTGACTCACAGGTGTACTTCTGAGTATCCAGAACTTTTTTGAAATAACTGACAGCAAGGCTGGACTGCTACAGACTGGTATAAACTAATGACTCATTTTGAAATCAACTTTATGCAATCTTCTGTTGATCTGTTGGCCTATATAAGTGTTTGTTTACAACCACACGTTTATCACGATGAGTGTGAAGGGACCCTTGACATTTTAATAAGTCAGGAAGTGGGGGGTTTAGAGATAACAATCAAATTTAGGTGCTGATTTTGTGTATTTATTTGTGAGTCTGTTGGTCCTGATTTAAGATGTAACATATCATCCAGTGTTTTATCTCTTCGCCAACCACTCTCGCCAACCTCACTCTCTTTGCCAACCACTCTCGCCAACCTCACTCTCTTTGCCAACCACTCTTGACAACCTCACTCTCTTTGCCAACCACTCTCGCCAACCTCACTCTCTTTGCCAACCACTCTCGCCAACCTCACTCTCTTTGCCAACCACTCTCGCCAACCTCACTCTCTTTGCCAACCACTCTCGACAACCTCACTCTCTTTGCCAACCACTCTCGCAAACCTCACTCTCTTTGCCAACCACTCTCGCCAACCTCACTCTCCTCGCCAACCACTCTCACCAACCTCACTCTCCTCACCAACCACTCTCGCCAACCTCACTCTCCTCGCCAACCACTCTCGCCAACCTCACTCTCCTCGCCAACCACTCTCGCCAACCTCATCTTCTTCGCCAACCGCTCTCAACAACCTCATCTTCATTGTTAACCACTCTCAATAATCTCACTCTTTTCGACAGTCACTCTCAACAATCTCACAAATTATCTTGTCACATGACGTTGCAAACTGAAACATTTGTGTCACACATCATTTGTTAATGTCTTCACAGTTTTCATCTGCAGTTTCATTGTTTTGGCACCAGTCGTCGGTTTCCTGGGCGACCGGTACAACAGGAAGTTAATAATGATTGCTGGTCTCACAGTGTGGGTGGCAACAACCCTGACCAGCTCCTTTGTCACAAAATCCGTAAGTGCATTATTGTGGCAGTCCTTGAAAACATTACACTCAAGACATTGCGTCCCACATCCCCATGAACACTATTGGTTCTCTGAGGCACTGGGTAACACATCATCCGTGTGTTTTTGTGTTTTCAGTACTTCTGGCTGCTGCTGCTGTTTAGAGCCCTGGTGGGGACAGGAGAGGCCAGTTACGCCACCATCGCCCCCACCATCATAGGAGACCTGTTCTCCGGCACCAAGCGAACCGTCATGATCTCTGCCTTCTACATCTTCATTCCTGTTGGAAGGTCAGATTCCACAGCCGAGTATTTTTATAACAGCCACTTTGAATCCAATCTAGTCGTTGGCGCAGTACATTTGACCGGAGTCAACTGTGCGTGGACTAATAAATTTAAACTACAAGGATATATTAATAAAACATTTTGATTCCTGCAGCAAACACTGTTTTCCTCTTAAACTCTATCAAACAGTATGCTTGTTAATACTGAGCAGAGCATAAAATCTCCACTCAGTCCCAAGGGGTTTGGTTTAAAAAGTGGCTATATGTGTATTGCCAGGTTTTGTTTCTTAATGAAAATATATATTTAAGACAGAAAACCCAAAATAAAATAAGTCTAGCACGCCATTTGTTTACTAAGCCTGCTCACATTGCGTTATCATTGTTCCCTGTCCTGTTTGTTTTTCACAGTGGTCTGGGATACATAATTGGATCTTACGTTGCCAGTGCCACAGGAGACTGGCGATGGGCCTTAAGGGTAAGAAAACACGCTGGCACACACCAATCTACAAACTGAATACCTGCACATTTACTTATCAATTGCACATCCTCACACTGTACTCCACTGCTCGTTTGCACTTCAGGTTGGATGGGTGCTGTCCAATGACGATACAGTCGTATCTAATCTAAAACTGTAACACATTATCCCCAGTCTGTCTTAGCCAGTCTGTCTGTCTCAGCTCAATCTACAGACTGTAACACATTATCCTCTATCTGCATGTCTGTCTGTCTGTCTGTCTGTCTGTCTCATCTCAATCTACAAACTGTAACACGTTCTCCCCTGTCTACCTCTCTTGCTGTCTGTTTCAGCTCAACCCCATCCTGGGTTCATTCGGCCTGCTCATGCTGGCTGTGTTTTGCCCCAACCCCTCCAGAGGAGCCTCCGATGCCCACGGAACTAACCACATGAAGAACACCCCGTACCTGGAGGACATCAAGTACCTTCTGAAGAAGTAGGAGAACATGACAAAACATGCTGCATCTCCATGACAAAACATGCTGCATCTCCATTACAAAACATGCTGCATCTCGATGTCAAAACATGCTGCATCTCCATGATAAAACATGCTGCATCTCCATGACAAACATGTTGCATCTCCATGTCAAAACATGCTGCATCTCCATGACAAAACATGCTGCATCTCCATGTCAAAACATGTTGCATCTCCATGACAAAACATGCTGCATCTCCATGTCAAAACATGCTGCATCTCCATGACAAAACATGCTGCATCTCCATGACAAAACATGCTGCATCTCCATGACAAAACATGCTGAATCTCCATGACAAAACATGCTGCATCTCCATGTCAAAACATGCTGCATCTCCATGACAAAACATGCTTCATCTCCATTACAAAACATGCTGCATCTCCATGTCAAAACATGCTGCATCTCCATGACAAAACATGCTGCACCTCCATGACAAAACATGCTGCATCTCCATGATAAAACATGCTGCATCTCCATGACAAAACATGCTGCATCTCCATGACAAAACATGCTGCATCTCCATGTCAAAACATTCTGCCTCTCCATGATAAAACAACAATACATATTCAACCAGTATCTTCTCATTCTGCAAACACTGTGTGAAGTAGATAACCCTGTCTGTTATAGCCTCAAAGCAAGGTTCATCTGTGTCTGGCATCTCTGTCTGTTTTATCATGCGTCATTTTTATAGAAAAAAAGGTATTTGAACGCCTTACATTTTATGGTGACACCATGTATAAAACTAGAGGCTTTTTAAGCAAACAATGCAAAACATGAAATAATGTCTCTGTGTGTTTTCCCAGTAAGAGCTTTGTGTGGTCGTCCCTGGGAGTGACAGCCATGGCATTTCTGACCGGGGCATTAGCCTTCTGGACACCCACCTTCCTGATCCGAGCTCAGATCCATCAGGGTGTCCAACCACCGTGCACTGTTCAACCCTGCGACACATCTAACAGGTAGTAATTAATCATGTAATAAAGCAATTAACAAATGACCCAGTGACCGATAACGTTCGGTCTCGGTTTAAATTGTTCAGCCATGGCCGTTTTCATCCTTTCTTTGCTTGAACCCCTAGAAATGATATCAGTTTTAATTCTGTCTCCACTGTGTGTCCTATCCAGTTAGATATGATATTAGTTTTAATTCAGTCTCCACTGTGTGTCCTATCCAGTTAGATATGATATCAGTTTTAATTCAGTCTCCACTGTGTGTCCTATCCAGTTAGATATGATATTAGTTTTAATTCAGTCTCCACTGTGTGTCCTATCCAGTTAGATATGATATCAGTTTTAATTCAGTCTCCACTGTGTGTCCTATCCAGTTAGATATGATATTAGTTTTAATTCAGTCTCCACCGTGTGTCCTATCCAGTTAGATATGATATTAGTTTTAATTCAGTCTCCACTGTGTGTCCTATCCAGTTAGATATGATATTAGTTTTAATTCAGTCTCCACTGTGTGTCCTATCCAGTTAGATATGATATCAGTTTTAATTCAGTCTCCATCGTGTGTCCTATCCAGTTAGATGTGATATCAGTTTTAATTCAGTCTCCACTGTGTGTCCTATCCAGTTAGATATGATATCAGTTTTAATTCAGTCTCCACTGTGTGTCCAATCCAGTTAGATATGATATCAGTTTTAATTCAGTCTCCACTGTGTGTCCTATCCAGTTAGATATGATATCAGTTTTAATTCAGTCTCCACTGTGTGTCCAATCCAGTTAGATATGATATCAGTTAATTCAGTCTCCACTGTGTGTCCTATAAAGTTAGATATGATATCAGTTTTAATTCAGTCTCCACTGTGTGTCCAATCCAGTTAGATATGATATCAGTTTTAATTCAGTCTCCACTGTGTGTCCTATCCAGTTAGATATGATATCAGTTTTAATTCAGTCTCCACCGTGTGTCCTATCCAGTTAGATATGATATCAGTTAATTCAGTCTCCACCGTGTGTCCTATCCAGTTAGATATGATATCAGTTTTAATTCAGTCTCCACTGTGTGTCCTATCCAGTTACATCTTTGGGGTTGTGACGGTGTTCACTGGAATTTTGGGCGTATCATTGGGCAGTACCATCTCCAGGAGGCTGAGGTACAGGGTGGCAAATGCTGACCCCCTCATCTGTGCTGTGGGCATGCTTAGCTCCGCTCCTTTCTTCTTCGCCGCCATCATACTGGCCTCTACAAGCATTCCTGCCACTTATGTAGGACATTAGTTTTCATTTTATTTTCACTTCCTCTTTGCTGAGGTTCAATCATTGAGTTGCTGCTGTTGGTTGTATGAATGAACAATGAACTGTGACCAGATCGTCGTCTATATTCCATCTTTAATACCTTGTATGTCTTGCTCTGCCTAGGTGTTCATCGGCATCGGGGAAACTCTCTTGTCACTAAACTGGTCCATTCTAGCAGACATCCTCCTGGTGAGTTTGGTTCACTATAATTCAAAAGATCACAGTCAGTTTCAGCACATTGGGCGTTTTGGGGTGTTCTTGGGTGACATACGGCAAATAAATTGACTTGTTTGTTGATGCTACCGATGTGACAAAGCCTGTTTGGTAGTTGTCCATTGCAGTGAACTCAAGAGTTCACCTGGATGTGTTCGTTTCCAGTATGTGGTGGTGCCGACCCGAAGAGCTACAGCTGAAGCCCTGCAAATCATGGTCATTCATCTCCTCGGAGACGCCGGAAGCCCTTACCTGATAGGCTCAGTAAGTCCGCCATCTAAAATGGACGTTGTGCGCGTTTTGCTCATGAAATGACGTTAACTTTCAATACAATTCCATGCCTCCCGGATATTTTGGTTCAACAAATCCCAGATACGGGAGAAACTAATCAGGTTTACAATTCCTCTAACAAAGATTTCAGGAATATGTGTTAATTGTTGTTGAAACTCGGCCACACACCTCCAATATCAATTCGATATGCTTCCATTGGATTGAGTCAAATGAAATGGAGTTGGCCCTAAACGCGTCGAACACGGTGCTCTGCTTGTCTGTAGATTTCTGATATTCTGAGCCGGTACCAGCCAGACACCCACGAGTGGAACTTCCGCACCCTGCAGTACAGTTTCCTGCTGTGTCCCTTCATAGGAGTCCTGGGGGGGCTCTTCTTCATCATGACCGCACTTTACATTACCAAGGACAGGCGGGAGGCGGAGCTTCTCTCTACAGGTACAACAGACAGGTACCAACAGACAGGTACCAACAGCCAGATATCAACAGACAGGTACCAACAGACAAATATCAACAGACAGGTAGCAATAGACAAATATAAACAGACAGATACCAACAGACAGATATCAACAGACAGGTAGCAATAGACAGGTACCAACAGACAGATATCAACAGACAGGTACCAACGGACAGGTACCATCAGACAGGTACGGACTTGTTAATATGCCTAGTCTGTGCCCAATCAGTGACATCTAAGTATCATTTGTGAACCCTGGTTGCTCACTTGCTAATGTGTTTCAGGAGCCTGTGTTCCAGTACAGACTGCCTCTAAGCCAGGCCCTCCACACAGCTGAGGTGAGACCCCTGGAGAAGACCCTCTGCATGGAACAGGAGGATTTTAAGCTTTGGTTTGCACGACTGACCGCGGAACAGGCCAGAAGTTCAACACTGACCCTAAGAAAATGTGCTGTGTTCCATAGCACACAGACTACTCTGTTGTTTTTTAATGTGTTTTTATTTCCAGTCCATTAAAAAACATGTCTAAAATAATGTTTAACGTATTGTCTTTGTCTGTCCACCTGGGAATACTTGATTTCCTGTAGGTGGTCAGTGCAAAATCATTATTGTAACGTCACTCTGGTAGAGATTTGTGATTATGTTACTGTTGTTCCAAATGCATGTACAGATACCTTTTTTTATAGAAAAGGTCTGCAATCGAGGGTATGTACCACTAGATGGCGATGTTTCAGAAAAAACAACTCCAGCGGTGGACTTCCAAGGAGAAACAGGGTGGTTGAAACGTTTAACACTGATTGACTAACACACAGGTGTCAAACCGGTTCCACGGAGGACCGAGTGTCTACAGGTCTTTGCTCTCACCTTGTTCTTGATTGATTAATTAGGTCACTAATTGGTAAGGTTCTACCCTCTACTGGTTGTTTAGGTCTGACCTGGGAACTAATTTAAATGAAACCCCAAAAACCTGCATATAGTAGGCCCCCCGTGGAATCGTTTTGACATCCCTGTCACAGTTGTGGTATAAAAGCGGTAAACAGGTTTATAATGAAAATGTGACACCTTTTGTGGTAATTTGCCAATACATCCTATGCACAATTCTTAGCTCTGGTGCACCACCCTCACCGAACCATACAGCTAATTACCTAATTAACTGTTAGACATGTGGACAGAACCGGAACCGGGTAAGCCCCTTGAAGACACCCCCTGATACTTTTTATTGGGGCAGGCTGCTGTAGCCTGGAGAATTTAGATAGGCAGAGTTACTTGGTCACAATCGGCAGTCATTGATTTTGATAAGGTGGCTATGACTAGGAATTCCCCAGGGAACAGTCCTCGGACCACTTCTGCTGAATCTCTATATGCTACCTCTGGACAAAAGGTAACACAAATTACACAAAAACATTAACAACCATATTTATGCGGAACCATATGACTGCAGCTCAATTGACTCACCGTGTCCATGTATAGCGCACATAATGCCTGGATTTACCAAAATAAAACAGTGTGTTCGCCAACAAATAGAACTAATATAAAAAAACTGGACAGTCAAACCCTAAAAACCAGGGACCAAAGGCGTAATCTCAGTGTGATGCAGATCTCACGACCACCAGTCATATCAAAGCGGTCACCAAAAAGCATTCAATCAACTGAAAAATATAGCCAGAATCAAGGGCATGGTGACTAAGAAAATATAATCCATGCATTTATCTCCAGTAGGGTTGACTACTGTAAGGGGCTGCACACCGGAGCGGTTAGGCTTACAAATGAAGTCTTCTGGATAGTTAACAGGTGTATCCTTAAGTGGCTTCAACTACATCCCTCCAACATATGGGGTTTGGATGTCTCTGTGCAATTCGTCCTACACTGGGTTGTGCTTTACTAGACCATATAATATAAAGACACAACATGCATGAGCATTTGCAAACATGAGGGGCGTAAATAACTACCTGGAACACCCAGTTTCCAACCAAATCACATTTGCAGTGCATTCACACAGCTCCTGCCATGAGTACATGTATTGTACACAACCCATTTTTAATATTTAGCCAATTAGAAATATAAATAAATAGCAGATTAACCATAACTGTCGTTATGAATTTCACACCTGGATGGAGGCCGTAAAAAAATAACAGGTTAAATTTGCGAAACATCAGCATCCAAATACAAAATTGTTTGGTACGTTAAATCATAGCCCTCAGACAAACGTGGTACCCAATGAACGACCAGAGACCTACTCATGCACCAGGATAATAATCTGAAAGTGTGGCATAAATAAGCAATTAAGAATTTAACTTTAGACATTATCCATTACTTAAGGTTTAAACAAAGAGACACAAAGTATAAACCAGAGTGTTTATTTCTAATAATTTGCCAAATACACTGGTGGAATGAAATTCCAGAAGCAACGCCGCCCTTGCAGTCCTTCTCAGGCTTCGACTAGAGTTTCTACAAATGCCACTTTACACAGGTCAAAATTAAAATGAATCCAATATATACTGGTTGCCTACAAGATATACTCTAGACAATCAAAATGAAAATCAGATAGGAAAAAATCTGGTCGCACAACATCCCAATCCAAAATCCTTCGTTCACGCCATGTCGCCCCCTGCAGTCAAGAAAGTCATCTAGAAAAAATTACTCAAAATTGCTTTATTTCAAAAGCTCTGACAGCTTCTGATTCTCGTGTAAATCCAGTCGACATGTAAAATACAACCATACAATACATTAGATTCAAAAAAAGGTACCAAAAAGTACAGTAAAAATAACACTTCCATCTCTGGAAATGTGGACAAAAAAGATAAAATAAAAAAACTTGGAAAAGTGACATTTGCTTTCCCAGTTTCTCAGATGGTCTGTACAAATGGAGCAGGAGTGTCACATCCCGAAGGAAAGAATCGAGTCCTGCGTACTTCTTTCGTCGTCGCCCCGCTGTGGTCTCAAATCTCTATTACTTGAGTCCTTTAAGAGAGGAGAAAAGGGATTGTTGCACACCAATTGGGACACACCCACCACCCGGCATCAAAGAGCAAACGGAAGGGCTAAGGAAACAAGCAGGCAGGAAACAGGGGGTGATTAGGAAGCCAACGCTGCTGGTTAGATCGGTCGTAGCATAGCATTAAAGGAAACGGCAAACTGTGACGTTAGCCGTGAGCAGTAAGCAGATAGTCTCCCGTCTCCCGCTCTAGAAAACCCATTGCTTTAAACATGGTCCACCGTAAACATCAACCCTTATTGATCCAGTAGTGTAAGTCATTTTGGGGTGCATACTTGATGCATATCTGGTGCTGGCAAATTGGAGGTCGCACCCTACGAGTTCTCCGTCCCCACCCACCCAACGACTGACCTATTTTCGCTAATGCCAAATTGACGATGTCGTACTTTTTAACTAACCCAGAATAGCCTTTACCCGAAGCCAGACTGTAAATCATGGCACTTAGTTATTTCTTTCTCCGTTTCTTTGGCGTTAGCGCCACAAGTCTAACAGCTATATCGCATCACAATGTTACAAAGCGCTAAAATGCATACCTGCACTACATGTGATCAGTATGGCTTGTAGCTACCCTGGTGGCCTCCACGTCTTGGAGTTTTCCCATAGCTTGTATTGCCCTGGTCTGCAGGAATAGAGAGAGAGGACTGAGTGCTTCTTTGCAAAGACAAGTCAAACAATGAGACAGGCGCGTGCCAGAGGGTCTGTATACTCACTGTAGTCGTAGCCACCTCCGTAGCCGCCGCCGTAGTAGCCGGCGGAGTAGTCGTAGCTGCCGTAAGCGCCATAGTTGCCGTAGCCCTGCTGGCCAGCGTAGCCATAGCCCTGATTACCATAGCCCTGGCTCCAGTAGTTACCATAACCCTGGTTTCCATACTGGTTTTGGCCTGAAGGAAGGAAACGTGGTTCCAAGTCAGTCAAAGACCAGAAACAGCTTCACTAACGGAGACAGAAACCGGCAGTGTCGACGTACAACCAGACGCACGGGCAGATCTCACAGTCTATGCCCAGTTAACACAACCCATATGGGAGGAAGATACAATGTCTGGAGATGGCGTAGAGGACCAGCAAAGATTACAGATCCGCCAAAAACCAGAGTGCATGTCCTCTGTGCAGAGAAACACAATCTAACCCCTAAAATGTATTCATAAAGTGCATCTGCTCACGAAAGAAATAACACTAGGCCAAGTCATGTGTCCCAGAAAAGTAGACAACAGAAGTACTAGACAAGTATTCACAGGGGGGTGGCCACCATGTAATACTGTGACACACCATGTCTATAGCATACAGACCAGCGCAGTCAAACACCACAACGTCAAAACACTCAGACGATGTGAGAGCATTCTCACATTAGACCTCAACTTGTTGCTTATGATTAGTAGGTAATACACAGCCAAACTTGTTTACAGGAAACACTGTATTATATAAAGACTACACACACTACCTAGGCTAACCCAGACTCACTGACCACAACTCCCTGGGATTCATTACAGATTCGATAACAGCTATGAGATGTAGCATAAGAAAACTAACGCATCTTGGATCCTCATTTGCAAATTAGCCTCAGAATGGCGAGAGTCACGCCCAACTGCCACTCGAATACTCCAGAGAGCAATACTCACCGCCACGCCCTCTGCCTCCTCGGCCACTCCCATAGCTGCTGCCCCCGCGACCTCCAAACTGCTGCTGTTGGTACACCTCCTTGGGCTGGGCAATCTTAATCTCACACTGAAATGACAAGACCTTTAGTCAACACATGTGCTGCAAACAAGACATCACGGAACAGAGTACCGACGTGCCACTAACATTTAAAGACCAGGCATACGGTTCTAAGGATGGAACAGACCCGTGACAAGTCAGTGGAAAACCTGTGACCAACACCTCAGTGTGTATTCAATCATGCCATGAACGTACATGCAAACAAGAGCCAGGTCAAACATTAACAGAGGAATTAGATAGTAGGCAAAAATCTAATCAAAATGAATGCACACAAATATACCATCATGTCAAAACATAAGGGGGAGAAATACATACAAGGCCTTCTTTTCCGTTGGTTACCTTGGTTCCACACACATTATGGAACTTTTTTTCAAGGCATTTTTTAACAGTAGACTCGTCCTTGAACGTGATGAAGATAAACCCCCTCCTTTTTTTGAATTTAGGGTCCACCGGAAGTTCAACGGTTTCAATCTGAAAGTGAAAGAGAGGTTGACAGCACTTAATCTACAGGTACCGAGACAGCCGTGTGGCAATGACGCGCATCATACAACAAAGAAACAAACCTCTCCAAAGGTCCCAAAGTATTCTCGGATGGTCTCCTCCGTGGCCTCTGGGTTTAGACCACCAACAAATATCTTCTTGGCTGGCTCCTTTTTCATCGCCATAGCCTTCTTTGGGTCTATTTGTCGCCCGTCTAGCCGGTGCTCCTTCTGCTCTAGAACCTTCAATGTTTGAGGAGAAAATTGTTTATTCTTCAACTCACACACAGCCTGTTACATTGTAAACATTTAGTATCTAATTATGTGGCTTATCCAACACACCTTGTCCACGCTTCCTGCTTCTTTAAACAGGATGAACCCAAACCCGCGTGATCGTCCTGTGTTCGAGTCCATCTTGATGGTACAATCTGTCACCTCCCCAAATTTGGAAAAGTAGTCCTTCAGATCTTTTTTGCTAGTGTCCCAACTAAGTCCGCCAACAAACATTTTGCTGCAGGGAAACAAAGATCAGATTCAGACAAATCGCATAGATAGACCATTGCACAACTATTCCAATGCCCATTTATCTGTTTTTGATTAATGACAATGAACTGCTTTTGTCATGTGGTCATGGAGTAATTGTGCACAGGTCAATACAAATACACACAAGAGATTACCCTATCCTCAAACTAAACGCGGGCTCTCAATATTGGCCAGTATGATGACTCACAGAAACACAGTTGGAAGGAACATACAACTAAATTGTCTAGCTACAACAAAGTGTTCTTACACCCTTATGGACATGCATTTGCTGATCTAACATTTGTTGAAGCAAAAACGAAATGTTTAACCACTAATGATCATTTGGCATTTCCAACTTAACGAGTCCCTCAACACAATATTCAAACTGATTTGACGAGCCATGTCGAGACTATTCAAACACCTCGATTGCGTCACAGAAATTCAAACCCTGGCCCAGACCAATGCCAACAGAAGGTCTTCACATGCACAAACAAATACATTAAGCATAACTTTTTACACCAGACATGCGTCATGCCAAGCACACTATAAACGTACCCAGCGTCATCCTCGCCTTTGCTTGCGTTAATCTGGCCGCCCTCCGCGGCTCCGTTCTGAGCGTCCCCTTCCACCGCAGCAGCCTCCTCCTCCTCTTCTCCCGTACAGATCTGTTCTTGTCCATCCGCCTCGGGTTGCTCTGTGGAATCTCCTGCACCATTCAGATCTTCGGCTACATTTCCATTTTCGGAGGTTTCCATTAACTGTTGCTCGGCGTCGTCTGACATTACGAATGCCTGTCGTTAGGGATAGAATCATTATTAGCCAACTGTTGTCAAACGCATTATAATCTCCAGTAGGCGACAACCTTGCACATTCAAAAGTAGGCCATAAAACTAACCGGCTTCTGTGCATAGCTACTATTACCTAAGGATAAACACAAAATCGAGTTCATAAAACATCACGCCATTTCCTTAATTTGTATCATGCATAATACCCCATTCAAAACAACTTTGCAAATGTAACGCTACACACCCTGAAACTAATAAGACAGCAATTGCGCGAGCTATCGATGCTAAGCTAAATGCTAACTGATTTCGGCCTACTACTGACTAGTACTACCTGACTGCATCAACCGAGTTTGCAAGCAATCGTAAAAACAAATGTTACATATATTAACACGTTGGGTCGGTAGATGCAGATCAGAATAATTCGTTGAACAACATAACGACATATGTGCGACGTAAACAAACAAAAAGCCGCTTACTGTTTCAAATTTAGAAGCCGGAGGCTGCTTTTCAAGATGGATACTCTCCGATTCCGCAAACTCGTGGCACTCTTTATACTACCGGAAGAGAACGCAGTTGAAAAGCGGACGGCCGCGATTGGGTCTCCAAACTGTCATCATAATAATGCAGAACGCCTATTGGCCGTATGGGAAAAAGCATCCACCCACTCACCGCAACTCACTGAAGATGTTCCGGCGGCGTTGAGATCAAACTCATTCTGCCACAACAGCATACTTGCAAAGTAACAATGTCGATTTTTATTAAATGTTTTTGATTAACTTTGTAACTATACTACTAGGTCATTCTTAACAAACTTTTTTTAAATAAAAATAAGAATACTCTTATTGCTGTACGTTTACGTGCCATTAAAGCGTTGAACCTGTTTTTGTATAATATTGTAGCGACCCGGATAGGGCCACTACTCGCCCCTCCAAATGGGATATCCCGGTACGACTCCCCCCGGAGGCTACAGTACTGACATGTTCACATTAGTATGCTTATGCTATAATGTGTCTTGTGGATGAACCATATTTTGGTGTGTATAGACTGCAATTTATACTAAGAAATATGGGAATCTATATATTTTAGCATTATGTAATTGTAATGTAATTCAAATGGCTTGTATTCTAGACTGACTTGGTTAGTCTATAACAGTTAAAATGTGCTTTTTGGGTCTATGTCTTGTTGCATTGTGACATTCTGACCACTTTCTTGTACATATGGTCGTCTGAGTGTGTGTGCCCAGGCAAACAGGGTCGGTATTGGTTTCCAGGTGTCTCCCAGGTGGCTGGCTAGTGGGGGAAACAGTCTCTGAGCTTCATAGTATGATACTATGTGCCGACTGGTTCTGTGACACAGCTCTTCAGAAGGGTGTCTATGGTGCAGGGAAAGTATTTCAACAGGACCCCAGGTGGCACACTAGATTTCAGTTAGTTATGTTAGGCACTCTTGAGAGTATCCGCAGTTATGGGTGAACATCGCATATTTTTATTTTATTTAACCAGGTAGGCCGATTCTGAAAAAAATCTCATTTGCAACGGCAACCTGGAGTGAAGCCAGTGGATTGAACCCAGGACATCATACATTCAAAGCATGCACACTACTACTGAGCTACACCAAGTCTTCCTCCCTATAGTAGAGCGTTCAGTAGTGAACACTTGGCGTCCTCCGTGGATCTGTCAGTGAACATATTGTAGTGGGTGATACTGATCTGGGCAATAAAAAAAACTTTCAAAGCCTTTTCCAATCCATACGGGGTGAGTATGAGAAAGCGATCTCTAAGGTCTGTTATGTTGGTGTAACATATATTTTATTATCTAGCACCAGGTGGTCTGGTTTAATAGTTATTTTGTTTGATTAATCGTACACTCCAAGAGCCAGTTTCACAAAACACTGCTTAAACCTAGTCCTAGACTAAAATATATGATTTAAGATGAGCCAGATTTTTGGGTACTGGACTAGGCTCAAATCTGACCCAAGTCAATATCAAGGGCCAGTTTTGCAGACACGGATTACAGTCTAGGACAAAAAAACAAGACCAATGGAGAATGACTTCTTTTAAGTGACTGTCAGGATGCTAATTTTAATCTGTGTTCACAAACTCAGATTCATGCGATGATTGTTTGTCCAGCACTTGTCTGAGATTCGTGGCTAGCTCTCTGCTTTCCAACCCTTACATATTTAATCCAAACGTCAACGACAACAAAATAGGTTTTCCGCCTGGGTCGCAGGGCTAGGCCGACGTCTCGGGGGAACTGTTAAAACGAGGTGGCAATTGACAAGCGACATAAACCAATTGGTTTTAAAGTAAGCGATTTGTTGGTTATGAGATAAAGATACATTTGCAATGAGCTCAGCGGTTTCCCCACTGTAGCCAACCTGGTTGAGTTTAGTGCAGCATGCAGACATTCTGGACCGGAGAGAGATCACCTTCTCCAAAATGGTGGCTTTATGTTTCTGAGCCAAGGAAGCCCGTGGAGAATAGCAACTTAATAATAGCTATTTAAATAACTTTTAACAGGCTTGAGAACCATTACTTGCATACAACAACAAAACGTGTTTTTCAAAGCCATTTTTATTTCTCTGACTGAGACATACAGAGCAAAAAACTGTTTAAATGAAAGAATGCTTCTCTAGCTGTAACAGCCATGCCCATTACTGCTCATTCATTCATTCTGGTTGAACACCAGTGTGAAAAAGTCCAAGGTCCTGTTTACTCTTCAGACAGACAATCAACATCATCAGTAGTTCGTTAGAAACTACTCCGGTCTCCTCCCTTTGGTCAAGGCGATGGCTCTCGTTTCCTCTCTTGGTCGATCGCTACAGAAGAGAAAAAATAGCAATCTATGAGTTTTGACATATATATTATCAGCACTGAATGATTAGCTAGACGAAGTAAACTTCATCCTATCCTCCTGAAGGCAAAATGGTTGTATGTAATGGCAAGAAATCGTAGGTGACATGGACAATTACGCAGGTTGCAATTGTTTTATAGTAATCTCAAGACAGCCCTCAAGCTGTTGTTTTCAATAAAAGCTAGTAAAGCCGAATGGGTGGAACCTAAAAATGCAGCTAGGTAACGCCAAGCCAAACCAAGACTAGTCTTTCTGGGCATCACTGGTGCATTTTACTATTATAAGCTGTTAGTTAATGCCCACTCTGAAAAATACACACATGCTATTACTCAATACAAACAGCAACATACAAATATTTGGTCCACACACTCTGTTTATAACATATTCCACTTTCAAGAACACAATACGCATTCAGGGGTTTCACTAATGAGAAAATATCCAACCATGTCGTTTTCAACACAGGTCTCCGATGCTCTGCTTCTGACCCAGACCCCCCCCCCCTTAACCCCTCCCCCCCTATGGGGGGTGGAGACGATGACCCGATGTGTCAGATTTATACACCCGTCTCGCTGCCCATCTGTGTTGCAACCCTTTGCCTGGAACACAGCTGTTGACTCGTGCGGTCATTCTGTGAGACTGATTTAAATAGTGCGAACCCATCCTCCTCTGGGATATGATTAAGAACATTGGATGTTCCAGTAAGGCATTTGTGTTCAATACAGTGGAAATATGCTATCTGTCCGTAGTATCGGGAACCTGAACACACACACACAGTTGTTCTTCGAAGGACCTAATCTCCCTTTTTTGTTGCCTAGTCATCTGTTGCTAGGGAGACAGGAAAGTAATGGGATGTATCTAGCAGCTTGTGGCACGCCCTGTCTGGCTGATTCCCGTCTGCCTGATTCCGGTCTGCCTGATTCCCGTCTGGCTGATTCTCGTCCGTCTCATTCTCGACTGGCTGATTCTCGACTGTAGGAGACAACAGTCACTCACTTTCTTTGGTTGGCAGTTGGTTCTTCACCTTGGTCTCAGTCTTCTTCAGCTTAGTCTTGTCGAAGCCGGAGATTTCCTTCATATTGGGTTTGTCAGACATAGTGTCTGAAGGTGGAGAGAGGGTGGAGACAGGGTGGAGTTAATAACACATGGTATTGATACAGCCTCATCAGAATGGACACCACGTAGAATGGAACAGGACTTTTATACCGTCCTTGGTACCCTCAAACAGGGTTTCAATACTTGTTTGTGTGTCTGTCTATATGTGTGTCTTTCAGTCTGTATATGTGTCTGACCATCTGTCTGTGTGTCCGTCTGTCTGGCTGTCTGTACGAGTGACTGTTTGAATGGCTGTACAAAGACATTTCTGGATGCCAGGCTATTGTTCTTTGTCAGGCTGGTCACTCATAACTACAGCTCAGATCCACAATGACATATTTGCTCCCAGTCTTATTGCATTCTCTATATGTCCATTCTCTCCATCCCCCCCCCCTCCAGTCCTGGTATATGTTCTCTCACAACCTTCTCCCCGGCAACCCAGGAGTGCCAAGACAAATGATTCAAGACAAGTGCCTCATTATAGATAATGATAGTAATGTCCCCTTCTAAAATCATCACTGTGTGCAGTCATTACGGATAATAACACTCACTAATAACCAGCCTGTAGAAATACATAACAGTATCCAGCTTTATCACCCAAATCAAGCACATGGACCGTGACGAATACGTGACGGCGTGTATTTTTACTGACTGCATCGTGAGCTCACCACAGACCAGACCACCGGGGATAAATCACACAGCATTCATTTATCTCAAAACGCGGTCCTCACAAGCATAACCGATGCATCGTGTGTACGCGCAATGCGGTGCACGGTAGATGTAACGCGCGGCAGCTACGGTTCTACCGGGTGTCTTACCGTAAAGCAGGGTGTGCCGGTTCTGGAAGCGGACGGCGCTGGAGCTGTGTCTGTCTACCGGTGGCTCAGTGCTGCATCTGACTGTGCGTCTGTGTGCCTTCAGCAGGGTGTGGGTTGGAGGAGGGGGCTAATGATCCGCATAACTCTCTCCCTGTCTCTCTCGATCGCACTCTCTCTCCATCTCCATGTGTCTCTCTCTCTCTCCATGTCTCTCTTTCTACCTGTCTCTGTCGCACTCTCTCCTTCTTCATGTCTCTCTCCCTCCTTGTCTTTCTCTCTCCCTGTTTCTCTCCATATCTCTCTCCCTGTCTCACACTCTCTCTCCATGTCTCTCTCCCTCTCTCTCTCCCTGTTTCTCTCCATGTCTCTCTCCCCCTCTCTCTCCATGTCTCTTTCTCTTTCCCCATCTCTCTCTATCACTCTATTTCCCTCTCCCATGTCTCTCTCTCTCCCGGTCTCTCTCTATTGCTCTCTCTCCCTCTCCCTACGCCCTGACACAACATTCCATATTCATCCTATGTAGCAGTGGTTTCGGCAGCACCTGTGAAACTGCAGATTCCACACTGATGGGACACACATTACCAGGCCGCATGATGTCTGGGACAGCTGAAACAAGTTCGTAATGGATGAAAATCCGGATCTCTAAGGGGAGGTAGCGAGGTTTGTGCAGATCATGCAGACGAGCAGTTGGTGGAGACAGGACGTGGCACAGGGGTCGCCAACATTTCTGGGTTCAAATCCCAAAATCCATTGGCGCGACTGGAACACAAATGTCCCTGTGGGTGAGAGTGTGTGCTACATGACATAGACAGCAGGGTTCTGGATGTGTCGAGTCATAGCAGGAACCATGTAAACACATCCTAGTTATACAGGCTAGGGTTAATTGCTGCACTAACGGGCCAAAACAAATGTATTGTTCGTTGTAAATCTACTTGGCAATAAAGCTCACTCTCATCTTCTTTCCTTCATGGAGGAGTTGGTAGCTCAGTGGTAGAGTGCAATCTCTGAATGTGTGATGTCCTGGGTTCAACGCCCAGCTATTTTCTGCTATCTGGCCAACTCCTGGTGGCATCGTTATGATTGGTAAAGACAAAAGTCCAAAACAGATTGGGGTCCAGACTACTGCACCCTGGCATGTCATAAGAACAGAAGGACTCTATAGGGTATTATGTTCAGACGCAGTCACAGGATACGTTATTGAAATGGAGAAACACAGCTGCTGATAGGCGCCAGTCCCTCTGTTATGCAGGGGCGGGGCAGACTCGGCCAGAACACATTCCATGCATTGAGTTCACTCTAGTTTTTGTCATAATACAGAGGGCGGCAGTCACGGAACAGCAACGACTAAAGATAAAATAGCTACACGTAAGACACTAACTAATAATACGTAACATGAACCAATGACTAACTGATAGGGATGGCAAAGGACCTAACATATATATTCTTAATGATAACTAATTGGGACCTGGTGTGAATGATGAATGAACAAGACAATGAAGAGTCACAGCCACAGTTGTTGGTTCCCAGATTGTTTCTCAGGTAAAACAACATTGTTTATTTTCTGCATAAAACATTTCAGTGCAATCATGTCACTATCAACACACAACAATGCTGTTCTTAATACCTCATATCTCATAGCAAATAACTGAATGTAACCTTTTTTTCACAAATATAGAATTCAGTTAATCAATAAATACATTCTTAAATACAAAACTATTATCTAATTCAGTTCATCAATACATACATTCTTAAATACATAACTATTAAATAATTCAGTTAATAAATAAATACATTCTTAAATACATTACTATTATCTAATTCAGTTCATCAATAAATAATTAGATTAATAAATACATTCTTAAATACATTACTATTATCTAATTCAGTTCATCAATAAATAATTCAGTTAATAAATAACAAACACTGTATTTTGGTCAGTAAAACAATGATCAACACCTCCCCTCTGTTTTACATGCACTCACCCACCGCAGTAACCAGACAACTCTCCTGTCTTACAATACAAACCACCCTGTCATTCACTGAGCCACCGCAACATTCAGTGTTAAAAGGGTGCGCGAGTCATTACTTGACCGTCACTAGCCTTCACGGCGGGAAAACTTTTACCTCAGACCTATGGTTTCTGTCTGTCATAGGTCAAAACCACCGAAAATACATTAAACATAGCAGTTTACAATTTAGTTATAAAGATGGATCTCTTTCTGTTTTAATAACATGAATATTTAACTTTCATTCACTCTGTCTAATGGGGCTTATTTACTCTCTAAACTAGCTCCCAAACTATCGTGGCATTCAGTGTTTGCGAGCCCTTCGGTACAACTGTAGCCCTTGCTGAGAGAACTTCGCTAACACATTTTAACTTTTATAGTTATACATTGTCGAAATTCATTACAATCAAATCCTAACTTTAACAGATCACATTTAATAAATATTAAAAAACTAGACAAAATTCATAGAACACATGTTTTATACTTTACTAACCTGTTGTGTGAACAGGTGGAAAGGAGAAACAATGAGTCACAGCCACAGTTGTTGGTTCCCAGATTGTTTCTGAGGTAAAACAACAGCAGCGCCCCACTCATACTGGTCCCCCCGCCACAACCAACATGACACAAAGGTTCCGCTTTGCCACTACTTCGGTTATGTGACTTCAATAAAAAAGGCAAATAAAATACAGTAGGTGATTGTTCATTAAAACGTTGCTGGTAGTGCATTAAAATAAAAAAATAAAACAACATCATCCACAAATGTGAACACACAAACGTGGGTGTCACATATATTAATGTATTGTTTTTTATTTGTTTACAATTATGACAGGTTTGGTCCTCCTTATGCATGGGCCTGGAGAAGTCCATGTTAAACCTTTGCCTCAAACAGCAGTTAACCAAGCTAGACCTCCATCAATGAGCAATAATTTTTCTTGACTCCCTGACTGTGTTAACAATGACGTCATTATAGAGGTGTAACGTGTCCTGACCAAGGTTTAATGATTAATTATGATTCAACAATAATATTCAACAATAATATTCAACAATAATTCAAAATATTTTTAATTGTTCTAAATTCCTAAACAATGATCACTCAATTTTTAAAAGTATTTTAGACACCTTGACACGCTTGATTTTATCAGTCAACTCTACCAAACACTCATGTTTTCACAATTACACCAAACAACACAAATAACACATGAGTATGCAGTATGTGTTTAGGTAACATGCTCCTAATATAATCTGATTTACCAGGTCTGCCGAGCAGTAACAGTAAATTACGATATTTTTTAGTGAAAGTCCATTTAGGCTGTGAAACTCGATTGTTACCACTAGATGGCGTCAGAGCACATGCATGTTTAGCATGTGTACAGAACTGCGTCTATCTGATGTAGTAGACCAAATCAGCTTAGATTCGTCTGGTTAGGTTAACTAACAAGTACAGCTCTCCGTTTAAAATCTCTTTGGCTGTGTGTTTGATCAAATATTACTATTTTACCATGGTTGGGAACGTTTTATTTTTATTATCCATACTGAATGATTTATTGTAAGTTGTTCAGGTAAAAGTGCCTACTAAGTGATGTTAATTTAAATGTGATGCATTCATAAAGTGTGTCTGCAACCTTTAAATAACCATCACTACTGCATTTTCATTCACCGATCCTTACTAAATTATTTTTTTGTAGTATCTGGTCTTAAGTGAATAACCCGAGAGGTGACATTGAAATTGTCATGGCATTTTAGGTGAGCCCTGGCAACTGATGCCCCAGACAAAACACCAGAAAGGTCACATTGATATTATTTTTATGATCCGTACTGAATGATAACTGGTTATCGATGCCTCAGAAAAAAAACACAGCTGCAATGGTGCAAGACAAGCGATCCAGTATTATGCCATACATAAATATTGCACAACACAGGGATGATAAGAAAACATTATTTCAATTACATATTTGGTGTTAGATCTTAGGTTAGTGGTTAGGTTTAGGAATTCATATATAGGGTTAGGTTTAGGAATTAAAGATATGGTTAGGTTAAGGAATTAAGAGTTATGGTTTGTTGTAGGGTGGGGTATACTTGTGTGTCAGGCTTTATGATCATTTATATTGATCCATATTGGTCCATGGTTGCACACTGTACGCTAATATCCACATCTGTGATCGCATTTTAAAAGCTTGCCTTGTACATTTAGGTGTGTGTTTTCAAGCTTAGTGCTCAAGCCTGTGAAATCAAGTGTGAACTAATTTCACAAAGTCACCGTTCCATGTAGTCAGACTTGTGGTAATTTCCTTTGACTGGAACCCAGATTGAGAATAACAGTAACATCTGTAGTCTTGGTGTGATGAGCCCAGACACTGGTGATGTTGGCACTCCGTCTCGTCCAATGATGTGTATAAACCCAGGGCAGATGATAGAGAGCGCTATACTGACGCCAACTCGCACTGCCTTAGCACGTTCGTTTACTTTTTCACAGATTAATTCTAATACCTGTATGCAGACTTCTAAATTGGATTAATTTGATTAACTTTGAAGCCTCTCCGTAGCTATCATAGATCATCAGAAATCCAGGCCTTAGTCCTTCCCTGGGGCTATTTCTTTTTAAAAAAGTTCACTTAGGCTGTGATTATTTATCAGGAAAACAAGTTTAGAAGTAGAAAAAATAGAACGAGAGTCCAAATGCAAGTCAATGCTTCATCAATTCTTTTCATTACATAAAATATTTATTTAATAATTTATAAAAGAATAAAATCCTGTAGATTAATATAAAACAACTGAATATACAATTTATCATTTTTCGTAATACAGTTTAATCTGTGTCCACTAGGGGGCAATATAAATCCTTCCTTGAAACACTCAACGGGACTTTTGATTGTGTCTAAAGTTCAATCTCTATTGGTACCTTCTGCTTTCAGCATCACTCACTGTCTGTATTAGTCAGACAAACTTACACAACCTGGTTGGCCCGTTTGCTCTCTTCACCAATGCTTCCGGCATCGCCAAATAGTGAACGCAAAGATCGATAAAAAGAGACAGTAGGAGTATGTCGACAGGGAACCATTTGTCCAATCACAGGGGCTTGTTTTGACTGGTTCCCTAGAAATGGCTCAAGGATTTGGGATCAGTTTGGAGAGGATGTAAACTGAGCAGAACTCAGTTGATAAGTGTGTGTTACAGGCATTCACTCAGACACAACCAAAACACCCCATTTTCTTGTCCAGTTTGAACATCAGGGGCTGCTTTCATGGTTACAAGGTTATTTATAGTCCTGTAATAAAGAAAGTCAACCTCAAAGGACACGTACATGTTAGTACAGGACTAGGGCCTAAGCTGAGGGTTCAGAGATTATAGGTCTCTCACATTATCTCGCCCTCTCCTCGGAGCAGAGTGTGTATGTGTGTGTGTGTGTGACGTGTCGCAGCTGGGTTCAACCAAGCAAATGTTCCCTCTGTTAGAGTTGACCTCCCCACGCTCTGTCAGTCTGCCCCAACCCTGGACATTCCCCACCACCCACGGTACTGATCAACTTCAAACAGTGTGTCGAGGAAACCGTTTTCATCTTGGACCGTCTGAAGACTCGAACGAGGTCGAACGGTGTTCAGGTTTTGTGATGTTTTGCCGTTGCAGCTCACGTCAAACAAAGAACAAAACCTCCATCCTCTTGGTCCTCGTTCTTACTTTCCTTTATTCGCGGGGAACCAACCGAGCCACACATTGTTCTATCCGGTGGGATCCGGTTTCTCCCCGGTTACCGCGGCCCCAGAGCCGGCAGGGCCAATAAACACGAGTCTGTGGTGAGCGCACACCAACACATGTGCCGTTACTCCCCTATCATCCTGTCCCCGCGGAGTACCGGTGCCTCTCGCCCATAAACACACACACACACACACCCGGGAAGATGCCGTTGTCATGGAAACAGCGTACCGATGGAATGGCCGAACAATGAGAAGAGCTTGAAGCTGAGACTGATCGAGAGAGGGGGAGGGGGAGGGGGAGGGGGGCGGAGAGAGAGAGGGGGAGAGGGGGAGACTGCAGTCAGAAGGAGAGTTCCATTCCACCTCATCCTGAACACGTTCCGCACCCAGACCTTATCTGGCCTCACCAAAAACACAGTCAGTGAACGCCGAAGAGTCGGTGCAGTGCAGAATTACGTGGCTGTATGCTGTGTGTGTGTGTGTGCGACCCCGAAATACACAACAAGGCATCGTGCGACTCAGCAATCGCTCCGTTGCGGATCGTTTAATGAACCAGCGGCAGGTGTAGGTTGGAGAATGGACGGGGGTCGGGGTGCCCAGGAAGAAAGGCTGGCAGGGGGGCTGTGGAAGACGGCCCTCTTCACCCGATGAGCTCTCTCTTCCTGTTACATAAATTGTCCACACGTCTGTGGAGGCGGCTTACATAAGCACTGGAGCTTAATTCTCCATCAAGACGCTCCTCGCTTGCTGACAATTCCCCCGTTAAATGGCCCACTATCCAACCTGCGCTCTTTTGCCCCCCTCCACTCGTCCTCAATATCTCTCGCTTTGTTCTTTTTTTTTTTTTTCTTTCCTTTATCCCTCTCTCTCTCTCTCTCTCTCTCTCTCTCTCTCTCTATCCCTTACTCTCTCTATCCCTCTGTCTCTCTGTCTGTCCATCTGTCTCTCTGTCTGTCCATCTGTCTCTCTGTCTCTCTGTCTGTCCATCTGTCTCTCTGTCTCTGTCTGTCCTTCTTTGTCTCTGTCTGTCCCTCTGTCTGTTTCTTGGTTCATCTGTTCTCCAATAATAAGGAAGTTTAAGCGTTTGAGTTATGGACAAACAAATCTATCTTTCTGTGTTCTTTTGCCCATCATAATCTTTTTTGCAGACTCAGTTCAAAGTCACTATTAAAAACGCGTCTCTTTAGCAAGGTCTATGGTTGAGTGTAATATGGCCCATGGTACGAGGGTGAACGGAAGGCTCGGGAATTCATTCCGCCCTGCTGTCTTTGCCAGACGGGTTCTCATCTCACCTGGGATGTTCTCTCACCTGCCCGGGGGTGGGGGGGGGGGGGTGGAGTCACTAGCTCGCAAATGTTCTCTTTTGTTCCCTCAATTCGAGTAACTCTGTGAGAAAAACTAAACCTTACCAGGGTGGTTGTGGTTGACTGGTGTCCCTTGGTTGATAGTAAAGTGGCTGGATGCTTTCCGTCATTTTGGGCCCTGTCCAGGGTTTACCTGTGCCTGCTGGCCACGCTGTGGAACCGACCAGCCCTGGGAACATGTGGCGGAACCCTCCTGGGGCACCCTGATTTTGTTGCAGGCTGAGCAGCTGATGTTACCTGAGAGTTTCGGCCTCCAATCTGCCAAACCCTCAACCCTCCCGGTTGTCCCTTTCTGACTGTATTTCACCTGGACTATTCTATTTTATGAGACTCTTTGCATTAGATATTAAACTAAACTATCATTAATTCACCCAGCACAGCCAAAAGAGGACTGGCAACCCCTCAGAGCCTGGTTCCTCTCTAGGTTACTTCCTAAATTTGACCCATCAGGGAGTTTTTCCTAGCCGCCAGGTATCAAGTTGTTGTCAGATTCAGGCTGGGTACACCTTTGTTGTAAAAAGGGCTTTATAAAATACATTTGATTGATTGATTGATCTCTTGCTTGGGCAAACTTCCTCAGAAAGAAACAAGTTTAATAAACGCAGGAAGTCTGAGACACACTTCTGACATGAATGATGTAATTCATTGTCCATATGAAATAATACGGTAACACAATGTACACCCGCCGAATGGGCCACGGAGGGCCTGATTTTCCCACACCCTCGATCATTGATCTCCCTCTGCCACTGGGACACGTCCGCATAGGGAGGACGGAGGGTGGAGTGAAGAAAGCAAGAGTTCAGTTGGGATTCATGCTGCATTTCGTGTTTTGTTGTGGAAAAACATGCGTGCTCGCTCCCTTCGTCCAGACAGCAATTATGGGCCATGGCCGAGTTGGTGAGTGACGTTCCAATAAATTGTATCAACAGTTCATCAGTGTTATTAAAACGTTCTGCCTCTTTAAGTGATGTCTCAGTCTGCCTGGTGTATACATGGAAAGGGCCAGCACACTGGGCCGGATAGAGTTGCAATCAAGACATCACATGAGACTACAAACTCCAAGCATTTGTTGACTTTTCTTCTATTCAGGAGAGAATAGAAGAACGCCTGGCATCCTATTAACCCAGTCTTATTACACAGGGTGTACTGATGTTGAGTTATGTAAAGGAATATGTTTTATGCACAGGCACAAGGAAGTAGCATCTAGGGAAGATAATTTCCCTCGGTCCCTAAAGTTTGCGACAGATGAAGAGATTTCACAGTCATACTAAAAAGGGAGAGAGGGGGAGAGAGGGGGAGAGAGGGGGAGAAAAAGACATGAGAAACCAAGAGACACCAAGAGCATGGGGGGTTGGACATCCTGTAATTCTGGCAAATGCCAGAGGGGCCAGTCCATTTTTCGTAATGGTGAAATATTAAGAAGCATTATATTAATTAATTGTTTCGGCAGGTTGGCGGAGTGTCACCATAATCTATATTATATGAGACTTTTTTAATAATGACATATCTGCTCGCTCATCAGGCATTGATGGCATTTCACAATTAATCACGATAACTGAGTGAACAGTCACTGATGTGACTGGTGTTGTTGTGGTCTTGTTTTGTATACAGGGGATATGAAAAGTCTACACACCCCCGTAAAAATGCAGGTTTTTGTGAAACAACTGACCTAAAACGTGAACCATTCAATTGAAATACAAACTGTGCACATGCTTGGTGTGCAGGCATCTCATATCCACTGTATATTCATGCATCATGTGTGACCCAACAGAAGTAAAGAAGCACCTGGAATCCATATCCAAGTTCAGTCAATATGCTTAGGAACTAACTGCACTTTACACAGCTTACAGAAAGGGCCAACACAAAGCACAATAACCTACAAAGAGCGACCGACAAATGAGGCAAACGTAATCAACACAGCAAGACACCACTGTGGGGAAGGTCTGTGCTGCCATCGTTCTCATGCCGGCAGTTTGCACACCAGTGAGGCGGGGCACGGCAGGGACGTTGGCACGGCAGGGACGTTGGCACCACCATATCCCGGGACACCGGTGTGACAGCATGCAACATCAGTTCTGCATGTTTGGCTGTTCTACAAAGTTTCTAAATGGCATAGTTACTGTATAGTTACTGTAGAGTTACTGAATAGATACTGTACAGCATTTTAGGGTTAACTGTCTTGCTCAAGGACAGAACAACAAGATTTTTTCACCTTGATGGTGGGGGGATTAGAACCAGGGACCTTCTAGTCCCTACCCACTAGGCCACCTTGACGCCCTGTATAGTAACTGCACAGTAATGCAGTAAATGTAGTCGGTTTTACAGATTTATTGGATGATAACTATCATAACATTATCTTCTTTCAAGGGAAAGGCCAGAACAAGTGGTTCTGACAGTAGATAGTAACGTTCAAACTAATGACATGTGGCCCGTCTAACTTGCAGATGAGCCAGGATGAGGACAGATGAGTAAAGCAGGCCAGTGGAGTAATTACAGCTGCAGTAGCCGGAGGCAACTGGAGAAAAACAGGATGATTTAGGTGACCAGGATCCAGAGAAACCCATAGCTGATTGAGCACTTGCAGTGTCTGTTCTGGCAGATAAAGGTGAAAGCGACTGCACCTCTGTCTGGTGCGTACAGTATTTTGTGTTTTTCTTTCAAAAAAAAATTCTTATCTGAACAAAAACATAAAAGCATTTCTAGGCATTAAAATTGAAAAATGATGTAAGCAAATTGAATACGTATCATGGTTTAGTATTTCTATCTTTACCTCAAAGTAGGGTTACACGGTACAATTTAGTGGGCTCAGGGATGTGGTTAGTGTGGCTAAAGTGCTAGGATTGATATTCTGCTCAGTTTGCCTCTAGTGCCAATCACATGATTGTATCAATGTCGTACCAAAATCTACTCTGAGGGCCCTGTTTTCAAGCTGCACAATACATTACATAACACTTAGAATTATTCAAATAATAGCATTTTTAATATTTAGTGTCGGGAACAAAATCAAAGCATGTGTTTCTGTCGTACTTTGTCTATAGATTGATTAGATTTAGTAATCTGGGTGACCTATCCCTTTAGGAGCATTTTCTTTATAACCTGCCGTGCTGACCTCCCTGGATGAGGGGGCAGACATGTTGGTCTCAGCATACGTGGTTATTTTGTCTGGTTCCTCTCTAAGTTTCCTCCTACGCTGTGACCCTACTAAGGTTTATTCCCTGACCGCTGTTTCCTTTCAGCGAGAAAGGAATTCATTCCAGAGATTTTGAACCAGTTACCAGAAGTGTCACCTCTCTGTGACCTTCATCAGATTTCCTCTGTTGAAGTGAAGCAGAAAGGGGAAATGGGAGGCTTGAATATATCCAGCTGTAATTCACGTACGAAGATGTGCCAAATGTAATTCTTTTTACCAATATCGCAGCTTTCATATGGGGTAAAAAAAAAACATTTCCTTGCTTATATGGTTCTGGCACAATTAATAGAAAAGTGTGGCTGACTAACAAGTTGACGTTAAAAAGGCTTTATAAGATACATGGGATTGGCTTATCTAAAATATTAAACAGAGAGACATTTCAATACGACGCTTACAATTTAATAACATTTGAAATGTGTCAAGGGGTATAAACACTTATTGATAAATGTATTGATTTCTCAAAAGCCATCATAAAAATTGTCTTTACTAAAAACGTAAACCCTCTATACGCACATAGTCTCTGTGTTTGAGGACAGTACAGGTCCAGCAGTCAGGCAATTGATCTGTAAGAGTTACCTTCATCATTTTAATGACCATGCATCTAATCAGTGGGACACCGTCCCTACATAGACATGGTCCAACTAGCCTTTATTAATGAGAGCCTGGACCTCGCTAATGTTAGGCTGGGACGCAACCAACTGTCATCCTCCATAATGTTAGGCTGGGACGCAACCAACTGTCATCCTCCATAATGTTAGGCTGGGACGCAACCAACTGTCATCCTCCATAATGTTAGGCTGGGACGCAACCAACTGTCATCCTCTCTAATGTTAGGCTGGGATGCAACCAACTGTCATCCTCCATAATGTTAGGCTGGGACGCAACCAACTGTCATCCTCCATAATGTTAGGCTGGGACGCAACCAACTGTCATCCTCCATAATGTTAGGCTGGGACGCAACCAACTGTCATCCTCCATAATGTTAGGCTGGGACGCAACCAACTGTCATCCTCCATAATGTTAGGCTGGGACGCAACCAACTGTCATCCTCCATAATGTTAGGCTGGGACGCAACCAACTGTCATCCTCCATAATGTTAGGCTGGGACGCAACCAACTGTCATCCTCCATAATGTTAGGCTGGGACGCAACCAACTGTCATCCTCCATAATGTTAGGCTGAGACGCAACCAACTGTCATCCTCCATAATGTTAGGCTGGGACGCAACCAACTGTCATCCTCTCTAATGTTAGGCTGGGATGCAACCAACTGTCATCCTCCATAATGTTAGGCTGGGACGCAACCAACTGTCATCCTCTCTAATGTTAGGCTGGGATGCAACCAACTGTCATCCTCCATAATGTTAGGCTGGGACGCAACCAACTGTCATCCTCCATAATGTTAGGCTGGGATGCAACCAACTGTCATCCTCCATAATGTTAGGCTGAGACGCAACCAACTGTCATCCTCTATAATGTTAGGCTGAGACGCAACCAACTGTCATCCTCTATAATGTTAGGCTGAGACGCAACCAACTGTCATCCTCCATAATGTTAGGCTGGGATGCAACCAACTGTCATCCTCCATAATGTTAGGCTGGGACGCAACCAACTGTCATCCTCCATAATGTTAGGCTGGGACGCAACCAACTGTCATCCTCCATAATGTTAGGCTGAGACGCAACCAACTGTCATCCTCCATAATGTTAGGCTGGGACGCAACCAACTGTCATCCTCCGTAATGTTAGGCTGGGACGCAACCAACTGTCATCCTCCATAATGTTAGGCTGGGATGCAACCAACTGTCATCCTCCATAATGTTAGGCTGGGATGCAACCAACTGTCATCCTCCATAATGTTAGGCTGGGACGCAACCAACTGTCATCCTCCATAATGTTAGGCTGGGACGCAACCAACTGTCATCCTCTCTAATGTTAGGCTGAGACGCAACCAACTGTCATCCTCCATAATGTTAGGCTGGGACGCAACCAACTGTCATCCTCCATAATGTTAGGCTGGGACGCAACCAACTGTCATCCTCCATAATGTTAGGCTGGGACGCAACCAACTGTCATCCTCCATAATGTTAGGCTGGGATGCAACCAACTGTCATCCTCCATAATGTTAGGCTGGGACGCAACCAACTGTCATCCTCCATAATGTTAGGCTGGGACGCAACCAACTGTCATCCTCCATAATGTTAGGCTGGGATGCAACCAACTGTCATCCTCCATAATGTTAGGCTGAGACGCAACCAACTGTCATCCTCCATAATGTTAGGCTGGGACGCAACCAACTGTCATCCTCTCTAATGTTAGGCTGGGATGCAACCAACTGTCATCCTCCATAATGTTAGGCTGGGACGCAACCAACTGTCATCCTCCATAATGTTAGGCTGGGATGCAACCAACTGTCATCCTCTCTAATGTTAGGCTGGGACGCAACCAACTGTCATCCTCCATAATGTTAGGCTGGGACGCAACCAACTGTCATCCTCCATAATGTTAGGCTGGGACGCAACCAACTGTCATCCTCCATAATGTTAGGCTGGGACGCAACCAACTGTCATCCTCCATAATGTTAGGCTGAGACGCAACCAACTGTCATCCTCCATAATGTTAGGCTGGGACGCAACCAACTGTCATCCTCCATAATGTTAGGCTGGGACGCAACCAACTGTCATCCTCCATAATGTTAGGCTGAGACGCAACCAACTGTCATCCTCCATAATGTTAGGCTGAGACGCAACCAACTGTCATCCTCCATAATGTTAGGCTGAGACGCAACCAACTGTCATCCTCCATAATGTTAGGCTGGGACGCAACCAACTGTCATCCTCTCTAATGTTAGGCTGGGATGCAACCAACTGTCATCCTCTCTAATGTTAGGCTGGGATGCAACCAACTGTCATCCTCCATAATGTTAGGCTGGGACGCAACCAACTGTCATCCTCCATAATGTTAGGCTGGGATGCAACCAACTGTCATCCTCCATAATGTTAGGCTGGGACGCAACCAACTGTCATCCTCTATAATGTTAGGCTGAGACGCAACCAACTGTCATCCTCTATAATGTTAGGCTGGGACGCAACCAACTGTCATCCTCTCTAATGTTAGGCTGGGATGCAACCAACTGTCATCCTCTATAATGTTAGGCTGAGACGCAACCAACTGTCATCCTCTATAATGTTAGGCTGAGACGCAACCAACTGTCATCCTCCATAATGTTAGGCTGGGATGCAACCAACTGTCATCCTCCATAATGTTAGGCTGGGACGCAACCAACTGTCATCCTCCATAATGTTAGGCTGAGACGCAACCAACTGTCATCCTCCATAATGTTAGGCTGGGATGCAACCAACTGTCATCCTCCATAATGTTAGGCTGAGACGCAACCAACTGTCATCCTCCATAATGTTAGGCTGGGATGCAACCAACTGTCATCCTCCATAATGTTAGGCTGAGACGCAACCAACTGTCATCCTCCATAATGTTAGGCTGGGACGCAACCAACTGTCATCCTCCATAATGTTAGGCTGGGACGCAACCAACTGTCATCCTCCATAATGTTAGGCTGGGATGCAACCAACTGTCATCCTCCATAATGTTAGGCTGGGACGCAACCAACTGTCATCCTCCATAATGTTAGGCTGAGACGCAACCAACTGTCATCCTCCATAATGTTAGGCTGGGATGCAACCAACTGTCATCCTCCATAATGTTAGGCTGGGTCAACCAACTGTCAATGTTAGGCTGAGACGCAACTAACAGGTAGAGACGGCAGCCTTCTCTGTTAACGTCGTTAAACTGCTCCCCAGAGACCCGACGTTGACCAAATGATGACAGCTCACACACAGAGGCTGCAAACACAGCGTGCACGCACACGGTGCACACAGCCGTCACAGACAACGCACGCACACACAGTGCTCACACACAGCGCACGCAAACAGCGCTCACACACAGCGCATGCACACAGCACTCACACACAGCTCACTAACAGTGCACACACAGCTCGCAAACAGCGCTCAAACACAGCGCTCACACACAGCGCATGCACACAGCACTCACACCAGCGTGCACACACAGTGCACACACACAGCACTCACACAGCGCGCAGCCGCGCACACACACAGCCCACTAACAGTGCACACACACATCACGCACACAGCTCGCAAACAGCGCACACACACAACGCGTATACACACAGCACGCACGGGTCCTGTACACCGTCCATCTCCTTGTACAAGCCGGCGTCTGGTGGTGGTGGGGGTGTTTACTAGGAGGATGAGGGGAGCTCCTGAAACAGCAGACGGTCTGCTTCCTGAGCGAGAATTGTATATGTATTGTTGTTGACTCATGGGAAATTGGCAGTTCTCATATGGAGGTGATTGCCAGTGTAATTGTGTGGCGCGGCGTACGACATGACGAGCACAGGACCTGCTGTGAGAGGAGGTCTGTGCCCTGAACCTCGTTCCACTGTAAAAGACAAGTAGGATTTTGTAGTTAAAAGTTCATTGTATTAGCACTATTTGAGGAAATTGCATGCCCTGAGTTCAGCTTTAAAGGCCACTGGGTAGAATCCTGGCTCGGTCACAACTTTTCATCTCCTTCCCTTCACTTACAGAACAGGACCGGCTTTAGCTGGTCCACATGAAAAATAACAGGGCTTAATGGGAGACTGTAGTACTGTAGAAGTCTAAAGCCAGTATGAAGATACGTTCAATGCTACCTGAAAATTCCTCTGGGAAACGTCTTGGGTACCTGAACAGGTTTGTTGAAAACAATTAAAACATCCACTGTGGGTGTCTTCTGGTCACTCTGGTACTTACTTACCATAAAACAAATATTATTAGATATGTCCCACAAATATTACACTCCATCCTGATAATTCGAGCTCTCAGAGCGGAACTCAAACCTCAAGAGTTTCCCATCCGACAGACCAGATTGAAGAGAGTTAATCACCTGTGACAAAGCCCAGGGATACCAGGGAGGTCCTGGTGCAATGTGTCCAGTCAGTCCCCAGCAGACGGCAGATAAGTGATTTGCCTCCCAGATGGTGTCAGCACCTCCACCACCTCCATCACCTCCATCACCTCCATCCATCACCTCCATCACCCTCCATCATCTCCATCACCTCCATCACCTCCATCACCTCCATCACCTCCATCACCCTCCATCATCTCCATCACCTCCATCACCTCCATCACCTCCATCACCTCCATCATCTCCATCACCTCCATCACCTCCATCACCCTCCATCACCTCCATCACCTCCATCATCTCCATCACCTCCATCACCTCCATCATCTCCATCACCCTCCATCATCTCCATCACCTCCATCACCTCCATCACCTCCATCACCCTCCATCACCTCCATCACCTCCATCACCTCCATCACCTCCATCATCTCCATCACCTCCATCACCTCCATCATCTCCATCACCTCCATCACCTCCATCACCTCCATCACTTCCATCATCTCCATCACCTCCATCACCCTCCATCACCTCCATCACCTCCATCACCCTCCATCACCTCCATCACCTCCATCACCTCCATCACCTCCATCACCTCCATCATCTCCATCACCCTCCATCATCTCCATCACCTCCATCACCTCCATCACCCTCCATCACCTCCATCACCTCCATCACCTCCATCACCTCCATCACCTCCATCATCTCCATCACCTCCATCACCTCCATCACCTCCATCATCTCCATCACCCTCCATCATCTCCATCACCTCCATCACCTCCATCACCTCCATCACCCTCCATCACCTCCATCACCTCCATCACCTCCATCACCTCCATCATCTCCATCACCTCCATCACCTCCATCATCTCCATCACCTCCATCACCTCCATCACCTCCATCATCTCCATCACCTCCATCACCCTCCATCACCTCCATCACCTCCTCACCCTCCATCACCTCCATCACCTCCATCACCTCCATCATCCATCACCTCCATCACCTCCATCACCTCCATCACCTCCATCACCTCCATCCTCCATCACCTCCATCTCCATCACCTCCATCACCTCCATCACCTCCATCATCTCCATCACCTCCCATCCATCACCTCCATCACCTCCATCACCTCCATCACCTCCATCACCTCCATCACCTCCATCATCACCTCCATCACCTCCATCACCTCCATCATCCACACCTCCATCACCTCATCTCCATCACCTCCCACCCTCCATCACCTCCATCACCTCCATCACCCTCCCATCACCTCCATCACCCTCCATCACCTCAATCACCTCCATCATCTCCATCACCTCCATCACCTTCATCACCCTCCATCACCTCCATCACCTCCATCATCTCCATCACCTCCATCACCTCCATCACCCTCCATCACCTCCATCACCCTCCATCACCTCCATCACCTCCATCACCCTCCATCACCCTCCATCACCTCCATCACCCTCCATCACCCTCCATCACCCTCCATCACCTCCATCACCCTCCATCACCTCCATCACCTCCATCACCCTCCATCACCTCCATCACCCTCCATCACCTCCATCACCTCCATCACCCTCCATCACCTCCATCACCCTCCATCACCCTCCATCTCCTCCTCTTTGCTCTCCAGTCAGTCAGATGTGTCTCCTGTCACAGGAGCTGGTGTTGCTGAGTTGACCAACGTCAGCACATCACAGCCAACAGCACAAAAAGAAAATCAGCAACTCACTCTGTCCTGTTTCAGAGCTGATTCCCAGCCACTTATCACATACATGCCCTGGCACACCTAGCCCTGTGTACCTGTAGTGTTATTAACCTAGTACACTAGTACCACTAGCCCTGTGTACCTGTGGTGTTAGTAACCTAGTACACTAGTACCACTAGCCCTGTGTACCTGTGGTGTTAGTAACCTAGTACCACTAGCTCTGTGTACCTGTAGTGTTATTAACCTAGTACCACTAGCCCTGTGTACCTGTGGTGTTAGTAACCTGGTACACTAGTACCACTAGCCCTGTGTACCTGTAGTGTTATTAACCTAGTACACTAGTACCACTAGCCCTGTGTACCTGTGGTGTTAGTAACCTAGTACACTAGTACCACTAGCCCTGTGTACCTGTGGTGTTAGTAACCTAGTACCACTAGCTCTGTGTACCTGTAGTGTTATTAACCTAGTACCACTAGCCCTGTGTACCTGTGGTGTTAGTAACCTGGTACCACTAGCTCTGTGTACCTGTAGTGTTATTAACCTAGTACCACTAGTACCACTAGCCCTGTGTACCTGTGGTGTTAGTAACCTGGTACCACTAGCTCTGTGTACCTGTAGTGTTATTAACCTAGTACCACTAGTACCACTAGCCCTGTGTACCTGTGGTGTTAGTAACCTAGTACCACTAGCTCTGTGTACCTGTAGTGTTAGTAACCTAGTACCACTAGTACCACTAGCCCTGTGTACCTGTGGTGTTAGTAACCTAGTACACTAGTACCACTAGCCCTGTGTACCTGTAGTGTTATTAACCTAGTACCACTAGCTCTGTGTACCTGTAGTGTTAGTAACCTGGTACCACTAGCCCTGTGTACCTGTAGTGTTATTAACCTAGTACCACTAGTACCACTAGCCCTGTGTACCTGTGGTGTTAGTAACCTGGTACCACTAGCTCTGTGTACCTGTAGTGTTATTAACCTAGTACCATTAGTACCACTAGCACATTGTACCTGAACTGGTAGAAACCTAGTACCACTAGCTTTGCCAAACACCTGGTTAATCTCATTGTCATTGGTTTCCACGCATTAGGAACATAACACTATGGCAGTGTATGTATGTGTGTATGTTAGGGGGAGAATATCAGTGCACTCTCTATGATGTGTAAGTTAGTTTCAACCCCCCTCCCCTCAGCTGCCCTTCAGATCGTCTGCCTGCCCCAGAATATTACTGAGTAGTGCGTGGGTGCACGTCAAGCAGCTGATATAGCGATTCCCCCTGCTGTGAAATGGAAAACCGTAAGCTAGAGAGCCAACAGCTACATCTCTGCCGAAGCATTGTGAATGTCCATACAGTTAATGGATTCATAAAGTACTGTCTCTCATTCTCTGTCTGTCTGTCTGTCTGTCTGTCTATCTATCTGTCTGTGTCTCTCTGGGCGCATATATTTGGCTTTCACCTTCTACCTGCCAGAGCAGGCAATGCCAGCGCTCAATTACTGTAGCACTGGGTTTCTCTGGGTTTCTCTGGTTTTCTCTGGGTTTCTCTGGGTTTCTCTGGTTTTCTCTGGGTTTCTCTGGGTCTTGGCCAACTAAATCGCCCTATTTCCCTCCAGTTGCCTCTGGCTACAACTGTTCTGCTCCACTGGGCTGCTTTTCTCACCTGTCTTCATCTTGGCTCATCTGCAAGTTAGAGCTGCCACATGTTATTAGTTTGAACGTTACTACCAACTGACATAATCATAATGTTCTTGTTTAAACTGGCATCATGTTATCGAAATGACTGCCAATGTTGCATTGGAACTTATATGTCAAACTTGACATTTATGTTTGCCAAATAAATTAACGGTTGTTCCTTTTCATTTTCTTTTGAACGTCTGTTGCATTGTCATGATTGCTGCTTACCGGCTTACAGTAATACATCCAGTGAACAGGATAGAATGTCACGGTTTATATGTAGTGTAGCCAGGTAGATCTCCATTATAAAATGTGTTACTCTAGCGTATATATATATATATATAATTAGTGTACATGATGTTATGTTTTGTTATAATAATGAGGCACACTCAGTGTCTGTCCTAACATGCTTGACTCTACCTTCGTTCACCTGTACACCTTACTTTACGTTCCATCATGTCACTTACCGTTATGTTGTAAAAACAACATAATTTCTTTGGATACATTACACATGACAGTTGTGGTTTCGTTTTGCATATATGTAAGATACCTACGGCCAGTGCATGTTGTGGGTGTCGCGATTATAACATTATCTGAACCTGGTTGGATTCTGTTGTCGTAATGCCCAAAGGACAGTAGCCTGTGCAGTAAACTCTTTACTCCAACTCGTCTTATCCACTTCTGATTAAACGCTCTGCGCTCTAACCAAATTAAGCGCGCTCCACTCCGGCTCGGCTGCGATCGTACTCTGTATTAGGGCCCGTTTGATTAATGCAGGATGTCATCAAAAAACCTTGATTCTCTTGCGTTCGAGGTAGATTACATGCGGGCGAATCAAGTAAATGAGTGAAGCTGTGATTCGGTGATATTTCCTAATCATTTCAATGTTTTATTTCCACGCTCGAGTACATTTCCCACTAGAGAATGCGCTCACCCAATACTGATGACTTGGCCTATGATATACTCTAAACAGAAAACAGGAAGGCAAAATCCAACTATTTCTTAGATTTTCCTGGGTTACAGTTCCTTTCATTCATTTGAAATACATTCATCTTGCCCTGATCTATTAACTTAATTCGAGGTAAATAACTATTTTGTTTTGTTTGTTTTGTTTGTCATTCTTTGGGATATGTTAAAATTAACATGGGATCAAAATTTGGACCGGTAGACCAAATGTAAAGCCGCGGGTGAAGCCGCAGAAGGCCAAGGCCACTGCTGAGAAGATTTAATGACATTTTGAAGCAAAGCTGATTGTCTACACATAACTGTAACAACTTAATCACACAGCCATTGTACCATTGTTATCATTTGGACAGCGTACATTCATTCAATGTTTTATTGTAATACAAGAGGCTATATAATACACGTTGTTGTCTGAATTTTTTCATAATCCCCTCTTCTTTAATTTCTTCTGAGTTCTACTACTGTGTGTTAGTTTAATGTAATGCCAAAAGAACATTGAAGCTAGTTGGCCGTCGTTGCTGATAGGCTTTAACTCCTAAATTACATTATTACCGAACAAAATGCCTCTGTCACAATTCCATCTGGGACCTCGCCCCTTGCAGACACGTCCCAGCATCATCTCTCTTCGTCGCCGGTCTTCTAGCTGCCATTGTCCTAAATCCCAACTGCACACGAACGCATCCCTGGTCTGTCTCTGCCTGTTGTGCACACCTGTTCCCTATGTCCTGATTACCATGTGTATATATAAGGCTCCCTCCCCGGGAATCATCACCTTAACGTGGTGGAGAGGTTTGTGTGCCCCTATGAACCTGAGGGCTGGGTTGTCTGGAGCTTCATGCTCCTGGTAGGGTTTCCCAAGGCAAAGTGGTCTCAGGCGAGGGGCCAGACTAAGAATGGTTCACCAAGACCCCATGAAAGATAGAGGGAAAAGGAGCGAAACCCTGCCTGGAGGAAGCCCAGGGCCCTCGTCTGGAGCCAGGCCCAGACGGCGGGCTCGAAAGCGAGCGTCTGGTGGCCGGGTTTGCCACGGAGCCCGGCCGGGCACAGCCCGAACGAGATACGTGGCATCTCTCTCCTCTCCATCCTGTGGGCCCACCACTCACAGGAACAACCGCAGGGGTCGGGTGCGCTGTCATATGGGTGACAGTGAAGGTGGGGGGTCTCGACGGATCAGACCCGGGCGGCAGAAGCTTGCTTTGGGGACGTGGAACGTCACCTCACTGGGGGGGAAGGAGCCAGAACTTGTGCGTGAGGTGGAGCGATACCAGTTGGATCTGGTGGGACTTACCTCTACGCACAACCGTGGCTCTGGAACCTTACCCCTGGATAGGGGTTGGACTCTGTTCTTCTCTGGAGTTGCCCAGGGTGAGAGGCGGCGGGCTGGTGTGGGGATACTCACGAGCCCACGTCTGAGCACGGCGGTGTTGGAGTTTACCCCGGTGGATGAGAGGTTTGCCTCCCTACGCCTAAGGGTGGTGGGGGGGAAAACTCTGACTGTTGTTTGTGCTTATGCACCAAACAGCAGTTCGGAGTATTCAGCCTTCTTGGAGACCCTGAAGGGAGTCCTATATAGGGCTCCAGTAGGGGACTCCATCATTCTGCTGGGAGACTTCAACGCACATGTGGGCAACGATGGAGACACCTGGAGAGGCGTGATTGGGAGGAACGGCCTCCTGATCTAAACCCGAGCGGTCGTTTGTTATTGGACTTCTGTGCTAGTCATGGATTGTCTATAACAAACACCATGTTCGAACATAAGGAGGCGCATAAGTGTACATGGTACCAGAGCACCCTAGGCCGAAGGTCAATGATCGATTTTGTGATCGTATCGGCTGATCTAAGGCCGCATGTTTTGGACACTCGGGTGAAGAGAGGGGCAGAGCTGTCAACTGATCACCATCTGGTAGTGAGTTGGATCAGAGGGTGGGGAAAGACTTTGGACAGACCAGGTAAGCCCAAACGGGTAGTGCGGGTGAACTGGGAACGTCTGGAGGAGGCCCCTGTCCGAAAGATCTTCAACTCACACCTCCGGCGGAGCTTTTCAGGCATCCCTGGGGAGGTTGGGGGCATTGAACCTGAGTGGGCAATGTTCAAAGCTTCTATTGCTGAAGCTGCGGCGGTGAGCTGTGGTCTCAAGGTCCTAGGTGCCTCAAGGGGTGGTAACCCTAGAACACCGTGGTGGACCACGGTGGTCAGGGAAGCTGTCCGACTGAAGAAGGAGGCCTTCAGGGATATGCTAGCCCTGGGGACTCCGGAGGCAGTTGCAGGGTACCGACAGGCCCGAAGGGCTGCAGCCGCTGCCGTGTCAGAGGCAAAGCAGCGGGTGTGGGAGAAGTTTGGAGAAGCTATGGAGAAGGACTTTCGGTCGGCACCAAAATGCTTCTGGAAAACCGTTCGGCACCTCAGAAGGGGAAACGGGAACCATCCAAGCTGTGTACAGTAAGGATGGGACACTGTTGACCTCAACTGATGATGTGATCGGGCGCTGGAAAGAGCATTTTGAGGAGCTCCTGAATCCGACCTACACGCCCTCTAGTACAGAGGCAGAGCTGGAGGCTGATGGAGGGTCATCGTCAGTTTCCCTGGGGGAAGTCGCTGAGGTAGTCAAACAACTCCACAGTGGCAAAGCCCCAGGGACTGATGAGATTCGTCCAGAAATGCTAAAAGCTTTGGGTGGGGAAGGGCTGTCTTGGTTGACACGCCTCTTCAACATTGCATGGAAGTCTGGGACAGTGCCAGAGGAGTGGCAGACCGGGGTGGTGGTTCCCCTCTTTAAAAAGGGGGACCAGAGAGTGTGTGCCAATTACAGAGGTATCACACTCCTCAGCCTCCCTGGTAAAGTGTACTCCAAAGTGCTGGAAAGGAGGGTTCGGCCAATAGTCGAACCTCAGATTGAAGAGGAACAATGCGGTTTTCGTCCTGGCCGGGAACCACGGACCAGCTCTTTACTCTCGCAAGGATCCTGGAGGGGGCCTGGGAGTATGCCCATCCAGTCTACATGTGTTTTGTGGATCTGGAGAAGGCGTATGACCGGGTACCCCGGGATCTTTGTGGGAGGTGCTGCGGGAGTATGGGGTGAGGGGGTCTCTTCTCAGGGCCATCCAATCTCTGTACGCTCAAAGCATGAGCTGTGTCCGTGTCCTCGGCAGTAAGTCGGATTCGTTCCGGTGGGGGTTGGCCTCCGCCAGGGCTGCGCTTTGTCACCAATCCTGTTTGTAATATTCATGGACAGGATATCAAGGCGTAGTCATGGGGGGGAGGGGTTCCCGTTCGGTGGGCTGATGGTCACATCACTGCTTTTTGCGGATGATGTGGTCCTGATGGCCTCATCGGTCGGTGACCTTCAGCACTCACTGGATCGGTTCGCAGCCGAGTGTGAAGCGGCTGGGATGAGGGTTAGCACCTCTAAATCTGAGGCCATGACTCTCAGCAGGAAACCGGTGGAGTGTCACTCCGGGTAGGGAATGAGTCCTTACTCCAAGTGAAGGAGTTCAAGTACCTCGGGGTCCTGTTCGCGAGTGAGGGAACAATGGAGCGGGAGTTTGGTCGGAGGATCGGAGCAGCGGGGGCGGTGTTGCATTCGCTTCACCGCACCGTTGTGACGAAAAGAGAGCTGAGCCGAAAGGCAAAGCTCTCGATCTACCGGTCAATCTTTGTTCCTACCCTCACCTATGGTCATGAAAGCTGGGTCATGACCGAAAGAACGAGATCGCGGGTACAAGCGGCCGAAATGGGTTTTCTCAGAAAGGTGGCTGGCCTCTCCCTTAGGGATAGGGTGAGAAGCTCAGTCATCCGAGAGGAACTCGGAGTAGAGCCGCTGCTCCTTTGCATAGAAAGGAGCCAGTTGAGGTGGTTCGGGCATCTTGTAAGAATGCCACCTGGGCGCCTCCCTAGAGAGGTGTTCCAGGCACGTCCAGCTGGGAGGAGACCTCGGGGAAGACCCAGGACTAGGTGGAGAGATTATATCTCCACACTGGCCTGGGAACGCCTCGGGATTCCCCAGTCAGAGCTGGCTAATGTTGCCCGGGAAAGGGAAGTTTGGGGTCCCCTGCTAGAGCTGCTACCCCCGCGACCCGACCCCGGATAAGCGGTTGAAGATGAGAGATGAGATGAGATGAGATATATAAGGCTCGCCATTACCCAGTGTCTTTGTCCAGTATAGTTTTGTGTTACGCGAACATGCTGTATTTTGATCTTGGTAGAACTGTTTGGCTCTGTTTCCGTCTTTTGTTCATTAAGCTTAAAGCCTAGTATTACCAGGACTCTTTGTTAATTAAATCTTAAAATTTTCAACACCACCTCCGCTTTTTGGTTCCTGCTTTTCCACGCTGTGACAGCCTCTTCCTAAACAACTTATAGAACAGGAGAATGTGAGTACATACAACATATTTGAATGGTGTGTCAATAGTTTTTTGTGTCTCGTGAATATGCAGTAATAATATTCAGACCTTTTAACTTTCACCAGATGTTACTTTTTTGTCATTTACGCTGATTCTCTATTTGGACCTTGTCCCGTATGGAAATTGAACCCCCAACCTCTACCAATTGAGCTCCAATTGTCTACATTTGTTTTGACATATTTTTTGCTATAAGCATTCTTGTTAATTGATTACTGTGTTGTTGTGCCATGTCGTGACATAAGATGTTCATTCTTCAGAATGGCGCTTTTTGATTCAGTGCATTTCACAAATTAAATACTTTGACTTTGTATTCAAAAATGTGCTTTGTAGAAGCCCGTTTGACAGCACTATGCCTCTACCATCTTTACAGGCCTGTCAATCTCTGTCAGATTGGATGGGGAGCTTTGATGAATTGCCATTCACAGATTCACAGATTTTCAAAATTTATGTTTTGGATGGTCCACTTAAAGATGTTCCTGAAGCCCTTCCATTGTTTTGGCAGTTTGCTTTGGCAGTTTGCTTTAGGTGGTTGTTGTGCTGCATGATGAAGCTCCGCCATAATCTGATGTCCTGTGTGCCCAGATTTCGTCAGTGGTGTAATGGCGGTCAGCTCAGTGTCTTTCTTCTTTTATCCTTCCCTTAATCCAGACCAGTCTCTGAATCTTAGACACTGAAAAGCATCCCCATAGCATGTTGCTCCTGCCACCATATTTTACTGTAGGGATGGTATTTGTCAAGTGATGACTGGTACCATGTTTTACTGTAGGAATGGTATTTGCCAGGTGATAAATGGTACCACGTTTTACTGTAGGAATGGTATTTGCCAAGTGGTGACTGGTACCTTGTTCTTTGCTGTATGTAGTGATTGGCATTCAGGCCAAATTGTTTGTTCTTGACATTGTACGATATTTTTTTCCTCATGCTTTTGACGCCCTTCAGGCAGCTTGGTATATAACTATATTACTCAGGAGTGAATTCCACCAAACCACTTTACCACACATATCTGATTGATGGAGTGCTGCAGAGATAGGTTGTATTTTGGATAGGTTCTCCAATCTCAGCAGAGAAACTCTAATGTTAGCCTGGCCACTGGGTTCTTCCATGACTAAGGACCTTCTTGTCCTCTGTTACTTTGGATTGTCAGCTCTTGATGCTTCAAGACTTCTTTCTTGATGGAGCTCACTGTGCTTCTGGGAAGTTTCAATGCTTCAGCTGTTTGTTTTCCCAGATCATTGCCTCAACACAATTCTTCCAGGTCTACAGAGCCTGGTTTTTGCTCTGACATGAGCTGTGGTGTGTGAGACTTTTAAAATCATGTTAAACCATTTGACTTTGACACAGGTGGTCCTTTTCTAGCGACATCTCATGGCCGACGTTTTGTTTTGAGTGCTGTAGCTAACCTTCGCTTAACCTAACCACCTAATCACATGTTCTAGCTTGCTATGTTCATCTCACACTTACTGCTTGTCTCACGACAGACCTCTCTTTATGGCATGTAGCTCAATATGCTCATTGCAGCTCGTTTCAAGGATTGACAGAATCAAGCGGGGTTCACACGAAACCCTTTACGTGCTGGTTGTTCGCTCGTATCCTAGGGTGACTGAATCAAGTGGGGTTCATGCGAAACCCTCTACCTGCTGGTTGTTCGCTCGTATCCTGGGGTGACTGAATCAAGTGGGGTTCATGCGAAACCCTTTACGTGCTCGTTGTTCAGTCCTGATAACAATACTTCAGGCGCCCCTGTACCCTTTAGAATATATTCATTCAGGTGACACAGCGTGAGCAAATAGATTAATTCTAGAGTGAGCGGGGAAAGCTAATTCTTATTGGGAAGCGTTTATTTTTGGCCTGGATGGCTTATGGAGCCAATTACCAGAACCAGCAGAGCCGAAACACCGAGATGAGAGAGAAAACGGGAGGAAAAACATTGTCTCTGCAACTTGGAGTGATTCGGAGATTCGGAGCGTCGGTTTACTCCGCTTCCTGCTTGTTTCAGGCCAACTCATAACACCCTGTTTGCCTAACTGAGATGGAACTCCCAAATCTCCCGGTGTTGTAAAAGTTTTAGGCTAAGCCCCAGGAATGAAAGTAGTCATGCGGTGAATCGGCTGGGATAGTCACAGCTGGGCCTGGGTTAGGGTTCATTGGTTTAGATGTTTTCTCACAAATAGTCACCTGGTACCAGAATGTTATTCGGTCATGAACGCGATATTCTTCTTTGGCTCGTATTAAAGATTTTTGGACGGACTACGGGTTTAGAAAGAAACCGCCAGCTTTAATTAGGGTGTATTTTTATCAAAATCTCATGAACCAAAGTAAACACCATCTCATCAATGAATCGCGAAAAATATGCAGTTTGAAGAAATATCTCATTTAATGCGTAGACCCCCAAAAGAGAGAGCCAAAGGAGATTACACCAAAAAGTTTCCCAGAAAACCACAGAATTTAGCTTTAATTTTCCGGTCTGGTTCTTTAGGAAAGAGAACATTACGTGCCCAGTTAATCCATGTTCCATTTCATCATTTCATACTGCTCCAATGATGTGACTGACCACTTGAAAAGGGAGACCTATACTGTGATATTCTGATATAAATTGCCTTCACACAATAATGAGCCAATGGGACATATTGCAGAGCAATGATTCCTTCTGTAATTTCCTCCATATGTTTTATCAGTGGCAGATAAATCAATGTGACAGCCAAACAGAAGCCAGGAAGGACCCCAGGGCGCATCACAGGGACTCCAGATGAACGCAACACAACACAGCCAAACACAGCACAGCACAGCCTAGCACAACACAGCACAGCCTAGCACAACACAGCACAGCCTAGCACAACACAGCACAGCCTAGCACAACACAGCACAGCCTAGCACAACACAGCACAGCCTAGCACAACACAGCACAGCCTAGCACAACACAGCACAGCCTAGCACAGCACAGCACAGCCTAGCACAACACGGCAAAGCACAACACGGCAAAGCACAACATGGCAAAGCACAACACAGTATTAGTGATGTAAAGGGGACCAAATGGGATTATCATCACTGATGCAGTTAAAGTGAATGGGGAACATATGGGATTATCATCACTGATGCAGTTAAAGTGAATGGGGAACATATGGGATTATCATCACTGATACAGTTAAAGTGAATGGGGAACATATGGGATTATCATCACTGATACAGTTAAAGTGAATGGGGAACATATGGGATTATGACATTATTACCAAGAGCACAGTTTCAACACCAAACACATCTACATTAAGAACATGGTCACAGTGTTTTGAATAAATGGTTTGCCACAGAGTTGTGTGTCCGATTTAACGCTGCGAAGCACAATAACCAACAATTTGTTTTGTTTAATTTGTTGCACTGCTCACTCATATTCTTTATGGGCATCATATGGTATCATTACTCTTCCTGTTTCCTGTGTAACTTACAGTCACTGACAAAGTCCCCACATTTACCTCAGACATATTACCTCGCCTGTACCACGAACAACAGTGAAATAATCACTTCAATTCCAAACATGTCACACTGCGCGTGCAAAACTGCTACCGTCTTCGTCCCATCAAACTACGACGTGAGACATTTCCAAACGTTTTGGAATACCGCTGCCGGGGGGGTAGTACTGTGGGAACGCTGGGAATAACGAACAACCCCTCAGTCTGTTCGCAGCTGCGCGTACAACGTGTCATTAATTTGGCTCCAGATGAGGTCGATTGTTTGTGGACCGAGGTTGCGAGTGGTGCCGGCAGTGGGTACATTATTACTGGGTTGCCTTTGATGTGATCCAGTGGGAACAATAGTTCACATATGAAGTCCATTATTTGTCACTTGAAGGCCACATCTGAAGCTGGGCCTGTTTCTCCGGAGACCGGCACAAGCGCTGCTCGCACTTAGAAAACAATGGGCTCAATCTGATGAGCTCTTAAAACGATTTCTATTGGGTTATTTTTCTCTTCTTTATTGATTGCCTGTGTTCGGTTATGTGGCCCCTAACAGATGGGGCCCATTACGGGGCCTCAGACACACCGGGCTCCTTCTTCGACCGTCTCCAGACACACACTGTGCCTCCACTCGATCCGTACGGTGAACGCCTGCTCCTCCTGCTCCCGTCACTATTCCCGATAGTCACTGGTCGGCTCGCTCCCGCTTTCCAGTAGCCGCTCCGACGTTTCCGCGGCCCTCTGCTTTCGCCGTGCTCGTCGGAAACGAAGGCGTCCCACGTGTCCACCGCCCGTTTCGTTTCCACGCGAAGCTCGGCACGTACTACAGCGGCGCCATGCAGGTGGCTGAGTTGATGTGTCTTCATGTTGAGCCCGTCTCCGGTCCGATAACGGTGTGTGTGTGTGGAGGCGGTGTGGCCTGGCAGTGTGTGACGCTAACCCACATGATGGATGTTTACACGACACACTTCCCTGTGTAACTAACGGCAACGACTCTCAAGACCGATGGCCCCTCCTTCTGAGGTACTGGTCAGCGAAGGAACATTAATGCCCCAATCTCTGTTTCTGCCTCTCTCTCTGTCTCTCTGTCTCTCTGTCTCTCTCTGTCTCTCTCTCTGTCTCTCTCTGTCTCTCTCTGTCTCTCTCTCTCTGTCTCTCCCTCTTTCCCTGTAGCATCGTTTGTAATCATTTATCGGGACACGCTACTAATTCCGCGGCGCATCGCAGCTAACTGCCAGTCCGAATGCACTCTGTAGTCTTTACCTTTCCCTGTCTTCAATAAGACGAATGTGCACTTTTTGTTTCGATATTGATCTGTGATTAAGGGAATTAAAATTGATTGTGCCTGAGGGCCAGCCGGAGATATGGTACCTCTGATTAGCAGCTAACAGCTGCAGATCCCTTTAATGTCAGATTGGTGCAATAACACGTTTACATTGCAGATCCTTCCATGGTTATGTCAATTCTTAATGGCTACATGAAACACAATCGTTCTTCATAACCCACCATCCACTCTCTGCTTTGGTACTTTTCGGTGCATCAGAACGTTTGTTTTCAGAAATCGCAGACTACGCCAATGTGTGGGCACTAAAGAATGAACAAAAACAATTCCCCGCTAAACCATTGCTTGCTTAATTCAATGGGCTTGTTACAATTTGGGATTTTAATAGATAACTACATGATTTATAGAACATATATACGGCAGCATCGGTTTGGATAACGTATGACAATCTGCGGTGTCCGTGAGCAATCTCTTACGTAGATGGAGTATCCGGAAGGTCTAGAGGTCAAGTGTTTTGGGCGAGTAAACGAGAGGTTGTTGGTTCTAGTCTTGGAGCTGACAAAATTACTTAGAACTAGCATGTCTGTTAACTTTAATTGCTCACAGGTTGTTGCTGTAGGTCAGTAACAGCTTATTTACCATGTACTCATTGCAGAACAGTCGAGTGTTTTCAGTGACTGTGAGATTTTGTTCAGACGTGGCTCATCTTATCCAGGAAGGGGACAAGAAGGGGAGAGCCCTGCTCACTGAGCCGGACAGCTGGCGGTGAAAAGGGAAAGAGCGGGAATATCCCAATGATGATAAAGGAGCACCCCGTAGTCCTGCTCACTGGCGACTCCACCTGTTTCAGTTTACTCATTAATCTCAATCATGGCGCCTCTTCCATTCTGTAATTGACATTGTGAGAGTGGCAGGGATTTATCAGGGGATATGCCGAGAGGAGAAAAAGGATCGCAGGCTAATGTGGATTAATAGGCGACACGAATGACAAAGTAGACGGTGACCTCTGGAATAGGCTGGGCTCAGTGGGTGGGACTGGTTTTACTCTCTCTGAATGGATGCCTCTCTGCTTCTGTATGCTGGAGTATCAACCCCTCTGTATGGAGGGAGATGGGGAGGGGATGGGAAGAAGAGGGGAGGGGGAGGAGCAGGGGGAGGGGATGGGAAGAAGAGGGGAGGGGGAGGAGCAGGGGGAGGGGATGGGAAGAAGAGGGGAGGGGGAGGAGCAGGGGGAGGGGATGGGAAGAAGAGGAGAGGGGGAGGAGGAGGGGGAGGATGAAGGGGGAGGAAGAGGAGGGGGAGAGGAAGAGACAGAGGGGAGACATAGGGAAGAGGAGGACAAGGAGAGACAGGGGGGAAAAGAGGAGACAGGAGGAAGTGGGTAGCGAGGAGACTGAGAGGAGACGAAATGAGAGAAATATATGTTGAGGAGATTGACAGGCTGGAAAGTGTGAAGACGAGAGTACAGATGGAGAGACAGAGATGAAGAAGACTGACCGGATGAGTGCATGTTGGCCCGGGTTCTGAGAGAGGTTTGGGAGCAACTGGGTCAGGAATGAAACGTTTTAAAGTGAAATGTGAAGATCTCCAGAGAAAGACGTCCGCTTTGAACTGTGAAATACCAACCCGAACGATCATCTGTCCGACTCTCTACATGTGGCGTTACAGAAATTAAACCCTGGTTTTATTGGGTGTCTGCCTTTCACTGAACCAGGAACAGTAGTCCTCACAGGGATAGTAGCACATGACAAACCTGCCCTAATTAAGACTGCTCAAAGATAATATTAAATCCTGTTTGTTCTGGGAATAATTTGCAGGTTCTTTTTAGGTTTGTGTATTGTATGAAGCCAAGGTTATTTTTAGGAATACATGTTAGTTTATTGTGATTAAGTTTTAGATCTGGCTAATGAGTTAAGGTTAGGGATTGTGTATGAATTGGGTTTTCTTTGTGTGCAGTCAAGTAATATGTTGGTTTCTGGGGACATAAAAAAAATCCATGTTCCCAAAAACTAGCGATGACCCCGCTGACCAGGAGAGAAGCTACGCTACTGGCAAGTCAAAGAATTCTTCTGGAGGTTATTCAAGTAATTGCCTAATGTAGTTAGTTGTTTTACTCGACCAAGAGCCAGGATTTAAGGTAAAACAACGACAATTTTTAAATCCTAATCAACTTCTAACACCTCGTCCCTTTTCCTCGTCTTGCTCACAGCGGTCCCGGAAGTTTTTTTGATGTTAATTTTTACATAATTTATGATCTGTTGATATTTTATGTGTTTACTCGTTGTATTGTCATGTAACTAAATGCCGTTTGACAGGTAGCCACTGAATATGTGATTTTGCTGTCGACTCAAATAACGGTCAAATAATCACCAGACAAGGAAGTCCTGAAGTCCTTCCTAGTGGCTGGTTACTTCGACCTATGACCTTCGGTTGGGTTGAAATGTAACCTTTTCCGGGATTACATGTTACATTACATGTTCCTTCCCTGCGTAATTGGAAACACAAACCCACCGCGTACGTGTGTAGGACCTTCATGTTAATACCCACATCCTTGCATTCGCTCCCATTTGCCCTGAGGACCCTGGGGCGGAGCCATGAGCGACTAATAAGACCGACCGTGTGTAATAACAACGCCCTGGCTGATTCACAAAACCCATCTGGAATCACACCCGTGTTTTATAGGGGGGATACATGGTCCACTACGTCCGTGTCTCCAGATTAGGTTTAAATCGTTTTCTTCCGACTGAGGAGCACAGTTCACCCCTTAAATCCTCGGTTCATCCCCCACCCCCCGAGGGAGAGATGTGACTCAGGTCGTTGGCGCCTGCTGTTGCCGAGAGAGCGGTTTCTCCGTGGAATCTGTCCCCCAGGGAGGGAACTGGAAGACGGGCTCTCCAATGCAACGCTCCCTAGGGTAAAAGGACGTAGAAAACAACCCACTGATGGAGCTCGATGGTCCGGAAAGTGTACTTTTGGAGAAATGACTTACTTCAGATCAATTCTGTCGCCGCGTTAGAAGATTTTTAAGATGTTTTTTTCAGTCTTCTGTGAATCACCCTTCTGCTCCAGTTTCATTACGTACGTTTGCGACAGCGACAATGGAAGTCGCCTGGATGCAGCAATTCTGACGCAAGCTGGGAAAAAAAACACTGCTGCCGGTGGCAGAATGTAAATGACTCCAAAAATAACTGTAAGTGAAGATATCATGTTAATCTCTAACCCCCGTTAAAACACTGACACCGCACTGAACCAGAAGCTCCCGCTCTGCATCAGAACCAGCATGGTGACGATCAAACGGTGACAAAAGGGAAATGATCGAATATGATGAAGCCGAACGGCGGCTGGTTTCAATGCACCGAGAATGTCTGCTTTGACGAAAAACAAAGCTAACTATTTCCTGGGGGAATCTTCTCTGACTTTTAAGGCCCAAGCAATTTGCTTGCTGTTTCGTCGTCTCTGGAGAAAATAACACCTGTCGCCGCAGACAATGTTTGCCAATGCTACCTTGCTGTGTACTGCTCCACACCCCAGTGACAGTGGACAATATCAGCTCTTTCAGTGAGTCTCATTGTTTAAAATGGCCGGACACCACAGTCAGGGTACAGAGCGCAATAACAGCGGACCAGGTTAGAATTCAGTGCAGCTTTTAACGAATGCGACTGTTTGAAACACCGGTATACCGCAGGAACGCCAGGGGACTAGTTTAGTCTTTCAGGCCCTTAAAAATGCCATGGCAGCACAGAGCTGTTTTAGAATGTAGGTTTGTAGTAGTGAGCAGAGGAAAGCAGACCAACACTGAGCCTCGATTCACTGTGACTGTGTGGCCAATTCCTGTTTCTGTTTTATAGACAGGCCTTTCAGATGGTCATTCACTGCCAGTCCAATAAGACACTGTGTGCAAATTCTAGTTGTTTGCATCTAAATCAAATGATCAAACATAACTTCATTACTTACCTGGTTCTGTATGAACATGGGCAGAATACATATTGCCAAAAGGTTCATAGAAGGAGCATTTACAGGAGTTAACAAGAAATAGGAAAAACAAATAGGTATTTTTCACTTGCCAAAAGTATTTTTCCAGTTGGCATTTTAAGAGACAACTTTTTTGTCTTCATTTATCTTTAGTTTGGGTCAAATAACACATAACGATGTATTCAACATCTGATTGGTCTGGATTCTTAGAAAGGTGCAACCGGTGTATTTAGACGAGATGGCAGCCGTTTCGACTGTCAGATCGCTCCATGGATGCTGGATATGCAGACTTCCCAACGTCCCCGTTTAACCTGTAATATCTGCTGCCCACAACATCAACTCCGTGTGTGCAAGTTTGACACTGGTGGATTTAATTGTTTATTTCTGTGTATTTCATTACAACAATCACATTCATTTTAAAAAAGTCATTCTCAAATGATCTCTATGCTTCTCGTATAGATGCACGGCCTAAAATCTGACTGTGCAGGAAATCAAATATTTAAGCACAGTGGTTGGAGATTAGGGCTAGAATGGTTTTGAAAAAAGGAAAAAGCATAGAGAGGAACCGGGCCACACGGAGCAGCAGTTCTCTCATGGCCACGTTGTAATATCATCATACGGTACTTGGATAAAGGACACAGAGGAACTGATCTGCATTGAGTTAAAGTGAGCTTGTGTGTGTCACAGCCAAACAAATTCAATTTACATCTAACCGGCCCCTGTGTGAAGCAGCACCCTGAGAAAGCATCTGGTCACGATGTGTGTGAGCGCGTGTGAGTGTGTGTGTGTGAGCGTCTGGTCGCGGTGTGTGTGTGAGCGTGTGTGTGTGTGTGTGTGTGTGCAGGTGACTGTAGATCAGTAGCTGTCATTGGTGATGTATTGACACAACCCTGTGTCTGATTACACTCTAACACCTGAGGGCCACATTGTCTACATCTGATATTTGTATTGTGTGCATGCACACACGTACAGACACACGTACTCACACACAGACACACACACACACACACCCTGTTCCAGTGCACACAGCCTTTACATACTTAACACAGACGCCCGTTGTCTAAGGAAGGCAGCAGCCAGTTGCGGACTGAATTATCACTGCAGGCTGTCAGACTGCCCCATACATCACTCACACTGCCCTGGGTACTTACCCTGCTACGTGCTGCTGCCGCAATGATCAACTGTAATTAGCCAGGACAGATCTAATTACAAACCGGTCTGAGAGGCTGTGATGTAATTGGGAGCGCTCCCTGGCTCCACATGAGAGGGCCAAGGGCAGGGTCTCTAATGACCTATCTGAAGATGATGAAAGCTCATTTAGCCTCTGGAGGACAGGCCAGGGGAGAGAGGCTGCATGACAACCAGGGGAGAGAGGCTGCCTGACAACCAGGGGAGAGAGGCTGCCTGACAACCAGGTGGAGAAAGGCTGCCTGACAACCAGGTGGAGAGAGGCTGCCTGACAACCAGGTGGAGAGAGGCTGCCTGACAACCAGGTGGAGAGAGGCTGCCTGACAACCAGGTGGAGAGAGGCTGCCTGACAACCAGGTGGAGAGGCTGCCTGACAACCAGGTGGAGAGGCTGCCTGACAACCAGGTGGAGAGGCTGCCTGACAACCAGGGGGAGAGGCTGCCTGACAACCAGGGGGAGAGGCTGCCTGACAACCAGGGGGAGAGGCTGCCTGACAACCAGGTGGAGAATCTGCCTGACAACCAGGTGGAGAGGCTGCCTGACAACCAGGTAGAGAAAGGCTGCCTGACAACCAGGTAGAGAAAGGCTGCCTGACAACCAGGTGGAGAGAGGCTGCCTGACAACCAGGTGGAGAGAGGCTGCCTGACAACCAGGTGGAGAGAGGCTGCCTGACAACCAGGTGGAGAGAGGCTGCCTGACAACCAGGTGGAGAGGCTGCCTGACAACCAGGTGGAGAGGCTGCCTGACAACCAGGTGGAGAGGCTGCCTGACAACCAGGTGGAGAAAGGCTGCCTGACAACCAGGTGGAAAGGCTGCCTGACAACCAGGTGGAAAGGCTGCCTGACAATCAGGTGGAAAGGCTGCCTGACAACCAGGTGGAGAGAGGCTGCCTGACAACCAAGTGGAGAGGCTGCCTGACAACCAGGGGGAGGAGAGGCTGCCTGACAACCAGGTGGAAAATCTGTCTGACAACCAGGTGGAGAGGCTGCCTGACAACCAGGTGGAGAAAGGCTGCCTGACAACCAGGTGGAAAGGCTGCCTGACAACCAGGTGGAAAGGCTGCCTGACAACCAGGTGGAGAGAGGCTGCCTGACAACCAGGTGGAGAGAGGCTGCCTGACAACCAGGGGGAGAATCTGCCTGACAACCAGGTGGAGAATCTGCCTGACAACCAGGTGGAGAATCTGCCTGACAACCAGGTGGAGAGGCTGCCTGACAACCAGGTAGAGAAAGGCTGCCTGACAACCAGGTGGAAAGGCTGCCTGACAACCAGGTGGAAAGGCTGCCTGACAACCAGGTGGAGAGAGGCTGCCTGACAACCAGGTGGAGAGAGGCTGCCTGACAACCAGGTGGAGAGGCTGCCTGACAACCAGGTGGAGAATCTGCCTGACAACTAGTAGCTCACATTAAACCTGCTGGTGACCCCTGTGACGGGGTTGTGATGAGGAAGTGTATTGATCTAAATAATCAACATTTGGTTACAGATTTACAGTTACAGTTTTTGTGAAATGATGACAATCCTCTATTCCTAAACTGGAACAGATAAAGAATCGATTGTCTTGGTCTGATTTAAAGAAAGTCTGTAAACGGATTTCATTATTTTTTTAATATAAATTTGTAATTACTAACATTGATTAAATAGTCAATACTAGACTTTCTTTTTTATGTGACTGGCACGATTGACCCGGAAAAACAAGAAGCTAAGCAAAATAGATCACCAAAACAAATTAGAGTACAACCCAATACAGTAAATAAAACAGAAGAACTGTTACGTTTCTGCATAAGCAGGTTTCCAATCCTTATGGGAAATTACCAGAGAGTCCCATGTAACAGAAGCAGGTGGGAGAGTGAAGTGGTTTATACTCTTAACGAGGGAAAGTGAAATGGTTAATACTCTGTAATACGCTTAACGAGGAAAGTGAAGTGGTTTATACTCGCAGTTATACGCTTAACGAGGTTCCTAATTAGCCATTTCAAAATAATAGTAATATTTCATTACATTCAAGTGCTTTTCATTAAACAAGCATAATCTAAAAGTGCCTGAAATAAATGGATAGGCCGAGGCCAGAAATGCGTCTCTCAAAGCCGAACAGTCAAAACAGCAGGGGGTGCGGGATGTCCCAGTGGTGTGTTCAATAGAAGGAAAAGACACACTTATTCACCGTTCATAAAGCAGTTTGATGTGGCGGGCCGTGTTCGGGTCCATAAGGGCCAGAAGATCAGACAGATAGCCATAGCCAATGCCATTTAGCTCCTCACAGTCTACGAGGAGTGCTTTATAGTCTATTATTGGAGCAATGGTTTGCTGGCAGAGGTCATCAAGGATGTGAGTGATGTAGGACTGCTTATTCCCTCTTGTCAGGTTCCCTACAGCACGGTTTATAGACGGCACAATGCAGAGCTTTCGAAGGCTTATTTCTCAGAACTTTGGTTACCTATAATTTCTGAAACGCTGCATTCGAAACGTATTCCTGAGTGTTCTGAGTGTCTAGTTTGTCGCTGGGTTTCCTCCTTGAATATTAATTCAGGGCTGGTCCAGGATCCTCTGTCATCATTTGGCTGAATTCGTGTGCGCGTCTGACTGTGGTGTGTGTGTGCGTGTGTGCGTGTATGCGTGCGCGTGCGTGTGCGCGTGTGCGCGTGCGCGTGCGTAGGAGGGAGGGAGAAATGAAGCGGACTAAGGCTCTCTCTGACATCTGGCATGTTATCATGTTAGAGTTTGCAAAATACATTTAATAAACGGTAAAAAAAACTCAAGAGACCTAAAAGAGAAACATAACTGACAAGTAATATGCAAATATAGCATCCAGATCAATCTCACTGACACATATGGTCATGGGTGGTAACCCAACGTTCACTCAAAAGACCAAGGCATGCTGGGAAATGTTATTGAAGGCAGGCTTAGAGAGAACGTAGTATCTTGGTGTGTTTTTTAACTATAAGTGGTAGTTTTGTAGTGCTGTGGTTTTTGTTAAGGAAGCACATATCATTTGCTTTACTGTAACACAATCAGTATATTAAATCATATATAGTGTATTAAATCATATATATCAAATATATAAAAAAACATCTACAACTAGAATAGTCAGTATCGCGATGGGTGCAACAAGCCCAAGTTACATATTGGTTAAGTTTAATAAAATGTACCTTTGAAAAAACATGGAAGGAACATACCTCAAACAAACCGTTCTCAAAATCTCACCGGCAACCGAGGATGCTGGGAAATATGATTTGAGCTATGATTTGAGTGATGTGCATGACGTTTAGGTACTGAATTAGGGTAGAAATATTATTTTGCGAGATATTTGTGGCACCTTGTTAAAACCATACAGTGCATATTGGTTGGTAAGATATTTGCTTTGAGTCATATTGGGTGGAGTCCATTGGACAACAATGTTCCAAAACAACAAGACAAAAGTTGATGGATGACAGCTCTAGAATGTATCTGAAAAACAAGGGACTCTGACAGCATAGTAAATATAACAGAGAAATTAACCAGGCAGTTTCTACTGTTTGTTTGTTTGCTCATCCATCTGTGTGGTCCTGTAGTTAGGTGCTTAAAGTTCATTGGGTCGTGTGACATCCGCTTATCATGGTTGGTAAGATGTGCCTGGGTTGACCTTAAGGCAACTGACAGTTTATTTCCCTAATTGTGCTCTTGTCTGCCTTCAGCTCCAAGAGTTCGCCCTGCCTCCACTTGCTAATTTGGAGAAATGTACCCATAATGCTTTGAAATCTTGCCTTTAATTGATAGAGAAAGAAATTCCTTTTATATTCCTCTTGTATGTGACAATTCCCGTGTGCGCAAAATGGCTTGTGTACGAGTAGACCTGATAATCAGATAATGTCCACATTTAACTCTGATTGAGAATGTGAGAATCTTGTTCAGTGCTGTGGTGTGTGTCATTGCAGCTGACTGTCGACGCCGCTCTTTGTATCGGTTTGGATGAGACAAAGAGATGTTTAATTAAAAACCAATATCACCCCTGAAGTTGTCTGTCTTAAGTACATAACTACATAACTACTAAACACTAAACTGTCATAAATGAGCCTTACTGGGTTTCATGTCGGTGTTTCAGTCGTGACTCTCTGCCGCCTGGTGCAGTGGGACACCGTGTCGGTGGGGGATATAGGTGTAATGAACCATTATCACTCCAGATAATTTACATTAGGGCCTTATCTCTGACTGGTCTTGCTATGGTTACTACCGTTTCCTGCAGTCTGCGCTGCCGTTGCATGGATCCACCAGACCACTTGCGGTCTCAACCCCTGTGTTACAGCGGATCAGGGACCTTTACCCAGCACACTCACAATGACACGCCAATGGTAGGCACATCTTTGCAAAACACCACCATCTTTGGAAGCCCCGTCTGATAACACCACCTTGAGAAGTCACATCTGATAACACCATACCACCCCGTACCCATACCATTATGGTAAAGCAGCAGCTCATATGGAGCACATCACCCCAATACCACGACACATCCATTATAGTAAAGCAGCAGCTCATATGGAGCACATCATCCCAATACCACGACACATCCATTATAGTAAAGCAGCAGCTCATATGGAGCACATCATCCCAATACCACGACACATCCATTATAGTAAAGCAGCAGCTCATATGGAGCCCATCATCCCAATACCACGACACATCCATTATAGTAAAGCAGCAGCTCATATGGAGCACATCATCCCAATACCACGACACATCCATTATAGTAAAGCAGCAGCTCATATGGAGCACATCATCCCAATACCACGACACATCCATTATAGTAAAGCAGCAGCTCATATGGAGCACATCATCCCAATACCACGACACATCCATTATAGTAAAGCAGCAGCTCATATGGAGCACATCATCCCAATACCACGACACATCCATTATAGTAAAGCAGCAGCTCATATGGAGCACATCACCCCAATACCACGACACATCCATTATAGTAAAGCAGCAGCTCATATGGAGCACATCATCCCAATACCACGACACATCCATTATAGTAAAGCAGCAGCTCATATGGAGCACATCATCCCAATACCACGACACATCCATTATAGTAAAGCAGCAGCTCATATGGAGCACATCATCCCAATACCACGACACATCCATTATAGTAAAGCAGCAGCTCATATGGAGCACATCATCCCAATACCACGACACATCCATTATAGTAAAGCAGCAGCTCATATGGAGCCCATCATCCCCATACCACGACACATCCATTATGGTAAAGCAACAGCTCATATGGAGCCCATCATCCCCATACCACGACACATCCATTATGGTAAAGCAGCAGCTCATATGGAGCCCATCATCCCCATACCACGACACATCCATTATGGTAAAGCAGCAGCTCATATGGAGCACATCATCCCAATACCACGACACATCCATTATGGTAAAGCAACAGCTCATATGGAGCCCATCATCCCCATACCACGACACATCCATTATGGTAAAGCAGCAGCTCATATGGAGCACATCATCCCCATACCACGACACATCCATTATGGTAAAGCAGCAGCTCATATGGAGCCCATCATCCCCATACCACGACACATCCATTATGGTAAAGCAGCAGCTCATATGGAGCACATCATCCCAATACCACGACACATCCATTATGGTAAAGCAGCAGCTCATATGGAGCACATCATCCCCATACCACGACACATCCATTATGGTAAAGCTGCAGCTCATATGGAGCCCATCATCCCCATACCACGACACATCCATTATGGTAAGGCAGCAGCTCATATGGAGCACATCACCCCAATACCACGACACATCCATTATGGTAAGGCAGCAGCTCATATGGAGCACATCATCCCCATACCACGACACATCCATTATAGTAAAGCAGCAGCTCATATGGAGCCCATCATCCCAATACCACGACACATCCATTATGGTAAAGCAGCAGCTCATATGGAGCACATCATCCCAATACCACGACACATCCATTATAGTAAAGCAGCAGCTCATATGGAGCCCATCATCCCAATACCACGACACATCCATTATAGTAAAGCAGCAGCTCATATGGAGCACATCATCCCCATACCACGACACATCCATTATGGTAAAGCAGCAGCTCATATGGAGCACATCATCCCCATACCACGACACATCCATTATAGTAAAGCAGCAGCTCATATGGAGCCCATCATCCCAATACCACGACACATCCATTATAGTAAAGCAGCAGCTCATATGGAGCACATCATCCCCATACCACGACACATCCATTATGGTAAGGCAGCAGCTCATATGGAGCACATCATCCCCATACCACGACACATCCATTATGGTAAGGCAGCAGCTCATATGGAGCACAATATCCCCATACTACGACACATCCATCCATGACCGAACGTGTTTCGCCCACCCTCGCCACGTGCCGATGTCTTCACACACGCTCTCCTCATGTCCTATTACTCCCACTAAGTGTTCCCCCTGCTCCAGGAACGTGACAGCGTAGTACAGCGTTCCTGACAGACAAAGCCACCGCTGAACCACCGCTGAATTCAACTGCATTGACTACAACACTTTATACACAGCAGTGAAGCTCCGGTCTGGCATGTTATTGTTCATGTCAGGTCACACTCTCAGCACGTCTGACCATCCCGACTGCCAGTCAGACTTATGAATTAATAACACAGAACGATTCTGTCATGAATAAGTCAGTGGACATGGATGGACTAGGTACACGCTCTCAACTGTTTACATTATCACCTGTGGTACAGGCAACACTATTTCTAAGGGTGAGATGGAAACAGCAGAGCAAGGCGTCAAAGCGTGTCTCGGCAACTATAACAAGCGTCGTACGAGACCCACACTAAGTTATCTGTTGTCGTAGAGACCGCTACCGGGGTGCTTGACGAAGATGAGAGATTAAACGTCACCTGATCCGGTTTGATGTTCTTCTCTGTAATATCCTGCATCCATTCTATATTCACTTTGTTGAGTAAAGAACGAGCAGACTGGAGCCTCTCTATGCTGACTGACATGGTCCCGGCAGCTGGTCTTTTGTATGAAACCAGGGATTGCTACGCTGGAGGGTCTAGATTAGTCTGTTTGTAATTCTTCAAGGATCTGCTTTTGGCATCAAATGACCCTCAGACTGTCAGACTCCCTTTCATCACCAAAATGTAGTGACTATTAGTGACAAATCTTGACTGCTGGCTTTATTCCTTCACAAATATATGCCTGGGTTGTTAGTTGCTTACATTATTTTGGGTCTTTCACAAACACCTCGTTAGGATGCAAAATCATTCACATTCGAAACGTTTGACTTACAAATCCGTCTCGAATTGAACAGCCCCCCCCCACGATGCTGCCGATATTGGATACACACACACACACATAGACAATAACAATGACTACAAAGAAACTACAGAACAACTATTTGGATGGAACACAAGGCGACATTGCCGCTATTTTCTCTGGGCAGGAGTTTAAAAGAATCGCGCTGGCGTTAAAAAGACACACATGGCGGGACGCGATTACGTAATCAGGTACCATGTGATTTAAAAAGTATCATGAACGTGACTAGTCGGATAAATGTGTACGTTAAGAGTTGAACATAGCCGCATTGTGGAACGTAGACAATGGCCTACGAATGGCTGAACACGTAAGTCGACACCAGCCGTCATTATATCCAACACCATCTCTGTAAACACCAGCCGTCATTATATCCAACACCATCTCTGTAAACACCAGCTGTCATTATATTTAACACCATCTCTGTAAACACCAGCTGTCATTATATTTAACACCATCTCTGTAAACACCAGCTGTCATTATATCTAACACCATCTCTGTAAACACCAGCTGTCATTATATCTAACACCATCTCTGTAAACACCAGCTGTCATTATATCTAACACCATCTCTGTAAACACCAGCTGTCATTATATCTAACACCATCTCTGTAAACACCAGCTGTCATTATATCTAACACCAACTCTGTAAACACCAGCTGTCATTATATCCAACACCATCTCTGTAAACACCAGCTGTCATTATATCTAACACCATCTCTGTAAACACCAGCTGTCATTATATCTAACACCATCTCTGTAAACACCAGCTGTCATTATATCTAACACCATCTCTGTAAACACCAGCTGTCATTATATCCAACACCATCTCTGTAAACACCAGCCGTCATTATATCCAACACCATCTCTGTAAACACCAGCTGTCATTATATCTAACACCATCTCTGTAAACACCAGCTGTCATTATATCTAACACCATCTCTGTAAACACCAGCTGTCATTATATCTAACACCATCTCTGTAAACACCAGCTGTCATTATATCTAACACCATCTCTGTAAACACCAGCTGTCATTATATCCAACACCATCTCTGTAAACACCAGCTGTCATTATATCTAACACCATCTCTGTAAACACCAGCTGTCATTATATCTAACACCATCTCTGTAAACACCAGCTGTCATTATATCTAACACCATCTCTGTAAACACCAGCTGTCATTATATCTAACACCATCTCTGTAAACACCAGCTGTCATATCTAACACCATCTCTGTAAACAACAGCTGTCATTATATCTAACACCATCTCTGTAAACACCAGCTGTCATTATATCCAACACCATCTCTGTAAACACCAGCTGTCATTATATCCAACACCATCTCTGTAAACACCAGCTGTCATTATATCCAACACCATCTCTGTAAACACCAGCTGTCATTATATCCAACACCATCTCTGTAAACACCAGCTGTCATTATATCCAACACCATCTCTGTAAACACCAGCTGTCATTATATCCAACACCATCTCTGTAAACACCAGCTGTCATTATATCCAACACCATCTCTGTAAACACCAGCTGTCATTATATCCAACATCTCTGTAAACACCAGCTGTCATTATATCCAACATCTCTGTAAACAATAGCCGTCATTATAAATGTGTGAGGTGGAGTGGATGGTCTACAAAAAAGACAATGTTTCGTTCGGGCTTATGACGCGTGAGACCTCCAGTTGGCTTAGAGAATTTGTATTACCTCAGAAAACCTGATGCGTGTGTATTTTCCGTCCAGGAGGGATGTAAAGCTATGGGTTCTCTGAAGCATTGGTGTAAGCTTTTCCCTACGCCTCCGGCTAAGTGCCACACCTGAAGGATGCCATGCATGGTTGACTTTAACCAGCCAGGCACCACGCTAGGAGGAGAATGTCCTGTTCTCTGTAGCCGCCGCATTTACAGAAACGGGTCGTGACTTCTCACATTATGGGTCCACTACATTACTTTTCGACTCACAATAAATGTTGACGTTGTCCTTCAACCCTTTCCCTCTGTAGTTTCTCCGCCTAAAAGTCAGAGTTAAAAACAGGAGCCACGGGAAGAAGCTAGTTGTGTGCCGACGCGATGACACATTCTCATCAACAACCCTTCATGTACAGGAAAATAAATGGAGCCATTATATGATCTTGGCCTGGTTTGAGACCATGACTCAGAAAACAGGGATTCAAGTCAATACTTAAAGTAGTAGTTGGGGAATTTTGGGGAATAACAGGTCTGTTATCTATTTACCCCAGACATTGTTGATGCCATTTCTATGTACCTGCATCCAGTATAGAGGAAGGTCGTTTTTCACACCAATCCTGTAGATTTAGTACAATGACTGTAAGTCTAACTAGAGCAGTTACCTTCAGAAACAGCTGTCAGGAAGTAACTGACTAACGCATATAGGCATAAAATGGTTCAAGTCAATCATCTGAATTTGGTGCAATCGATAAAGGGCTTTGTTCGCAAAATCTCAAACTATTCCTTGAACTTTTTTCAGGCATTTTTTATGCTTTATTGGACAGGGAAAAAATATTTTGCTGAAAGAGCACTAGCTCAGACTTGAACCTACACTGCAGCAGTACAAGTGCACTGGAGGCAGTGGCTAAGAGTGCTGGACCACCCATTTGTGTTGGGTTTTAACGTAGAAGTAGAAGGTTCCATTTTTCATAAATATCCTGTGTTTTAATCAAGCCAATGACAACATTATCCACTACTGGGCTGAAGTAACACCTAACAATCCATATTGAAGCAGTTAGCTCAGTGGTAGAGTGCATGCTTTGTGTGTATGATGTCCTGGGTTCAATCCCCAGCTTCATAGCCGAATTTGTTCTCAGTTGGCCTACCTAGTTAACTAAAAAATGAAATACAAATATTAGCTGGGTGAGTAATTATCCGGACACGTGGTTACCCTCCATTTAGCTAAGTTGTGAATCAGTTGGCATTAATAGACACGAGGACGACGTAGCTTCAAGCTGCCTGCCTCCGTCGTTAAGACTTTATTCACAGAGAGCAATTGCAGAGCCCTGGCAAATCCCCAGAGCCTGTTGCTGTCAGAGCGGGCAGATCGCCGTGCCGGAGTCGGTGTTGTGACATGTAGCAGATGAGCAGTCAGGGCAGGTTGGCCCACACCTAGAACAGCCTCCCACTGACTCATATCTGCTAACACATCCAATTCTGGTGCTCATCCCAAACACCAACATATACCACACACACAGCAATCCCTCGCCGCCTACGTGCTCGCAAACGGTTCATTTCAGGGTTCTGTCTCCGTAGCCAGATCGTGGGATAACATTTGGATTATGCCGCGCTGATGATGCACACCCCGTCGGTTGACATTTAGCCTGCGCCGGCGGTTCCGGCGGCGAGGAGAGAAGACAGGGGGAGGAGCCGCACACGGGGAGATGTCTCCAGTCGAGCGAGCCGAGACACCTGTGTATCTGGCAGAAATAGAGCAACGTCTGCATACAGGAAGTCATCCGGGGAGGCAAAAAGTCTGAGTAGTCTAATGGTTCACAGTATTGGAGCGTCGGTAGCGTGTGTGCATGTTAATACCTGGATGTTCAGACTCGTGCCAGGGGTGCCACATTTCACCCTGCTAAGGCACCATTACTTCATGTGACTGGTACATCTATCAATGCTTCACGATTGCCAATATGTTAGACCAATTGCACCCCGATGCACATTTAAATAGACTGTATAAGTTTTCTTTCTAAGGCATTTAGCTGAAAATATGTTTTCTTTGAGAGCAGCAGTAAAACAGAAATCTAATAAAACCGAATAATTGGCCTCTTATTCTTTACGTAAAAAAGGTAAACAAAAAAATTGGAATAGACATGAAAACAAAAAGCATAATAAACATACCATAGCAAACACCCACCCCCACCCTTATTGCCTACCATTCCCCCGCCTACCCAATTATCCCCCTGCCCAGCAAAATCAGCCCCCCCACCACCAACTTTTCAACTCCCCACCTCCCTCTTGTCAGCCCCCCACTGGCCAGATATCCCCCAACTCCTGCTGCTTGGCTAATGGGCCGAGACGCACAGCCCAAGAGCACATATTAAAATAGAGGTGCATATTTAGCATTTCACATTTCATTCAAAATGTATCCATTAGGTGCCAAATTGTCCAGATAGGAGATGAGGGGACACCAGAGTGTTTCTTGTTTAGCTTATGCTAAAATCTGTAAATTTCGAACAATTATGTTGCGCATATACAGCGACCTACTAATAACATTTAACCAGCACTCTAATACAACACTCAACCTATACATTGATGTGGCATAGAAACAATATCCAACACCGTGCACCAAGACCCAGTGACTTATCTACCGAACATAATCGCCAAATCTAAACCTGTGCCCATTCTAATCACCCACATCTGATTCAGGTGATTACAAACATATATAATTACCCTAAGGGAACTGCAATACCATCCTAGCCCACTAGATGCTCTCAATAAAACAGAAATTGTTACAGCCGAAAACATCTGACGTATGAAGCAGCCAAAAACATCAGATGTATGAGGCGACCGAAGACATCTGACTTATGAGGCGATCAAAAGCATCTGACATATGAGGCGACCGAAGGCATCTGACATATGAGGCGACCGAAGGCATCTGACATATGAGGCGACCGAAAGCATCAGACATATGAGGTGACCGAAAGCATCAGATATATGAGGTGACCCAAAAAACATCAGATATATGAGGTGACCCAAAAAACATCAGACATATGAGGTGACCCAAAAAACATCAGAGATATGAGGCGACCGGAAAAAAACAGTGGGAGGGGAGGGTGGACAGAGAAAGAGTGTGAAATGAGAGTGGGGTAAAACTGCAAAAAGAACCAGAGATATCTCTTCCAGACACAACAGACCACATAGTTAGCATTTATTTCAGCAGATTTACTTGCTGCACTGCAGTTTTAACATTTCCTACACTCTTCCGGGTTTTTGTCTCACTCTCACTCTCCGAAATGATACCGGGTTAAAAAAAGAAATGACGCCACATTTATGTGCCTACTACATCTGTGTTGTCTCATTGGAATTTTTAGAGATCTCTCCACTCACCAGACAGCCATGTATCGAGGCAGACTATAGCTGATGACAAGCCTGCAATGCAGATGTTGGCCAGTGTGTATTATTTATATTACGTCTCAGCTTGCATTTTCTCCACATTTAATAGACTCCCGAGGGTATCGTGTAAGGATACATCATTTTGTTTTTGTTTTGTAATTGTTTGTGCACATTCGTGTGTGTGTGTGTGTGTGTGTGTGTGTGTGTGTACTGTATTTTTGCAGCTGAGCCTCAATTTAAGGTGGACATTTGGGAACAACTGGGTCGCTCAGATACAACAGGGCCATGTCATCATGTTATGCATTTTCCATCATCCCCCGATTTCCAACAAATGGAGGCAAAGTTTGATTAAAAATGTCTTAAATCATTCGACATGATCTACTGCAAAAAGGACCGGGAAAAATGGAACATATAAAAGAAGTAACTAGTCTATAGTAACTGGAAGACGACCGCTGTCAAATGACATGTAGGAAAACTGTCACATAAGTTTCTTGGAGTTTGGAGGTTATCTCCACGTGCCTGCTGTTGCCAGGGGAGGGGCTTGTTGCTATGTGTCAGTAAGATGACATGGATTTCAACCTGACAGAAGGTGAAAACCGCATCTGGCTGGGAGGAGAAGGCAGATTGCACTCCTGAAGACAGTAAGCCGACATGCAACAACAATGTGGAAAAGCCTTAATATTTATACTGCCTTGAAGAAGGTCTGCGTTTGTCCTGTACTACTTCGTCGGAGAATGTGAACTTTGTTAGTCCTGAACTACATCTAAGGAGACTGTGATCTATGTTAGCACTGAACTACATCTAAGGAAACTTTGGATCTCTGTTAGTACTGATGTACTTCAAAGGAGACTGTGGTATATTAGATTGAATAGGTTCCAATGATTGGTCCAGAGTTGTGTATTAAGAGTTTAGAAAAAACACCTAATACTATTAATTACAGTACAAAGCGACAAAAAAGCATGTAAAACGAGAAGATAATACTTAGTACATAACTGTACTATTGAGTCAAATGCCTCTTATGTGTTTATTTCTGTGATTTGGACCTCTTAGAACAACAACCACAACGAAACAAAAACAGCAGCTGAACGAAGAGAAGAAAATAAAGCATTTTGCCACCACCTCCTGTTTTAATGTGTAGCCTAATGGAATTTGCCTGCTCAGTAGAGCAGAATCTGACAGGGCACAGACAGTATCCTCACAACCAAGGCTTTCTTGTTCCTTCGTTTATTTAAGCTGTGTTCTCCCAGTGTTGACGAGAAATTCAGCATGCAACATATTGCGCTGTTAACTCCGAACAGTGGGAACATTTCATGGCTTTTCCTATGATTTTAGATTAACTGCTTCAATTGTGTGTGGAGAACTTCCCAGTTAAGAGTTCAAGGCGGAATGCTTTTGCGAATACTTTAAAGGTTTAGTAATTTGGATTGAAGAATACATAGTCTGGAATGGGCTCTTAAAGAAGACATTTTGACAATGCAGATTTACTGAAGTTTAGTGACATGTTATGTCGAAATCTTTAAAAGGAAATTGTATTTTGTATATTTTGAGCATTTTTTCTGGGGAGGGTCACCTTATCTTTGAACCCTCTCTGTTTCGGCCATCTTCCTGCTCTATCTACTTTCATCAAGTTGATCATTTACTGATAAGGTTCCACTGTGAAAGTGCTGTCTATTCCTGAAGACATCTCACACACGTCTCTCACTCTCCCTGCGGAGAGACCAGTGTACTTTCATCTCCCAGATATCGTCCAGCCGTGAGATAAACAAATAATTATAAAACCCAGATCAGAATAATTGGGCCATGTTTTAGTATAATCAAGTAATTAATCCTGTACATCCCTTGGACTCATCTCAGTCACACCTCCTCTATAATCTCCATCTCCTCTTCTCAGTCACACCTCCTCTATAATCTCCATCTCCTCATCTCAGTCACACCTCCATCTCCTCTTCTCAGTCACACCTCCTCTAATCTCCATCTCCTCTTCTCAGTCACACCTCCTCTATAATCTCCATCTCCTCATCTCAGTCACACCTCCTCTATAATCTCCATCTCCTCATCTCAGTCACACCTCCTCTAATCTCCATCTCCTCTTCTCAATCACACCTCCTCTATAATCTCCATCTCAGTCACACCTCCTCTATAATCTCCATCTCCTCTTCTCAATCACACCTCCTCTATAATCTCCATCTCCTCTTCTCAATCACACCTCCTCTATATTCTCCATCTCCTCTTCTCAGCCACACCTCCTCTATAATCTCCTCATCTCAATCACACCTCCTCTATAATCTCCTCTTCTCAGCCACACCTCCTCTATAATCTCCATCTCCTCAATCACACCTCCTCTATAATCTCCATCTCCTCAATCACACCTCCTCTATAATCTCCATCTCCTCAATCACAACTCCTCTATAATCTCCATCTCCTCTTCTCAATCACACCTCCTCTATAATCTGCATCTCTTCTAGCAGTTTCGACTGTTAGTTATGCATCCTGCAGAGGTTTTGATAAACTCTAATTAGCCGTCTCTCTGTAACACGAGCGACTCTTTCCGCATCCTAGCAGCCGTGCTGACAGAACTAAGACTTGTCTTGTCATGTGTTGGTCTTATCTTAAGGGGAGCGCCGCTGGGTTCAGTCCCGGGGCCACGAAGGGCACCGCTGGGCCGAAACCCATTCGCAAACTCACACTGTCGATGTGTTTACAGATTGTTATGGTAACGTGAACGATACGACATCTTCTGCATGTTCATCGGGACAGTGCGGGGAAAGGCTTGATTGCATTTGCTTTGCAGATTGTCATTGATTTAAGAGAGTATTTGCAATTGCCCAAATGGAGTTTCTATTTAATTTTTTTCAAAATTCTCACATTTGAGGAGTTGCCGTTTGAAAATGAAACCATGAAATTCCACTGTCTTTTATACACAAACTAACGTGAACCAGAGACAGACACACGTGCATATGTGTGCACGTGTACGGCATTGGAACTGAGCTCATTCAGCAACGTGAGCGCGGAACATTCTGGAGTCTATTCTGGGTGCATTTAAAACCAAATGTGTATGCAAATGAATCCGTTGCTTAATAGCCCAGAAACATCCCGCGTCAATGTGAGCCCCTTCCTGTTCTTTATGGAGCGTGCGCTCCGACGCTGCCGACCCCTCCAGGAGGAGCCCGGGGGGGGAGCAGAAGCGCCTCCCAGCTGTGAGCCCTCAGGCCAGGCAGCTGATGGACCGGCTAGCCTCATGTCCGTGATCAGCTGACTCTCCCCTTCCCCCGCTCTGCTACTACCCCCAACAGCAGAAGTACAGGAAGTGTTTCGTGGAGGACTAGCCCGTGTGTCTTCCGCGGGTGTGCTTCGGACGAAAGGTGTGTTGGCACCGAAACGTGCGTTCGTGTGGATTGGAGCCAGGTTTCAGCGGAAGGTTTCCCTTCCAAACGCCCCCACCACGGAGAACACAGACTTGGTGTGCAAAACCACCCTAATCGTTCCAACGCTTCACACTGCACTTCACATCCCTTCACCTTTGCTCTGAGATTCTGTGAGATTTTCTGGTTTCAACGAATCAACACTATTCATGCGCTTTGCTGTTACTGAAGGGCTCGGCCGTGGCTTCCTGGTCCCTGGAAGAGACGACATGATTGGATGAGGCCCTCTGATAAGGATGGGCGAGTTCCACAAGCAATAGCTCTGCACATGGCCAAACGGAAGGATCCGGCACTCAGAGGCCCCATGTGGGTTTCTGCTGTCCCTCCACAAAAACAGCAGTCAAAGACCGGGACATTGGCTGCTTATGTGAAGAAGATCTTAATTTGTGCTAGAAAATGTATCCATAGGTAAAAAATTATATAGTGTACGACGTGTTAAACTTTGGCATGAATCATTTATATTCAGTCAATCTGTATTCATGCTGGCTAATCATATTTCCGTTTTGTACCGAATGGAAGTGCTAGTTAGTATGTAGACTGCGCTTGAAGATTAAAGGCCTGTGTGAGTGAGTGTGGAAAATACGATTGCCACAAAGGGGTAATCGACACACACACGCACGCACAGTTGCCCACTCTAGCAATCCTGGAGTAAGGGCACAAAATGACACTTTCCTTGAAGTTGAGCAAATTATATTGATAACATTACAACACACACACACACACACACACATGATGACAAGCGGCAGAACAGCAGAAATATCATCTTGACCCCACCCTGGAGTGTTTCTTCCAGGCAGGAATGGCACAACGGTTTTGAGCTGAGTGGTTTGTAGTCACAAAACAGAGCTGAGATGATTTACACCATCCTGCCACTGGGAAAGATAGACACGTTAGAATAAGCAACGACAGAGAGATGGGGGTGGAGGGGGGAGACAGTCAGACAGCACATGAAACAACATGAGGCTCAGACAAGTCATTTGGAGTCTCCAAAAAAACACCAGGGGAATTGCCTGGGTTTCGAAACCTATAAGGGACTTTTTTTAGCTTCCAGGCATTGTTGTGTTTTATTTCGTGTTTTATGTGACATTTTATGTTATGTTTATGTCTTATGTGGTCCAGAATATTGTGGCCCTGTCTTATGTGGTCCAGAATATTGTGGCTCTGTCTTATGTGGTCCAGAATATTGTGGCTCTGTCTTATGTGGTCCAGAATATTGTGGCTCTGTCTTATGTGGTCCAGAATATTGTGGCTCTGTCTTATGTGGTCCAGAATATTGTGGCTCTGTCTTATGTGGTCCAGAATATTGTGTCTCTGTCTTATGTGGTCCAGAATATTGTGTCTCTGTCTTATGTGGTCCAGAATATTGTGGCTCTGTCTTATGTGGTCCAGAATATTGTGGCTCTGTCTTATGTGGTCCAGAATATTGTGGCTCTGTCTTATGTGGTCCAGAATATTGTGGCCTGTCTTATGTGGTCCAGAATATTGTGGCTCTGTCTTATGTGGTCCAGAATATTGTGGCTCTGTCTTATGTGGTCCAGAATATTGTGGCTCTGTCTTATGTGGTCCAGAATATTGTGGCTCTGTCTTATGTGGTCCAGAATATTGTGGCCTGTCTTATGTGGTCCAGAATATTGTGGCCCTGTCTTATGTGGTCCAGAATATTGTGGCCCTGTCTTATGTGGTCCAGAATATTGTGGCCCTGTCTTCTGTGGTCCAGAATATTGTGGCCCTGTCTTATGTGGTCCAGAATATTGTGGCTCTGTCTTATGTGGTCCAGAATATTGTGGCTCTGTCTTATGTGGTCCAGAATATTGTGGCTCTGTCTTATGTGGTCCAGAATATTGTGGCTCTGTCTTATGTGGTCCAGAATATTGTGGCTCTGTCTTATGTGGTGCAGAATGTTGTGGCTCTGTCTTATGTGGTGCAGAATGTTGTGGCTCTATCTCTCTATTAGTCTATCTCTGCCACAATCTGTCTGTCTGCCTCCACCCTCTCTGTCTGTCTGTCTGTCTGTCTGTCTGTCTCCACCCTGTCTGTCTCGCTCTTTCCCTCTGAATAACCAGTATCCTCTTTTAATATGGGCCTACACATTGTCAAATATAATCACTTAAAAATAATCATCTTTCCAATGTAAACGTAATCAATTCGCCTATGTAATTAAACTCTTGGACCCATTCGTGTCATTGGATCAATCATTCACATTGCTTGCCTCAATCGCTCCTGTTCTATCGTTGATCCTTGGAGTCAGATTACATTTTAATTGACACTGTTAAAACATTTGCATAATCTTAATCTTAAGGGTAAGCAATGAGGAACAAGCTTAAACATTTTTACTGCCCTACACACACGCACACAAACAAATCTCTAAACCTAACCTCTGAGCCAAAAATAGCCTTTTTCAGGGACTGCTGAAAAGTCTCCACAAGGTCACATTTTTCTTGCAGGGATTTTTGGAAGAAGCTACACACACACACACACACACATAAACATACTCAAACACACCTATGTGAACAAAGACACACACGCACACACACACGCACACAAACAGCCACGCTGACATAACTACACTAACAGACCACCTCAGTTGTTAAAAGAGCAAAAAGCCCAGGCGTTTCTCTGGTGAAATTTTTAGGACGACCAGCTTTGTCCCCCTATTTGAGTGTGTCAGCAGAATATCAGCCCGCCTTCCCTCTCAGCCTGCTAACTCCTGGTAACATGGCATTCTCCATGGCAACAACAACACGACCGGCTTTAAGAGGGGGAAGTCACGTCTGTGTGAAATTACTCCACCGCGTTTAATTCCAACGGGACATTTCACACACAATTACGGCTGTCATTGATTTCCTGCATCCACTTTTTCCCTCCCTTCGTATCGATCTTCTCAACGGATGGTTCGGCACAGAGATTTGTGTACCCATTCGACGTTTGGAAGTACTTCAAACGGCTGCGTAGAGTGATAGCAAAACGTCTGTGGGGTAAATGAGGGGTCGGAGAGCGACCGAGTCCCGTTCCAGGCCGCTTCCCTATCCGTGTAAAGCGCGCCGAACGTGACGACATTTTAATTGCAAACACAACGAAATCAGGTTTGATCAAACCCGGCTGACCGCAGCCTCCTCGCCTACTACTGGGGTACCTCAGGGCGTGCCGGAGACCCTGGGCTTAGTCACGCCTCCTCACCGCGTAATTTGTCTTTCTCCTTTAAGAGCGCATCGAATAACGTCCTGGTCTCCTCGCCGGCGCTCTCTCTCATGGTAATATGCCGCGCCGCCTAACCTGTGTTGTGAGTGCCGGAGGGTAAGTAATTATCCCGCGTGATAATGAAGAGTCTCTCGACGGAAACTGTATCTGCGCTCACGGCGCGTGTGTCTTCATCCCGATCTGAGTTTACAAAGAAATGACAAACCTGTCTGACCTCAATAGGCAGCCACATGCGTACACACATTTATGTATATTTGGTGTGAATAAACGGACATTGTTTATGCCATAATATACAGTATATATGAAAAACAGTATGACCAGATGCCCAATATGCTTTTGGTCATCCGCGTGTCGCCAAAACAGCACTGACCCACAGAGGCATGGGCCTGAAGGTGTCCTGTGGTATGTGGCACCAAGACATTATTAGACAGGACATTACAGTGCCAAACAGCCTCTCACCAGTTTGTGACACTCAGCCATGCAGACCAGTAGCCCCTCACAAGCCTTGGTGCTCTGACACCGTCATCTGACCATAACAACTCTTCTGCATCCAACTCTACGAGAACTGATTGTTCGCACAGCATCTAATCTACCCAGACGGTGACATGGTTCCCTGTTATGAGATGTTCAAACAGGCCTCACCTGTGAGTGGTCGTAATGTTTTGGCTCATCAGTGCATTCCCCGTTTATTGGTCAGGTATGTGAGTGCTGAGTAAGAACAAAATCCAGACGACCAACGAGGCCCACCTGACCGGGGTCATTCACCCTCGTTTCGGACCACCATAGGCAGAAATTTTATACGACCCCTGGTCGAGTGGTTCTGAAACCTGTCCTTCAGGATTTCAACCCAGAACGTGTTTCTGATCGTTTGCCGAACTAGCCACCTGATTTAACATGATACACTGATAAGACTGTAGTATATGTAATCTGATACACTGTATTATCTGTATATTGACTCTCCACTTAATCCTGTATTGCCATGTAGAATCCCACTGCTATTTGCACTGTTGTATTCTGTGTATTTATTGTGTTACTGTGTTGCATGTTTTTGCTTTATCTTGACCAGGTCGCCATTGCAATTTTTAAAAATAACAATACATAAGCTAGTAATGTAACAGATCCTGTAACATCACTAGCGTTTCTCTTATTCCAATGTTATCTGATACGCTCCACACAGTGCAGCAATGTTTTACCTATACGCCGCTTTACATGCGTTCTCAGTAAAATAGCAGATTGTAATATGACGGCACCCAACAAACACACTGCCAAAAGATCCAAGTCATTCCTCATGCAAGCTGCTCTCCCACCGTTTGTCTCGGGAGGAAAACAATTACCCACGTTATCTGATCCCAGACAACCTGCTGGCAATACGTTTGAGTTATGAAAGCCTGTAACTCGTCCAGCACTCCACAGAACAGCTGTATTCCACAACGCCGGCGCTACCTTCCTCGTGGCCTGTCATAAGCACACGGTGGCACCAAAACAAACAGGTTATGATATACACCTTATCTTTTGTACACTTGTTCAGATTCGATGATAACTAGCATGTTTGAGGGATGTGGGGCAAATGCTGGACTACTGTATAAAGTCCAGGACAAATGGTCCCCTGGGCAGCCGTTTCATTCATCGCTGCCCCTAGTGGCCGGGTTTCGTTATGACACCTTTTTTTACATTAATCCAGAGTGATCTGCCTCTGAGGTTTCTGTGTGTAGAAATACGACTGGTTAAATGTATATTATTATTTGTGCCACTATTTATTACCTATGTTCATTCCACTGTTTTATTGCCGCTATCGAACTGGCAAATGCGCCACACTTGCTGTTAATGTGGACGAGACGCATTACATATAGCATATTGATCACAACCATGACAGGTTGATGGGATGAGAGAAAGGCCTACGGGAACAGACAGGCCTCATCAGTGTCTTCCAGACTCGTCACCCACGTGCATCCTATTTGCTTCCTCGGGTCGCGGTCAGGACGCTCAGCAGAACTGAACTCTGTTTTCCGTATGCAGAGGCGGGCAAGCTGCACAGATCGGGAAAAAACGGCAAGTCATTTTTCCCGACTGCGAAAGGAAATGCGTGCTTCAGATTTGTGTAAATATTGCAGTAAGTTACATTTTAATTTCCGCTCCGTTGAGCAGGTCACAGGAAGCACGGACCGAATAAACGCACTCTGTAAAGTTCACTAGGTACAATTGTTAGTGCTTCAGCCGTTATATTCAGTCATGTCCGTCACAGACATTAGCATTTTTGGTTTTGAAGTCAGTCTTTCGAAGCTAGGAATACTGACCGTAATACCGACTTGTCCTTGTCACTCGTAACATTAACGCGGCTCATGGCAATTTGGATAATTTCTGTAAAATATATGTCAATGGTAAAATTTTTAGAGTTGTATCAATTGTCATTTGTTTTTGCTTGAAACCGGACTGCAACTCTCTGCTGTCAAGAGTGGGGCCTTCCAAGAACAGTCTAACGATGTGGGGGCCCACAGAATATGTTTTGCCAGAACTTCCGAAGGCAAGGGCCTCTTGACTTAAGGGACATATTGTGAACATGTTCACCATGCATATTTACCAAGTCCTGGTGGCATATGTTGTGGTAGGAAATCAGGGTGACAGTTTTTTATATATTTATATTTGTCGTTCCTGTTCAATGAAGAACAAAGAGAATTCTTTGACACCAGGTCTCCGCCATTACTAAATAATTCCATCCCAAACTATTCATGCAGTGCCATGAGCAATTAAATTGCACGGCTGGCAAAGAGCATTGTTTAAATATTAATTAAAGGATGTATTTTAATGTTTGATGGGCCTTCACACTTCATAGTACACACCTGCTGACTGGCTTAACCTCAGTGAGCTCTGCACAGAAGCTCTGACCTCCAGGGAGACTCCATTGATTGTGTTTGTAATTGTTACTCAGATATAATTAACAGGGAATAAGTCAGTGTGCAATACACGGACCTGCTGGTGAATAGCAATAAAATAAAAAATGAAAGATTTAAAATGTTCATTTTAAATGAAGACCTTAACATGTGGGATGAATCTTTTCACCCATGAACAATTTGTAGAACGGTACGTTTCTAATGCTAAAAGGGAAATATTTCTTTCTGTCGTCATTTGAAAACTCTGTCGCAAGGTCAGCGGTTGGCAACCAAAGCCTACCCAGGGCACCCAAACAGCCATGCTCGGTCCTGACTTGGGTATCTAATGGCACAGTTTCAAAGCAGCTCAAAGTGCCGTGAAATAATTCAGGTTCCCTTTTTGAAAAGTTGGGTATTCTGAAGTTTGCTCAAAATTGGCAGCAACTATGAAGTGCAAACATCAAGGGAACGCTGGTTCCATCATAGGGGTGTAGGACCGACCGGAGGTTTGACTGAACTGAGCGGGAGCTGATATATCCTGTGGGGCGACAACAGCCAACAGATCAAAGCGCTCTGGTAGGGATTTAGTGCTTTGAGCATTGCTAAAGTACAGCACTTTTAATGCTGTGTCTGTGCCATGAGCAGTGACATTGGAATTCTGGCAAAGAGCACTGTTTAAATATTAACTGAAGGATGCATTTTAATGTTTGATGGTGCTTAATAACTCAGACAAAGTGGGCACTTCAAAGGACCCTGAAGTGGAGGAAGAAAATGAAAGCTAGCATACAAAATAATAATAATAACAATAGGTAAGTAAGAACTGATAACGAAAATGAAAGCTAGCATACAAAATAATAATAATAATAACAATAGGTAAGTAAGAACTGATAACGAAAAAGAAAGCTACCATACAAAATAATAATAATAATAACAATAGGTAAGTAAGAACTGATAACGAAAAAGAAAGCTACCATACAAAATAATAATAATAATAACAATAGGTAAGTAAGAACTGATAACGAAAATGAAAGCTAGCATACAAAATAATAATAATAATAACAATAGGTAAGTAAGAACTGCTACCATACAAAATAATAATAATAATAACAATAGGTAAGTAAGAACTGATAACGAAAAAGAAAGCTACCATACAAAATAATAATAATAATAACAATAGGTAAGTAAGAACTGATAACGAAAAAGAAAGCTACCATACAAAATAATAATAATAATAACAATAGGTAAGTAAGAACTGATAACGAAAAAGAAAGCTACCATACAAAATAATAATAATAATAACAATAGGTAAGTAAGAACTGATAACGAAAAAGAAAGCTACCATACAAAATAATAATAATAATAACAATAGGTAAGTAAGAACTGATAACGAAAAAGAAAGCTACCATACAAAATAATAATAATAATAACAATAGGTAAGTAAGAACTGATAACGAAAAAGAAAGCTACCATACAAAATAATAATAACAATAGGTAAGTAAGAACTGATAACATGCTGGTGAAGTTTTCGATTCTGGCCTACAACCGTGACTCTGCCCCTCCTGTGATACATGCCAGTTTGAAGACTAACGTAAAGTCCTAAGTAAAGTCAGGCATCTTCTCTGTCTTCATGATTCCCCAACCTCGTGTAAAAAGGCCCTCAGTGGCCTACTGAATAAAGATTAAAACATATAATGCTTTCTGCATTAAAAAGACTAAGTGAGAGGTTAAAGGTTTTGATATTCAAGGGTTTGAGTCCTCCTGATTTATACAGGTTATATAAATAGCTCAGGTGTTTCATTGCATAGGAATTCAAATATGTTTTGCTTTAATATAATTCATGCTATAATAACTTGCTTGAAAAAATGTATTGTGCTGAAGTTGGCAGTGACACAAACTAATAGTACATGCACAATAATTTGCGATATAATTTATAATTTTCCTAAAAGTACATGGAATGATGTTTCCCTTTTAATGGTTTCAAATACCTGTTTACCATAAAAGTTCAGCAGTTTTAATGTTGCTTGATTGTTACAATTATATTATTTGTGTTAATTATCCAGGTCCTCATTCGGACACAGTTTGTTAATATAAAATGTCTGAATAGCGATGTTTCCAGTTGGAGCTTCTAGGTTTTGTGAAGTTCAACATGGCACATTAACATTCAAAACACATTCAACGTGGCTGCATGTTGATGAAGTAATATTTAGATTTCCCATATTGCAGTTTGAAATGTATCCTCTGTAAAAAATTGACTCTGCTCTCTGGCTCCCAAAGAAAACTTCTACACCTCTAAGCAGGAAACTGCAAACACATTATTCATTGTCACATTACAAATTATTAATCACTTTATTTTATGAATTATGAATCAATGTGCAGCCACAGCTCAGGCCTGAAACGGAATGCTGTGAGAGATGCCATGTTGACTCAAGGTGTGTTTACTTCTCCGCTCTACATCCCATTAGTCGTATCTGAGAGACGTGTGGAAAACCGCCAGATGAATAAGGGAAACCAAGTTGCTCATCTCAAATAACTACGTGGTTATGAGTCATAAAAATGTGCAAGTGATTTTGTTGTATCACTTTAGTTTTTTCGTGTACACTTCCTTTGCTAACGACTTCGGCAGCGTGCGCTGTTTAATCGAGGCCTATCAAATATGTACAACTTGGATCCAATTCTGTGGAGAGACTTTGCGTGAAGCGTTATTCAGAAGACACTGTAGTTGCATGAGTGATTGATGGAGTAGAAGAAAATAAGAGCATAGCTGAGAATTTTCCTACAATATACAAAACTATTCTGAACAACTCACCAACTTTGAGGCGGTCAAGTGCTTTCATTGCCAGGTCATCAACTTACCTATTTCTACAAATGACTTCCATTGACTTAACCATATATCCTAATGCCCAACACCAACTTCCAATTTGTGGCTATGGAATCTGACTTTGATACAGGACACAGAATGTAGTGGACTAATGTACATGTGAAGGTTATGGTCAGTGCGAAATTCACTTATTGGACTTAAGGGTTAGGGTTCCTCAAGTTTATCCATACTTGATTTGTAATTAGTGTGTGGATTTCCTGGCCTTCATGCCACGCAGCCCCCCAAAAAAAACTGTCCCCCAGTGATGTGGTGTCTGTAAGTACCATTTCCCTCATCTGTTTTCTTAACTCCATGTTGTTCTGTGACAGTAGAAGAAGCTGAATAAAATGAGCAGAACATGGGCTATCACACATGCATATGCATACTGGCAAACCCTCTGCACACAAACCACACACGTACATGCACACACACATCCATGCACACACACACACGTCCATGCACACACACGTCCATGCACACACACGCTCATGCGCACACATACGTCCATGCACACACACGTCCATGCACACACACGTCCATGCACACACACGTCCATGCACACACACGTCCATGCACACACACGTCCATGCACACACACGTCCATGCACACACACGTCCATGCACACACACGTCCCTGCACACACACACGCATCCATGCACACACGCATCCATGCACACACACACATCCATGCACACACACACATCCATGCACACACACACGTCCTCAAAATTTTTTCCCATCTGCTTCTGTTTTTGATCAGTCAAATCAGCTTCCATATAATTACAGTCATTTAGTTTTCGGACGACTAATATCTCAACCCCAGCATAAAACTGCTTACTCCATTACTGTATTAATTAGACTTCCATGATGGTGAGATGAGCTCTGGGGTGTCTCAGTTCTTGCTGCCAGGATCACTTAGTTCCGTATGTTTCTTGTTGTCAGAGACAATACGGAGAGTTTCAATGCCGCCTGGCTGTTGAGACTGCAAAACTGAAGTTTCTGGTGTGATTGTCTGGGCTTTATTGGGCTCATCAGAGTTAGGCGTCTGCCACATCTTCATTCATCTTTGTCTCCTCCACCGGACGTTTTTCTGTGTCACCAATCCCACGGTGCACGCTGTTCAATGCCCCGAGCACCACACGATCTGTTTGTGGCGTTATGAATACGGGAATGAGCCCCACCCCCGTCCTACCCCGATGCCCCTCCCCAAAAACTGAGAAAAGGGCTTCAAAGACTTTCACAGTTGCCATGACAACCGAAAGAAAATGCAATTATATTTCATTTAGCGACAAAAAGCTGATGAGCCGTAATTTTGAAGTAGCTCATGGAGTCCTGTCTACCCCAGGGTTGAATGTAATCTCGTCATGAACCCGAGGACTTGGCGAAGGATTTCGCTGTTGGGTTTTATCCCCCCAAAATATTAGACACAGACTGAAAGGCTTTAACTTCATCAGGTCTCCTTGTATTGTCCGGGAGAGCACGCGTCATCAGCCTCACGCTCTTGGACACAAAAGTTTTATTATTCGACTTGAGCATCGCTCTGTTCTGTGTCTCTGTGTAGCAGCTGCGTTGTCTGTTGGGAAACTTATGATACAGCCACACTTGGAACCACTGCAAGTGTTCACATGACCCCAACATAATGCTGTTCTCACACTGCATTCATCTGCACTGCAAGTATTCACATGACCCCAACATAATGCTGTTCTCAAACTGCATTCATCTGCACTGCAAGTGTTCACATGACCCCAACATAATGCCGTTCTCACACTGCATTCATCTGCACTGCAAGTGTTCACATGACCCCAACATAATGCTGTTCTCACACTGCATTCATCTGCACTGCAAGTGTTCACATGACCCCAACATAATGCTGTTCTCACACTGCATTCATCTGCACTGCAAGTGTTCACATGATCCCAACATAATGCTGTTCTCACACTGCATTCATCTGCACTGCAAGTGTTCACATGACCCCAACATAATGCTGTTTTCACACTGCATTCATCTGCACTGTAAGCTTTTGTAGTTCCTTCAAATACGTTAACTTTTGCGGCCCAGCCTGTTGTCCGCGACATTTGTACTCACCACAGGACCAAATACCTGAACACAGGCTGACACAATGATGTGGTCTCATGGGGTGACAAGCTGTGCTCAACCTCTTTCTTCCTCTAACGACAGTGATGCAGCCATTTCGAGCTTCTTCAATACGCAAAGTAATTTGGCCTCACTGCACCCCTCGCTCACACCATACGTCCCTCTCGTGCTCCACTGATAAACCCTCTGGGGCACATGAGATGGCCAGTCAATATGTTCTGAGGGGTCTCAGTAGTTCAAGGGAAATGAGAGAAATGAGCTCCCTACAGATCTCTCACGCTGCGCTTCAAAAGGCCGCCGACGAGGGCTAGCATTTTCCGTGTCTTTGATGGCGTCGCGTCGACCTTTAGCGCCGTGACCCGTTTTAAAGTCTATCTCATCCGACACAAAGTAGATAGGAGGAGGCGTGCCCTACTCAAGCTCTCTCGCTGTTCCCCGGGGACCACACTCGCTGTGCCCGTGTGTTGTTATTGTTTTATGTTAACGGTCTGGTTTCCGGGTGGATCCCAGGACGAGCAGCCGAGTGGGATTCTGGTGAAATACATGCGATGTTACTTTGAACGAAGTGCTCGGAATGACGCTATAACTCACCTCACATTGTCACAGTTGTAAAGCCGAAACCCACGTGAAGCCATAATTTAAGCCCCAATAGTGTTTTAACCATCACTGTGTGTGTGTGTGTTTATTTTTTTGTGTACCCTAACTTGGGACCTGGTGTCGATGATAATGGATGACAGGACAATGAATGGATGAGTCTGGGGATGAGTTCATGGATGAAAGGAAACCGGGAAACACGGGGGTGAAGACATGAGATCTGTGACTGTTATCGTCAGTTTAGAATATCTGGTTGTGATCTGAGACAAAAGCTTTAATCTCACTTGAACAGGCTGAGGTTACGGGCATTTCTTCAAACTCCTCTTAAACAAAAACACGCGTTAAGATTCAAGTGTCTGTGTTATTTTGTCCTCATAGCGTGGGCCACATCGTCAAACATACAGGGTTTTTCAGTTGTTTTTTTCATATTTTTTTTCCAATTGCCTTTAGTTGCATTTTAGATAACGCCATCTTGAGTAAGTCTCTCTGACATCTGCATTAATTGTATCCCTAAAACCTGTGACAAACTAAAACAACATAGAAAACCTGACACAGGACGCACGGTATATTTTGTGAAAACTTTTTGACATGTTTTTAGATTAAAAAATTTGTCATCTCAGAACAAACCAGGAGAAAACCGTGGTGGTGTAAATCTCTCAAGCTGTGTTATTTTTTACTTTTATTATGTAGGCATTGAAGACAAGCTAGTATGCTGCTTTGATTGTGTTCTTAGGGCTTCTGCAAAACACACGTCGGACAAAATACAGGAACAAAGAGTTTTGCAGTTGTCTCTCTGCGCTGGTTTGAGTCTTCTATTAATGTGAAAAGAGCTGTAACACTGATGCCTAGTTGTCTTACAACGGCTTAAATCTCAGGATATCTTTGTATCAAGTGTCACAGTAGAGAACATCTTTGTACCAGGTGTTACAGTAGAGAACATCTTTGTACCAGGTGTTACAGTAGCGAACATCTTTGTGCCAGGTGTTACAGTAGAGAATATCTTTGTACCAGGTGTTACAGTGGAGAATATCTTTGTACCAGGTGTTACAGTAGCGAACATCTTTGTACCAGGTGTTACAGTAGAGAATATCTTTGTACCAGGTGTTACAGTGGAGAACATATTTGCACCAGGTGTTACAGTGGAGAACATTTTTATGCCAGGTATTATAGTAGAGAACATCTTTATGCCAGGTATTATAGTAGAGAACATCTTTGTTCCAGATCCTAAAATAGAGAACATCTTTGTACCAGGTGTTACAGTGGAGAACATATTTGCACCAGGTGTTACAGTGGAGAACATCTTTATGCCAGGTATTATAGTAGAGAACATCTTTATGCCAGGTATTATAGTAGAGAACATCTTTATGCCAGGTATTATAGTAGAGAACATCTTTGTTCCAGATCCTAAAATAGAGAACATCTTTGTACCAGGTGTTACAGTGGAGACCATATTTGCACCAGGTGTTACAGTAGCAAACATCTATGTTCCAGATCCTAAAATAGAGAACATCTTTATGCCAGGTATTATAGTAGAGAACATCTTTATGCCAGGTATCACAGTAGAGAACATCTTTGTACCAGGTGTTACAGTAGAGAACATATTTGCACCAGGTCTGAAAATAAAGAACATCTTTGTACCAGGTGAACAGACCAGGGAAATTCCCCATACTGCCATTGTTAGGTAACACTTGATTATGTCCAGGTTTTCAGAGAATGGGACGAGTATAAAGCCTTGAAGGCTTCCCTCACATCAACAACTTTGAACAGGAGAATCCATTGTTGCCAGTCCTTCACAGACAGACTTGACAGCATGACACTTAACCCCTCATCATCCCATCTCGGGGAAAATCATGTCTGCACCATTTCAAGACCAACACTCGCTCTCCTCGTCTCGCCCCCGGCAATAACGAGATGTGACCGACGAGCGAGCGAAGCAAAATAAACATGAAAGGAGGAATGCTTTTATTTGCGCCACGGACTGCTTAGCGTCAGAACGACAGTAGGGGCCTTCGCTGGCTCGTTGTCTGCGTTTGAAAAGTGAACGACACGTCCACAGTGTGACGGAGCTCCGAGTGCCCCAACTCTCACACCAGTGAGATGAACTCGCTTCTGAACACAGCCATGATGGAGAGAATTGGAGGGCAAGCAAGTGCTTTGATTGTGCCGTGAGCCTAAATGCACAATCAATGCGACACACGCTGTTAAAGAATAATAAACGTCCGCTGCTGGGATGATGTGTTCTATTATTCATCCGTTTAATATTTCATCCCATTGGCCTCTGCATAATTGGGTGGAAATGCATTGAGCCCACAGGAATTGACAAATTACTCCACATCTTGTACAAATTAGGCCTGTCAGTCTGCGGCAATTTGTATTGGCTAGAGCTTCCGTCATATATAGCCATTCCCTATGGTGAACCTTGACCTTTTTGGGATCTATGTGCCAGAAATGTTTTTGGAAACTCACTCCTCTCAACAGCAGAGAGTTGTTTAAGTTTTGAAGAAAATGTCCCACTTTCCTACAACTTTCTCAGTGGGCGGAAGACAAAATGAGCAATTTTCCTACAGGACTGTCACAAAGGAACAACATCAGTCACAGGCACAGATGATTCAAATTCACCCTATTAGTTTGAAATATGAGACAAGTGTTTTCTGAAATCAAACCATCAGCCCCAGCGCAACAAACCAAAATAAACCAAACTCCGCAAGGCTGAGTGTGTCATTTAGCGAGAGTCGGCGCACATCAGAGTCGAATTCTATTGACAGAAGGCCAGCAGCGTGTTTTCCAAGTAGGGAGGGAATGCGCTTTTATTGTATTATTACATTGATTCGATTGCAGACACGAATGCAGGATGTTTGTCGGTGTGTTCTCTGCTAGTTAGCGAGTTACTAGCCCAGTCAACTGGATAAACACGGCTTCCTGCAGGAGCGTAACGTGGCAGAGCCCCAGGCTGGGTAACCAGCGTTATACGTCCTGAATATGAGATCATGTCGAGTTTTATCCGAGGGAAGAACTGTGACATAACACAGAAAAGTAACGGATGCCCCGAAAGCACTGGTTACGTCTATTAGAATTGCAATAATAACATGGAAACCAGGGATAGCAGTGCTTTTATAAACCTGTTGGAAATGCAATGAGAACAGTGAAAAATTGCATTAACCAACAGTCAAGGATGGGGGGGTCCGAAGAATTAAATTAATACGTGTATTTTATTTTAAGTGACTCATAATATGACATTTCCTGGCATATTTCATTCTTAAATGGCTGATTTCAGCATAAAATGCCATATTTCAACTTTTAATGACATATCTAGTGGCCTTGTTTGGCAAAATGTATTTTGTATAACTCAGTTACTCTATATAGGACGCAGTTGACTGGTGTTACAATGACATGTTTGCCGTGGACGATAAGTCGAGGGTGGTTCAAACCTAGAATGCTTATTGGCGGAAGGCCATGGTGTATGAGATCGTATATCACCCGCAAATCAGCAAACGCACTGTACAGAAACAGCTGGTAGCTTCAGCAAGCTCCGCCCACACACTTGCCTCTTATTGGGAGACACAAGGCATTTTTTTCACCTGTGTCTCTTTTTTCTATCTCCTTTTACAGGGCAATCCACTCTCTATCCGCACCTGGCATATGGACACACAGGGATTACATATCCTCAGGCCAAACTCTATTACTCCATTTTAGAGTATGAAATGAATATGTTATTTATGAATGGCCCGTAATGTATTCGCCATGTGTATCAACTGAAGCTCCACAACTCCAGTAGCTAGCACCCATGAGGCTGTTCTTTCGCAGGAGGGCCGGGTGAATTCCCTCTAAAACACCCACGGCATTAAGGGGATCTCGCAGCCACCCAGGCGTTGTGTGCAAAGGGAATATTTAAACACAGAAAGCCCATAATTAATAAACCAACAATACAATGTGTTAGTAAAAGGGCATTCCAGTGCAAGGTTTTCTTATCGTGTGCAATATAAATATGTCCTTGTGTATAGTGTCCGTGCAACTCACTACTCAAATTGCTCGATACAGCGTGTCAAAGAGCTTAGAGATCAATCTGTTGTATGGATACAAAAGATCATTTTCTGCTTTCCAATTATCAACTGCATCTAAAAATATAAAATACCCAGCATCATTACTACACCGGTAAACGCGGTCTGTCTGTAGAGGTATTTGGAATCAAATAAATTAGGTGTGTTGAAATTATTTTTGGGGATTTTATGTGGTAATTATCTACTGGGACAAAGCGCTTGCCGCTTGCGTGTCAGTTGTGGACAGACATCTGACGGTTACGATTCGCCCGAGTCAAGACCGCTGGACCGCTTGGGAGATTGTGTGACCGGAGGAGACCATCCCGTAATCACAGGAATGGCGTAAATGGACTGACATCAACCATAGACACTGTGGGAGTCCGCGTGATGTGTTGTGTTTTACGTAATTGCTATCGTTGCAGTTCCACATTTCTTGTACATATATTTTCCTTTATTTCAAACGGCGTTACTGCCTTTTTTGATATTTACAATAATGGCCTTAAAAATGTAGGATACAATGTGTTTGAAGAAAGCGAAAACGTTTTACAATACCTCCCATGCAGAAACATTCTTCTTCTAGCAAAGCCCCTAGCGCCACTCTAATCGTATTTAAGGCACAAGGCATTCAAGCCTTTTAGTTTATTCTGAAGTCTGTTCCACTTATATGGGGTGTGGAGGCAATTGTATAGTTCCGAAGACATCCTTGGCTTATCATGTACTAACTTATCCTGTGTTCTTAGGGTTTAATTCATTGTTATTTTTTTATATGATTAAATCTGCCACGGAGCGTTGTAAATAAACCAAACAGAGTGTGCTTCTCTTGTCTCACATAGAACTATCCCGTCTTTTGAGACAAGAAGTCGCAGCGATGAGTCCTAGAACTGTCTCCAGACTTAAATCCGGGGCGCAGTAAAAGAGAGCATCATATATTGTATATATTGTGAAGGAGCGGCTGCTTGAATACAGATTGCCTTCGCATGCTCAAAAAACAAACTATTCTGTGTCTGTCCTATCATCTGTAGTAGCCACTAGCAGCCACTAGCCACTTGTTGTAGCCACTAGCCACTTGGTGTAGCCACTAGCCATGGTGTAGCCACTAGCCACTTGTTGTAGCCACTAGCCACTTGGTGTAGCCACTAGCCACTTGGTGTAGCCACTAGCCATGGTGTAGCCACTAGCCACTTGGTGTAGCCACTAGCCATGGTGTAGCCACTAGCCACTTGTTGTAGCCACTAGCCACTTGGTGTAGCCACTAGCCACTTGTTGTAGCCACTAGCCATGGTGTAGCCACTAGCCACTTGGTGTAGCCACTAGCCATGGTGTAGCCACTAGCCACTTGTTGTAGCCACTAGCCATGGTGTAGCCACTAGCCATGGTGTAGCCACTAGCCACTAGCAGCCACTAGCCACTTGTTGTAGCCACTAGCCACTTGGTGTAGCCACTAGCCATGGTGTAGCCACTAGCCACTTGGTGTAGCCACTAGCCATGGTGTAGCCACTAGCCACTTGTTGTAGCCACTAGCCACTTGTTGTAGCCACTAGCCACTTGTTGTAGCCACTAGCCACTTGTTGTAGCCACTAGCCACTTGTAGTAGCCACTAGCCACTTGTTGTAGCCACTAGCCACTTGTAGTAGCCACTAGCCACTTGTTGTAGCCACTAGCCACTTGTTGTAGCCACTAGCCACTTGTAGTTGCCACTAGCCACTTGGTGTAGCCCCTAGCCATTTGTGTTCTTTGGAAGCATCTCTGAAGCTGTTCTGGTTTTTAGCATGCTACTCGCTCAGTCAAAGGCTAAACTGGAATGTTTACGAGCCAGAGGGAAGACATTTTCTGGTCTTCCACAAGCCGCTACAAGAGCAAGATGAGTGCAAGGCAACTCTGCAGTAGCCTACACAATGTCTAATACAGGGTAACTCTGCAGTAGTCTACACAATGTCTAATACAGGGTAACACTGCAGTAGCCTACACAATGTCTAATACAGGGTAACTCTGCAGTAGTCTACACAATGTCTAATACAGGGTAACTCTGCAGTAGTCTACACAATGTCTAATACAGGGTAACTCTGCAGTAGTCTACACAATGTCTAATACAGGGTAACACTGCAGTAGCCTACACAATGCAGGAACAGGATTCAAACCTTATCAGCCCCAGCCCATGCAACTAACCTCCTGACTGTATCTCTACAGGTTCTCCATTAAGGGTCCCCCTATAGGGGCAATTTGTTTCAAAGGTTGTCCATATGGATTTACCCGAGCTGAAAGAAAGTGTGAGAAATACAACCAGCCACAAATATTCAGTTTGTCCTTTCTAATAATCACCATTCTATATATTACGTTATTTGACAGTTGTTCGCTGGACCACCTGGTACATCTGAATTGGTTGAAAAAAGCATTTTGTGACAACTGTCGTTTTTAAAAAGGGTTTTATGTAATTGATTGATAGCGCCAAACATCACACACCTGCTCGTCACTAATCTCTAGCCAATACCAGACATGTGGATAATCTCTAGCCAATACCAGACATGTGGATAATCTCTGGTCAATACCAGACATGTGGATAATCTCTGGTCAATACCAGACATGTGGATAATCTCTGGTCAATACCAGACATGTGGATAATCTCTGGTCAATACCAGACATGTGGATAATCTCTGGTCAATACCAGACATGTGGATAATCTCTGGTCAATACCAGACATGTGGATAATCTCTGGTCAATACCAGACATGTGGATAATCTCTGGTCAATACCAGACATGTGGATAATCTCTGGTCAATATACCAGACATGTGGATAATCTCTGGTCAATACCAGACATGTGGATAATCTCTGGTCAATACCAGACATGTGGATAATCTCTGGTCAATACCAGACATGTGGATAATCTCTGGTCAATACCAGACATGTGGATAATCTCTGGCCAATACCAGACATGTGGATAATCTCTGGTCAATACCAGACATGTGGATAATCTCTGGTCAATACCAGACATGTGGATAATCTCTGGCCAATACCAGACATGTGGATAATCTCTGGTCAATACCAGACATTTGGATAATCTCTGGCCAATACCAGACATGTGGATAATCTCTGGTCAATACCAGACATGTGGATAATCTCTGGTCAATACCAGACATTTGGATAATCTCTGGCCAATACCAGACATGGAGATAATCTCTGGCCAATACCAGACATGTGGATAATCTCTGGCCAATACCAGACATGGGGATATTTCTGTCATGGGGAGTAACGCTCCCATCTGCAGTTATCAAGGATTAGGCAAAAATTAATTTGACAAAAAAATATAAAACATCACATCTATCTGGTAGAAATATTTCACTTTTTAAATATTGTAAATACAAGAATCTCTGCTTCTCTGGTTGTAACATGCTTCGACCCCTTGTAGTGGCATTGTCACCAATTGTCACCCAATTTTCTGTTGACGGGTGACTCAAAATTAGGAAAGAAATGAATTAAATCTGAGTTGTGTACTCACGTTGAGGAAATGTGTGTTTGGATGGCACAGATTTTTGTATAATGTTTTACCAATACCACAGAGCAATAGGCCATAGATAAGAGCAACACATGAGCTACGTATGAGCTCCACAATGTCTTTAACATCCAGAGGAAATAATTATTTTCCCCCAGCAAAATGTGCCCACAGCGCATATAGCATAACTGATTCAAACAGCGTTCAAATTCACAGGTTTGTAATGCATTATGTTTATCTGCATTTGCTGCGTGTGCACACAGCATTCATCATTTATTCATTTCCTGTCAAGGTTTCCCACCAGTAGGGTAGCAGTAGAGGCTGCAGGCGGTACAGCTGAACCAGGGCCCATGGAGGTCGGGGGCCCATATGTGGTAACCCAACCAGGGCCCCCTAATAGCTGTTAAACAGGACCTCTAAATATAAGCATCATGTGGATAGACTTTTAGGTAATTTGCACGACACTCATTCACGTCATAATTATTCTGTTTTTACTGTCATTTATGTCACTGCCATTACGGTGACCAAAATATTTGTATTTGCAAACTATAATGAATCTCTGATTCACATTTAATTTCACTGAATAGCTTATATATATTTTTTTTTTTCATAAAATGCAAACATTTGTGGAATCCCTATGCTCCAATCAGTGTGAACAGATGCTGTGTTTCTGTGGTGATTAATATTCCTAATATTAGGTGTGAAATTATCTTTATTTTCTTTGTAACCATTTGTGTGCATCTGGCCGGTCCTGGCACGCAGTTTGCGGGTCAATTAAGCGCGTTGTGCGCAAACTGCTCTCCATGTACTTGAATATGTTGATATAGCGTCTGCTCGATGCTTCCGTTTTCCCCCCAAAAAACATAACTGTTACCGGAATGCAATGAGCTGCAAAAAGCTATTGATAACGCTACTACGTGCGTAACAAGTAAAACTATTTTTTGTAATCAGAGTAGGCCATAAAAGCCTGTGTCCTAAATGCCTATCCCATTTGCAAAACCCTCGAGTTATTTTTTAATCCCAAAAAAAATGTGACCTACAAAAGCATCACTTTGTTGCAGGGCCAAGCCAAACAGTCTTGTAATTAGCTTATTATCAGTCCCATCAGACAGTCACGCACATCTGTTACCACGCGGCCAGAGTCCATCCATTTCCAGGACTAAACCCAGTCCATGTATGGTTGTCTACACTGCAAAGGCTAAACCCGGTGCTTGCTTATAAGATATTTTAAAACATTTCTCATCATTATTGTGTTTAGGCTACAGTAGGGTACACATTGGTGGTGCTATACTTTTTATATGCCACAATATCATATACTGTACTTACGCACATACTAGGCTATAGTACGTAATATGTTATTGACCAGTCGAGCTAAAGGCTTCGATTTACACGGTTAATGGGACTGTATGCTAAATAACTACTCAATGAACATCAGGACTACTCCTGTACTGCTCAGACGGTCCAAGCCTAGTGGTGGAGGGACCAGTCATTCCCATATAGAGAATAACTCACGCGTCGTTCTCTTGATAGTATCATAGTATCATTCTCGTATCATCCGATCGGCTGAAAAGGTGATCGGCTGCAATCTGCCTAGCCTCGAGGACCAGCACACCTCGAGGGCTCTGAGGCGAGCTAGAAAGATTGTGGCAGACTCCTCTCACCCCGGACACTCTCTTCTCAACACACTCCCCTCCGGCAGAAGGCTTCGGTCCATTAGGACAAAAACCTCACGCCATAAGAAAAGTTTCTTCCCCTGTGCTACTGGCCTCCTCAACTAGGCCAGGGGTGCACACAAGCCTTGAACTCTTACCTATTCCATTTGCACATTGCCTGATTTTGCACCACAATATTTGCACTATTGCCTTACGTTACTTATCTGTATTCTGAATAGTATTTTGTACATTCCTATCCATATACCCCTTCACCCTCTTAGTATAATTTATATTGCTCTAGTCTTATGTTGTATGTAAGCACCTTACTGACAAAGTAAATTCATTCATGGCGAATAAACACTTTTCTGATTCTGATACTGCATGATTGTGTGTGATAGTGCGTGATATAGTGTGTGTGCACGCGGTGACATACTTGTAAGAATGCCACCACCACCACGAGCAGCCAGTTAACTCTGACATATATCCTCTCCGCAGCCGTTTCCAATGTAGACAGGCAGGCAGGGGTCTTATAGTCGCCTATTCCTCACATGGTCACCGTCATAGGGTCCGTGCGCGCGGCGGGGACGGTGCGCGAGATCCCGGGTAGAGAGAGAGAGAGAGAGAGAGAGAGAGAGAGAGAGAGAGAGAGAGAGAGAGAGAGAGAGAGAGAGAGAGAGAGAGAGAGAGAGAGAGAGAGAGAGAGAGAGAGAGAGAGAGAGAGAGAGGGAGTGTCACACGGACCATCCAGCTGGGCTAATTCAGTGTGCACGTGTAACTATGGACGATGCAGTGCGAGTAATCTGACACGGACCTGTGGGGAACAGGAGCAGACCTCGGGAATATTGTTCTATTCGTTGCCAATATGCGCGGAGAGAACATGCAGCCAATCCCAATCTACGCATTGGTCAGTTTCTGCGTCGGGTTTTGTTCCGGTTCAAGTTTCCCAAGTAATATCAATATAGGTGAGTGATTGATTAGTGTCGTGTCGTGTCACTCCTGCGTCGCTTGTTGTCAGTGTTATAATAGTATAGAAATATATATATAACATCTGAACTCCTGCGTAATTCCCAAGTTGCATGACCGTCTCGACACGAGTGGCACATCTTTATTAGTTTTACATGTGCAATTGACGCAGGTAGATGTGATGCAAACTTCCAAGTCTTTATTGATATCGTTTTGCACACGTACAGGGGGGTTGTTCCCAGCGGGCTCCCACGAGTACGAGGTGTTCCGGTTTGCGCTCTCCCGTCACCAGGACATCCCCAAACTGGTGCCGCAGGTGGACATGGTCGATACGGCCAGCAGCTTTGCCATGACATATGCATGTAAGTTTCATCTGTTTTGTGTTCCCCTTGGAGAAACAGCCGCACGTCAATTACTGTCAATTAAGCTTCCAGGGCGGTTTTCGAGGGGTTTAGTCTAGAACTGTGTCAACATCTGTTTCTTAATTCGTTTAAATGATTGGGTCTGTAACCTCTAAATGTCTGTCAGATTTTGTGTGGAGGTTGTAACAAATCCGGTCATTAGGCACGTATATTTCCAGACTACTACATTTTTTCAGGTATATTAAACAATTTCAATGCACAATAAATATTTTAATTTCAAGTATTTTTTACATTTTGTATTTTGAGTGTTCAATAGACTAGTGTAGTGCACAGCAGGTGGATGGGAAAATCTGCTGAGACCTGTTTTCTAATCATAGAAGTCAAAGGTGCCTGTCACCTGGGGGGTTGAACTGAGTCTGGGTCATTTGGGATGAATTGATTTACAGGGCCACTTTTAGCCAGAGATCACAGTTTGTCAATTTAAAGATTGTGACAAATTATTAGAAGCAATTTACTGGACAATATACACACCAGATTCACTTCACAGCCTCACTTGATTCAGTGGACTGGGCTATTAAAACTGCACATTTCAGGGACTCTCCTTTGGATATCTAATGCATATGTGTACGTGAATATGTGTCTTGTTTAAAAGCATCTGATCATATGATCTTAGTGATTGCTTTTTATTCCAGCAATGCCTTCTAAATGCAGCCATTAGTATGGGCGACTCATGACTTCAGCGTTTACTTTCTGAGGGATCGGCACGTTCCTTCAGCTGATTTAAATACACATGGACAATACAAGCTGTGTATCGAGAATGACCGCGGGGAACGACAACTGACCCCGGCGACTCGGCCCGTCGATTCTATTCCCGGGCCACGTCTCGCTCCCTCTGTCGCGTATCAGAACTAGGACGCCCTATTCACAGATTTCACGGTCGCGTCCCTCCACTGTTGTGGAGCGCCTTAACCTCGCCGACTCCCTCTCTTAAATATGAAGCCCCCCACACCCCGGGGGGGTAGTCATTGGGAGCTAATGATGATTCCCTCTTAAGTACAGCAAAGTGCCCCGGCACAGCAATCGAGTGTATTTCTGAGGTAAATAATTCATAGGAAAGACTATACTCTCGTCATTGTTATATTACCAGGTTCACCTCAGATGGACAGGCTGTTCATTATCCAGCGGTCATCGTTGTAGAACCAGTTTAATGGGGTCGCCAAGGGGTAATTTGTGGTATATGCAGAGACAATAGTTAAATAACACTCACATTAAATTAATCTATTAGAACCATTCAGTCTGCTGTTTGTATGCCACTGAATATGGATACCGGAGGACATGTGGAATATGTGATGGCATTTACCTCAGAACCTGTGCAATGGCGAGCGGGTTTTTAACGACGGTCATCACTACTGCTCAGAAGGCAGCGTTAAATACTTTCACTACCGAGCATAATGCTGTAATTTCCATATATACGGCGGACGCCTAGCCAAAATCCACATTAGAGTTTCACTGTGCAGCTATATTATTCGCTGCAGTTGTGAACAAATCTCTGTTGTAGCTGATCTACAATCTTTTTCGGGAAACAGTACTGCCGTTTTGGATCACTCGACTTTTGTGTGGTGGTTGTGCCATACTAGGTACAGAAGTCTGCTGTGAATACATTATAGAGGAGGAGCTGGTCAAAAACCTTTTAGATTAGCATTTTATTTGCTTGCTTATAGCTGCTTAATGAAGTGATTTAATTGTGGCTTTCTGAGCGGGAAAGACGACACACAAATGATGCCAGGAGTTGTTTATGCCCACCCTGAATGCGTACTGGCTGAAAGCCTCGGTCAAATTCTTGGAATATGTCACTATAGGAACTGGTAATAAAGTTGATGCGAACATCACTGTTCCTCAGGGGTAACTGGTAGCATGTAGCTAATATACCGCTTGTCAAGGATGTATTCAAGGTCCTAAGGTTGTGTTGTGCCTAAGAACAGCCCTGTCACTTTGTATATTGTCCCCAAACCGCCCAGCCTTCTGTCTGTTTGCTTAACACCTCTGTGGCATTGTTGAATACTCATTTTGGATTGGCTTCGGCGAGGCGGGGCAATCTAGCAAATCACAATGTCTCTTCAGACTAGCGTGTCACAAGCCCAGTCACACCGGTCTGCGGGCAGGGCCTGGGGAAGTGCAGACACAGCTGCCTGCCGCCGCCGGACAGCAGCGTGTCATTCACCCACGTCGCAGGGTGCTCGGAGACACTGCATACAGAGACGGCGAACGCCAGACATCGTCTTGTGCCACAGACGACCTCAGGTGACCTGTGCGGCTACAGCTCGTCATGTCCGCGCCAGAGGCCTCGGAGGCCTGTTGGTTATTCAATCATTTCCCCGAACACTCGCGGGTGGAATTTGTTGGCATCTTAAAAGCCCCAAATGTGCGTATGCATGCAGTTTATGTTTAAGCCATGATGTCACGCCCTGTATCCTGACATCAGGCCTATAGGGGGCAATGTGGTTAAAGTGCATTTTAGTGTTGAAAAAACAAGCGCTGCTTTTCTCATCCAATGAGAGGGAGAGGGAGACTAAGAGAGAGAGACAGATGAGAGAGTTTTAACAGGAATGACAAGGTCTTCTCTGGACAATGCAAAAAATATATGTCCTGTTTCGGCTGAATGAAACAACAACTCACCCATCTGGAATAACTGGTCAACAATTTGTAGTTTTTTTAATTGTCTTATTTGAAACTTATAGAAAATATGTCCTTTTTGCTTGGGAGAGTGGAGAAACCTTTCTTCCAGACGTGTTATGATGGATTTATTTGCTTTATGGACAGATGACGTTTTTCTCACAGACCGAGTCATGGGTCAGAATGAGTTTAATACTGCTGCAGTACATGTGTATAAGAGGCTGTCGCCCAGACCACTGATGTGGTCATGTGATCCAGTGGCACAGTTCTCATTGGTCTCTACATACCATACGTTATGACGCACAGTTAACGACGGAAAGAATACCAAACAGTTGGGCTTTGTCAGTCATTGCGACCACCAAATCAACAGCTTGCACGAGTATTGCATTAAGGGAAGTAATATATGCCATGAATTATTGTAGTAATTCTTATTATAATGCAGTCTAGATGTACGTGAAAGAGCTTAAAGTGATAACATTATATACACGACAGCTTTCATCCAGAAGGAAACATTACATGAAAGAGAACTTAACATAGCTCAGATATGGTCTTTATACTGCAGGTGGTAGCCATGGGCTCTACACGTGTACATCAGTCCTGTCCCCTTTATACTGCAGGTGTTTGCCATGGGCTCTACACGTGTACATCAGTCCTGTCCCCTTTATACTGCAGGTGTTTGCCATGGGCTCTACACGTGTACATCAGTCCTGTCCCCTTTATACTGCAGGTGTTTGCCATGGGCTCTACACGTGTACATCAGTCCTGTCCCCTTTATACTGCAGGTGTTTGCCATGGGCTCTACATGTGTACATCAGTCCTGTCCCCTTTATACTGCAGGTGTTTGCCATGGGCTCTACATGTGTACATCAGTCCTGTCCCCTTTATACTGCAGGTGTTTGCCATGGGCTCTACATGTGTACATCAGTCCTGTCCCCTTTATACTGCAGGTGGTAGCCATGGGCTCTACACGTGTACATCAGTCCTGTCCCCTTTATACTGCAGGTGGTAGCCATGGGCTCTACACGTGTACATCAGTCCTGTCCCCTTTATACTGCAGGTGGTAGCCATGGGCTCTACATGTGTACATCAGTCCTGTCCCCTTTATAGTGCAGGTGGTAGCCATGGGCTCTACACGTGTACATCAGTCCTGTCCCCTTTATACTGCAGGTGGTAGCCATGGGCTCTACACGTGTACATCAGTCCTGTCCCCTTTATACTGCAGGTGGTAGCCATGGACTCTACATGTGTGTATCCGTCCTGTCTCCTCTGAATTCCCCTGCACTAGATTAACTGCTCAAACACACATGCTATTGGAGTCCTTATGCAAATTTGCCACAATGCCCGCCAGTGAAAAACAAGACATTTGCATAATCTGCCAATGAGGAGGATTAAAAATATGGCCTACGAAAACGTGTTCGTCTCCACTGTGCTAATCATAGCCACTGATTTTGACACCGACGTGAGAAATTCAATTAAAATGTTTTGAGCCGATATTAGCCGGCGTAAACGATTTAAAGATTAGACGAGGAGAGAACGGAAATATATTGCCTGGGTTTTTCCTAGTGTGTTTTTGTGTTTCTTTGTTTGTGTGTGTGTTTGCATGAAACTGACGAACAACGTCTTTGACTAGCTCCGCAGTAAAATAATTGACTTGGACGTGTGCATGAGGTAGCGCTCAGGTTAGATTAACGATGTCCGGCAATCCACAGGTGGCCGCAGTGTCATCGGTGAGGACCGGCTCATAGAAATGTCCGGGACAGAATAAAAAGCAGGGTGTCCGACACATCCCATTCACGCAGAGTTTTTTACGGTTTTGACTCCATGGCGTTCGTTTATTGCAGACGTTGTTATGAGCTATCCTCACCTGACTCCTGTGATGTTTCATCTGTGGCAAGGCCGAGTCCTTCAGCCTATGGAGTTATGGAGTCGTAGCAAATGTGTGTCGTGGAGTTGGTAAATCGGGTGTTTTCAAGGAAAACCCTAGAGGTGGGGCCAAAAGCCATTTCAGATGTTTAGCACTCAATCGCATTTATTTTACAAAGTCTTTTCTTCATGTCGGCTGTAAAGTGCTGAAACGGATACCACGACAAGCAACAACAAGAAATTGATATACACTGGCTAGGAAATATGCGCTAGTACGGACGGAAACTAGGAAGAAACCTAGGGAAGAGCCAGGCTCAGGTATTCAGCAGGAGGCGTATTCACTTGGGTTTTTAGATCAGCGGTTTGTGTTCGGGGAGCGGCCCCTAGGTTGAGAACCCTCGCTTCTGATGACTGTATCTGGGGGAGTAGCAGGTCTATCCGGAATTAACTTATTAACTGTGAACAGATACAAAGCACTGGCGCGGCGGCACTGGCGGTGAGGTGGCTGTGGCTTTAAGGGCAACGGACAACCCAAGCAGTCCCCGCGTGTGGGCGTCGGCCACGTTTCGTCCGCCTCTCCACTGTGTGTAAACACGACGTTCTCCAGGAAGGTACACTGTGGCCCTAAACCCCCTGGCCCAATTTCATTGTTCGGGGTGATTTGTATTCTCTGCGCGTTGGTGTCGGACAATTGTATCTCTGTTGTATACATCCATCACCGTGAGTGCACTGTCTGCCTCCTGTCTGAATGTGTGGGGGGAATATTGAGGATTGACTGACACGTGTCCCTCCTGTTTATAGTCACATTACATCGATTCTGGACAAAAGCACCTCGTTGTGTATTCCTGTAATGGCCTGCACACGAATGACAAAAAAAACCCAGAGCAATTGGTTCGGGTGACTTCTGAGGCCCCGAGGGAATATTTCTGCATATTACCAATCTATCGCAATAAAAATAAAGTGAGCGTGGGTTGTCGCCTTATCAAAGTTTGTGTCTTTGTGGGTTTGTTTTTTTTTCACGTAAGGAGAACATTTGGACTCGCACTTCACGCGTGCAATTTCACGGTTCTCGTGCACAATCAGCCGCTCCCCGTCTGATCTGTTTTTCCTCGGCACGGGTCTGACTAAGCATTTCAGCAATACAACACAAATATATCCAGTCACTACTGTTCCGCCCTGTTGTCAGGACGACCACGCTAATGGTGTGTCAACCTGGTGTCACCTGGGATTGCTTTTGGCCAGCGTCCCAACGTGTCAGCTTCTTCAAGGTGCGTGTCACTTGTTGGCAAGGCAGGATGGCAGTGCCCGTGAAATCCCACGGCCTCTCCCTCGTTTGGCGCACGGACACTGGTTTCGTTAATTTATTTCCCTAATCACTGTCCTTATTTAAGTTCCACCTTTCGCTATGTGTGTTGTTGGGCGTAATGCCTCATGTAGCGTTTGCTTATGTATGGTTTTTGTTTAGCGTTTTGTCGTTATGGTTACATTCGGTTTAATAAATGTCCTTTGTTTGCCTGCGCTTGTGTCCTGCCTCACATTCGTTACAGTGTGGACAGTTGCATGTTCAAATTTGTGGAGAGGCGAAGTATACACGCATAGTTTGTTTTCTTACCGTAGCCCTAACATTAACGCTAAACTCAGGTGTGTGATGCCTCGCTCTAACCCTGACCTTTACCTCTATTTGGAACATGTTATATGTTTTAATGAACGTGGATCCGAAGTGTCTCACAGATTAGCACACTATGTCACGTTCAGCCTTGAAACCATTTCGATTGACTTGTTAGTTTGTTTCTATAGGAGTGATTTATCCTGTCTTTGTAGTAGTTACCAAAGCATAACTTGTAGAAAAAACAAAACACACAAAAAACCTTCTCAAACACGTCAGGTGTTTGAGCTGGCCAATCACCAGTCAGTCATATTTGTACTAAACTGTATACCTCCCCAGTATTATGTTTTTGTGGACACTTTATTACTACACAGTACAGCTGTCTATTAACATACTATTAACACTTTTTCGGGGGAAGGAACACTTTTTCACTCATTAAGTAATAATTAATTAAAATCGTTTAAAGTTTATACGTCTACAAATTTGGGAACACCTGAGTAGTTCATTTGAATGCAGGAGACCTCTTTCTTCCTCTTATTTACAGGGTATTTTAAAACGTTCTGCCTGTCTGTAACCTGTGAGTGTCCGGTTTGTCAAAGAAAAATGTATTTCTGATGTATTTTCTATTCACTGTCATTACTACCATAACTTTTGGCGGTTGGGAATTACCCACCACCTAGACATCGTAAACGTGGTGCGTTTGTAGCAAGGACCAGCTGCAGGCCCCGTAGCAACCGTTAGCAACCGTTAGCAGCTTTGGGTTATTTAAAAATTGTCTTTAGTCCTCTGATGTGGAATAGGTTGGTTTTAGGGGCACTCTGGGTTGATCGTATGTGACAGATGTCTCATTAGTTTGATAGAATTTGCCGATAGGAACGGGACCAAGGCCAGAGAGGACACGAAGAGTACAGCCGTGCTCCAGAGTGGCACGCTCTTCACATGGCTGTTTTTTCACCCGGTCCGCTTTGGGGTTATGCACCAATGAGCCTTTTTTTAATGCGTTTGGTTTTTACATATTACAGACTTATTTTGGGACGAGCTAACGGCAGGGGGAGGTGATAACAATAATTGACTGGCTGTAACCTCGCACATTGCATGTCAGATGGCCTAGCGGTTAGAGCACCTGACCTATCGCTGAAGGTTGTTAGATCAAATCCCAGCGCCGGCCAATTGGGGAAGGTGTGCTTCTGTTTGGTGCAAGACAGATCACTTTATTCGTTCCCCGGGCTCTCTGGTTCCTGATGAGGCCTGACTCGGGTTTCAACATAGAAACGATGTCTGGTCTCGTGCTTGTAGAAGTCAATATGCATTATCACTGTTGTCAACACAGAATGTGTCCGCGACAAGAGGCTAGTGCACATCAGGCGTGCGCGCTAGTCGCAACTGGTCGGCCAGTATTTATTTTGATCCTATCTGAGGCCAAGGCAAATCTCTCCAGGTGACTGAGCAGGCAGGGCGGACGTACGAACGGAGAGCCACAGCTGGCCTGAACAGATCTGTACGGTAGGAGCCAACGGATCAGTCCTGATCATTTACTTCCGGATCTTTCCGCATCTTCATAACCACCCTGATGAGAGAAGCGTGGTCCTCTTACAGCTAAATGCGGCCCGTGGTACAAATGACCTCAATGGAGAACAACCCAAGGTCCATTAACTGGAGCAGGAATTTGTTATGGTACGTTTTGCATAAACTACAATGGAGGGTAACTGATGCAGAGATCAACAGTAAAAGGGAAAATGGACTGTGGCACTACGAGATAACAGAACTGTGGAGTCTTGTATTGCCTTTTTATCTCCCAGAGAGAAAGATGTGTATCTTGGAAAGTAATAAAAGACACTGTCAGCTTCTGGTGTCTTTGGCATTGGAGAAAAATAGCCCTGGCTGTTACAAGGATAAATGAATTAGGGGTTGTGAATTAAACAGGCACAACCTAACTGTAACACGCCGCTTTGGTGTTTCTATCGGTTTCGGTGTGTTGTGTATTTCGATCACGAGGTCGGTTCTGTTTGGGTGTGGTCGCGAACTGACTGGAGTCTTGCTTGTTGTTGGTGAGGTCTTTTTCTGGCCATCCTTGTCGGTCTGGGGTTGGTGTGTATGCACTGTAGATATTTAGAGGCAGCTTTTATTTAGATAAAGTCTAAGGTTTGTATTTCCTGGCGCCACAGTGGGTGTTTGTTAGGGCACCTTTTCTTATCCACGTTCAGCACCCAACCCCATGGGTGACTTTCAGAACCCCCCTCCCTTAAAAAACACGACACATTTAGTTTTGGTTGTCAACATGATTTTTCATTGTTAGTTCTTTTTCCTGTGAGTGGTGACGGTTTCATTGTGTCTTTAGGGAACAATATGGTACAGTTAGTAGTTGAAAAAGAACCGGAACGTGGAAATTATGAAATCTGACATGACAGACATGACAGTAGTTAAAACACGAGGTGCAACAAATGTTCTCTACCTTAGTTTTCACCCCTTTGGCTGGGTTCCACCTTGGTCCTCACGTACAAATGATGCTGTTCCCTCACTGTAGACACTGAAGTTGTTTATTTTTGTCTTTCTAAACGCTTGGTTAGCCTGTGAAATCAAAGGTCACCCTGACCACTTCTACACTGAGATACCAAGTTGGAGATAGAGACCGGGTGAACACTGATAACATTCAATAGTGATTACGCTCAACAGTGATAACCTTCAACAGTGATAACCTTCAATGTGATAACCTTCAACGTGATACTGCTGGACACTCATCACATTCGACAGTGATCACATTCGACAGTGATCACATTCGACAGTGATAACCGCTGAGCAGTGATAACATTCGACAGTGATAACCGCTTTGCAGTGATAATGGGCTGCGATGAAGTCTACCTCCATGGACGTTTTTCCAAATGTATTCCTACCTAGAATACGTGTATCGGATTGGTAAACATTTCTAGAAGTGGAATGAACAGAACCCGGGTACCTGTTCAAGTCAAGGAACGTTCCGTTCTAGTCATTATATTTCTACGTTTTACTGGAGGTGAAATCCAGGTGAATTTGAATTTTTTTCTTAGTTATGCCTACCTCTGGGAAGGCCGCTGAATTACTAGCGGATGATCTACTTCAAAGCAGTTTATATAGACTGTGTGTATAAGACACCTACTTCTAATGCAGTCCTTTATCATGAATTCAAGGCAGCAGCTCCTGTCTTCTGGGATGGCTTTTGGCCCCAGGCGAACTCTCTGCATGGGACTTGTATTGAATAACAAGCAAACAAACCAAACTTGTGGAGAGATGAAACAATGAGTGACGATGCACAATTTCCCGAGCAGCCGTCCGTGAAAAAACGGGGTAAAGACAAATTGTGTGACGTGGATGAGATGAATGGGACGCCCTGTTTAGAGCGTCAGCGGAGGAGCGCCGGCACAGCTGTCAGTACGTCACTCCCGATGCGATTATTAACTCCATTTAATGTCATTATTCTTGTACAAACTCCACAGTTTCCTCACAGAATCATACCAGAAGCTGAAAGTGCACATGTACACACACACACACACGCCTACACCCATTTAAAAGTGTGAAGAAGAATCCGCCGGACGTGATCTCCTTTTCTGAACTCGTTCTTTTCCCTCCCCGCAGTTTGTTCCCAGTTTTCCAAAGGGGTCTACGCCATCATCGGGCTGTATGACCGGAAGACCATGAACATGCTCATGTCGTTCTGTGGAGCGCTGCACGTCTGCTTCGTCACGCCCAGTTTCCCGATCGAAACCAACAACCAGTTTGTGATCCAACTGAGGCCCGAGCTTCAGGAGCCGTTGATCGCACTGATCCAGCATTACGATTGGACGAGGTTCGTCTACATGTACAGCTCCCAGTCAGGTACGGTTCGTCGCACGTTTCTTTGTCTCTTCACGTTTTGCATTAAGCTTGCCCCCACAAAGAGATGATCCTTCTAAACAGTCAAACAGGCTACAAGGCTGCTCGGCAATACAATGCATATGAGCAGATGTTCCTACAATCATCAAACACAGAGACGCTTACATTTATGTAAAGCTGGCTTTAGTTTCAAAGGTATAATAAGTAGAGTACAGAGGTTGATATGCTGGGGCTTTTCTGAAACGCCTGAAGTATTTGCCAGGTGTTCTGTCTGTGGGTTCACTAATGGTATCAACTGTGCTCTGCAAACTGTAACTCTACAATGCACCTGTTGTCCATGGTTGGGCATGTATGGGCGGAGTATTTCAGTATGATTTGCGGACACTCTTCTGTGGCCTTCACTCCGTACTCCGAACACAGCCGTGCATGCTCGTACTAACATTCCGGAACACAGCCGTGCATGCTCGTACTAACATTCCGGAACACAGCCGTGCATGCTCGTACTAACATTCCGGAACACAGCCGTGCATGCTCGTACTAACATTCCGGAACACAGCCGTGCATGCTCGTACTGACATTCCGGAACACTGCCGTGCATGCTCGTACTGACATTCCGGAACACAGCCGTGCATGCTCATACTGACATTCAGGAACACAGCCATGCATGCTCATACTGACATTCCGGAACACTGCCGTGCATGCTCGTACTGACATTCCGGAACACTGGCGTGCATGCTCGTACTGACATTCCGGAACACTGGCGTGCATGCTCGTGCTGACATTCCGGAACACTGCCGTGCATGCTCGTGCTGACATTCCGGAACACAGCCGTGCATGCTCGTACTGACATTCCGGAACACTGCCGTGCATGTTCGTACTGACATTCCGGAACACTGCCGTGCATGCTCGTACTGACATTCCGCACACTGCCCGGCTTTGTGTGTTTACACCACACGGGTGGACTTCAGATCACATTGCTTAGAACCGTACGACAAGATGTGATTCCTTTTAAGTGCTAGAACGTTACTGAGTGATTGCTCCCACAGACTACATGGTGATTGTCAAAAGACTTTTCCTTTTTTTAATGCTGCCTTTGTTTTGTGTTTGTTGTTCTGTAGTCTTTGTTCTCAGCCTTTAGAACTGGAGTGAAAAAGCGTTTTGCCTTCCCTGGCAAACCATTACGACTCACTCGATCCGGCAACGCAATTTCGTAGAGGGAGTGGTGGCTGGCTGGAGTTAGAGGGAGTGTGATTAGATAAACCCCTCACACGCTCACACATTTGCTATAGTCAAAAGGAAGACATCTCTATCGTTCAGCCGCCGAGCCTTTGCCTTTTATATCTAGGCAGCCGCTACAACAACCTGGATCCTCCTAGGCAAAAACTGCATACAGGGGTTACCGGATTTACCCCGAACTCAAATACTGTTCAACTGTGCATAAATGTCCCCTTCATTTGTGAAGTTTGGATGGCCAGGTCAGAGAGAGCAGCAGAGAAACGAGCTGATTGGTCCACAACAAATCCCGACGCTCATCTCTTCCGTTTCACTTCCTTATCTGCTCTGCTGCAGTTGTGTGAAACGTCACCGACAGCAGACAGACCCGACGTTTGCCGTCTCTCTCCCTAGTTTATCTCCGGGGTGAGTTCGGGTTAGTCCTGCTCAGCCGGCGATAAAGCTGGTTCGCTCTCCGGTACGTGCCGATCTCACAGCTGCCAAGACGAGCTCCAGGTGTCCCTGTGTGGAGCCGTCAGGAGGAAGTACTTCGCAGGGGGGCTGTATAAATTATCCGAACCGCCGCTGTGTTTTAATTAACATGAAATGCATTTCCAGCCACGCAGAGTAATCCATGTCGCCACAAAAACGTGAAAGACCTCATCTCAGCCATTTCTATGAACAACAGAGAACACACACGTAGTGTAGGCAGAACACTTGGTAAAATATTCTTTTTTCAAAAATGAAATTATTTTGTTTCGGCAATTAACACTGCAGCAGAGAAATTATACGTGGCACACATTGCCAAGAATCGTTGTACAAAACACGGAGTCTTGTGCGTCACTAATGCATAATGTAACTAGTGTACCATTTACATACAAACTAGCATGTTTTTATATAGACAGCGTGTCATTAGCGGGGAGTTGGTCAGATTCAGAGGAATCTTGCTGTGGCTCCAAATTGAGCATCTCCTTTTGGGCCTAATTTGAGTATTCTTAGTAAAGGATATGTGCATGCAAATTGCATGCCGAGGAGAAAGTGAAGTGTCTACATTTTATATGTTTAGTCTCAACCCAGACCTAAATGTCATTTCATTACCTGCCTTCTGTTCTGGGTCTTTTAGAGATAACTCTAATTAGGCCATTATTACTGAATTCTGCCTGTGGTTGATTCAGACAAAATGTACTACTACAGAAGACAAGAAAACATCATCAACAACCAAATCTCTTCTATGTAGTTAATAAATAATATATAGTGTTTCACGCGGTGATCGTTTTAAATGAACATCACTGATGCACTTCACTTGTGTTTTTTTTTTACCTTCGAATGTTTTTTAATGCCCGTTATCGTACGACTCAAGAGTGACATTAACTGCATGACATGTGTAAATAAACACAAAGGTATTTAAATATTTTCTCACCTTGGGATAGCTTATGTGCAGTTTCCCGGTCGTCGCCTTGACATGGCTGCTCAGCGTGGCAGGGAGGCTCTGTTGAAGGTTGTCTGTGTGGGCCGTATATGTGCTTTGAAGACAGTCATACTCTGAGCTTAAAGTATGGGCAGAATGGAAGATTCTTTGAAGTCAGGTTTTTGCTGGCTTTTGCTGGTATTGCACATTTGCTTCTGTTGCACATTTGCTGCTACTGCACATTTGCTGCTACTGCACATTTGATCAACAAGTGAAGTGATTAGTGCGTTGAAGTTCATAGCACCATAGTACCATAGTTCAGCATATTCTCAGGATATGTGAACACTTCGTGTGATTCATATAAGACCGTGTAAATGGATATCATCGCGTCTGTTAAAACGCATAAGAAGGGCCCGGAGGGATAAAAGCCAGTGATATGATCAATGACTCGGCCGAAATGGATTGTTAAAGGATTTTAATAATGGACAAATGGATTTTAAAATCAGTTACTACAGTTAACGTGGGCACAGAGAGAGACAGACTTGGAATAAGTGTGTGTTTGTAACTTACCACAGCACGCAAGAACCAGAACAGAGACGGTCCTCTATTTTCCCCTCAGTGGTTGGCCAAAAGCTATTACTGTCCAATCAGAAACTGGCAACACAGGATGTAAAGACGACAGCACTGGTGCAGAGAGGTGACAGGAGAGAGAGAGAGAGAGAGAGAAACAGTCGTGATGGCTGACCCGTAGTCAATGTGACCGGAGCACAGAGAACGGAGAGAAATGTATTTTCTTTATAAAATGGCCGGGTTTTTCCAGTGACATGTGGCTGTTTAGTCCAGCTGTTTGCATTACCTAAAATAAATGCTTTTAAAAGTAGCCTACAGTATAGTGATGAAATCCTGACACAGCAATTATCATAATGTAACACGGGAAAATGATTGGCATCAATCGAGGTCAAATCAATTCTAGTGAAATGCTCAGAATATGTCCTTTATTTTGAATTCATTCAGCTAACCCTAGATCCCAACTTCTTAATTGTGTCACAATTAGTTACAGATGTGCTACTCCCAATGTGGGCGGGTCCAGCAGCACGTCTCCCTATGTCCATGCATTTGATGGCTACAGCGCTCCTCTGTGTGGTCCTTTGACAGGTCGTAGAGCTGCAAGAGGGGCTGAGTGGGCATCTTGGTCCAGACACGCGCCTCAGAACGTCCGGTTGAGCCGAGCGTGCGTCCGTCTTGCCATTTGAAAAACCTGACATTTCTATCAAAAATATGAATCGCTTACTAGCTGTGAAGACCTACTGCGAACAGAATTATTGAGATGCTTTCTTATTGACATGCTCTTTTGATATTCCACAGAAGTGTTATTCATTATTATACCCGATATGTATTCTTATTATCTTCACTCAGAAACAGGACTGACCACCTCTCTGAGTCTAGCTCCTCTCCAGGTTTCTTCCTAAGGTCCCAACCTACTAGAGAACTTTTCCTAGCCGCTTCGCATCAGCTGCGTTGTTGTCTGCTCTTTGAGGGGTCAGTCACATCGTCACCAGTGTGTGACCCACTGTGTTTGTCTTATTGGACCTGGAACACATCACTGACACGAGTCGGTTGCGTTAGTCTTGCCGATCGGTAACTCGCGCAGTGTGGCAATAGTTTTCAGTCACGGATTAGCTGGTAAATACGTCAATGGAAGCCAACATCTACTGTGAGTCTGCTTACAATCCATAAGACTCCCCTAAGATACTGTTCGCTGTAGTGCCAAATTATTATGTACGTGTATATATGTCCTGTATAAAACAAGGTAAATGTATCAACAATATATATTTCAGCAAGAAGTATCTGAGGCTGAAAGACAAAAAGAAACACACATGCTATTGACTACTGACTAATGGGAGTTGGAAAAGAAAACAGTTGTCTAGGCATGATTGGAGAGAGTGAGCGCGGGAAAGAACAGAGTCTGGAGTACATAAACCATAGCTATTAAGTGAAAGACATTGACGGGTTGAGAGTATCTCATCACAGCACACAGGCATCAGACTACAGAAGGAATACTTTATCCTACCCTAGTCCAACATTTGCAGCATTCAGATTTAATATTGTATTCATACCAATCTTTCCTGGAACCAATCTTATACTATACTTACTGTGGGTGTGACTTTTGTAGGAAACAGCCTTATAAGAGTTCGGTTAAACTTTCCTTACAGTTTTTCAGGAACCAAGACGCCTCCAGGATAGTTCTGACTAGAGTATGATCAATTAGACACCTGTAGGATGGTTCTGACTGGAGTAAGATCAATTAGACACATGTAGGATGGTTCTGACTAGAGTAAGATCAATTAGACACCTGTAGGATGGTTCTGACTGGAGTAAGATCAATTAGACACATGTAGGATGGTTCTGACTGGAGTAAGATCAATTAGACACATGTAGGATGGTTCTGACTAGAGTAAGATCAATTAGACACATGTAGGATGGTTCTGACTGGTTCAATTGACACATGTAGGATGGTTCTGACTGAGTAAGATCAATTAGACACATGTAGGATGGTTCTGACTGGAGTAAGATCAATTAGACACATGTAGGAGGATGGTTCTGACTGGAGTAAGATCAATTAGACACATGTAGGATGGTTCTGACTAGAGTAAGATCAATTAGACACATGTAGGATGGTTCTGACTGGAGTAAGATCAATTAGACACATGTAGGATGGTTCTGACTGGAGTAAGATCAATTAGACACATGTAGGATGGTTCTGACTGGAGTAAGATCAATTAGACACATGTAGGATGGTTCTGACTGGAGTAAGATCAATTAGACACATGTAGGATGGTTCTGACTGGAGTAAGATCAATTAGACACATGTAGGATGGTTCTGACTGGAGTAAGATCAATTAGACACATGTAGGATGGTTCTGACTGGAGTAAGATCAATTAGACACATGTAGGATGGTTCTGACTAGAGTAAGATCAATTAGACACATGTAGGATGGTTCTGACTGGAGTAAGATCAATTAGACACATGTAGGATGGTTCTGACTAGAGTAAGATCAATTAGACACATGTAGGATGGTTCTGACTGGAGTAAGATCAATTAGACACATGTAGGATGGTTCTGACTGGAGTAAGATCAATTAGACACATGTAGGATGGTTCTGACTGGTTCATGTAGGACTAGACACATGTATGATGATCAGTTAGACACATGTAGGATGGTTCTGACTGGAGTAAGATCAATTAGACACCTGTAGGATGGTTCTGAATGGAGTAAGATCAATTAGACACATGTAGGATGGTTCTGACTGGAGTAAGATCAATTAGACACATGTAGGATGGTTCTGACTGGAGTAAGATCAATTAGACACATGTAGGATGGTTCTGACTGGAGTAAGATCAATTAGACACATGTAGGATGGTTCTGACTGGAGGCATATTCCTGTAGTCTGAGGCATATTCCTGTAGTCTGAGGCATATTATGTGTAGGCTGGGGTGATATTACTGTAGGCTGGTGGATATTACTGTAGGCTGGGGTGATATTACTGTAGGCTGGTGGATATTACTGTAGGCTGGTGGATATTACTGTAGGCTGGGGTGATATTACTGTAGGCTGGTGGATATTACTGTAGGCTGGGGTGATATTACTGTAGGCTGGGGTGATATTACTGTAGGCTGGGGTGATATTACTGTAGGCTGGGGTGATATTACTGTAGGCTGGTGGATATTACTGTAGGCTGGGGTGATATTACTGTAGGCTGGGGTGATATTACTGTAGGCTGGGGTGATATTACTGTAGGCTGGTGGATATTACTGTAGGCTGGGGTGATATTACTGTAGGCTGGGGTGATATTACTGTAGGCTGGGGTGATATTACTGTAGGCTGGGGTGATATTACTGTAGGCTGGGGTGATATTACTGTAGGCTGGGGTGATATTACTGTAGGCTGGTGGATATTACTGTAGGCTGGTGGATATTACTGTAGGCTGGTGGATATTACTGTAGGCTGGTGGATATTACTGTAGGCTGGTGGATATTACTGTAGGCTGGTGGATATTACTGTAGGCTGGTGGATATTACTGTAGGCTGGTGGATATTACTGTATACTGAGGGGATTTTACTGTAGACTGGGGGGATTTTACTGTAGACTGAGGGGATTTTACTGTAGACTGGGGGCACCTTTCTGTAGACTGGGGGCACCTTTCTGTAGGCTCAGGGGATATTACTGTAAGCTGATTGCATATATCTTTTAATATATTAGTAGCTCTTGTGTATATCCTTATGGGCGTCCAGCACTTGTGTGTGTCTATCACATTGCTCTGCTTTGATCACTGCTTTGTTCTCAGGTGCAACATCACCAGGAATTGTATTTTCAGGAAATCAGTAACGCTGTACTTATTTTTACGTTAATACTTCTGCTTTCCCGAGCAGGAATGTTGTTGACAATAAAAAATTGAGTCGAAATGATGCATATCAGATGGAACTACTTCCAGGGGGAAATGACGATGTATGAATGAATTAAATCAATCAATTAAGATAACTGTAATCCATGTTTTCTTGTTCTTTTGGGATTTGTTTGCTAAGATTCGTCTACTCTTTTCCCGGCCATATGGAGACGTGTGTGTGAGAAGGGGAGCGGGGGGAGGTGGTGGTGGTGGAGAGAGATGTTGAATTGAACAGTCAGCAGCAGATGCATCTGGAAAACACACACATTCCTGTAGCAGAACTTAATGTTCAACTGTATATCGTGCAACATGGGAATATATATATATATATATATATTTTTGTAGAATGACAATTATAAGCAGGAAGCCAAAACTCCCTGCCTCTCTCCACCGCATCCAGTTATCACTAAACCTAGGGAGGAATTTAAACGTAAGGAGCTTTAATACGTGAGAATATTGATGAGCCGGCGTCATGCGTACACGGATGGCATTAATTCAAATGACTCCGCTGCAATCATGTCACACATTTTAGGTTCTTAGTCGTGTTCCTCAAAGAGAGAAGCGAGAGAGAGGGGGGAGGAAGGGTGGGGGGGGTCACTGAATAACTTCTCTCCACTTCATAGACCCTCCTCACTGCATAACGTCTCCAGATTAACTGGCTTCAAACACACTCCTTCCACGTCTTTGCGAAGACTACTCAGCGTTCCCATTTCCAGAATTGAAAGGGTGAGCCGTTTCAAATGCTAAATTTGGTCGTTTTCAAACTCGGGGGCCCTTGGGATGACAGATGCGAGGCATTTAATCCGCCCGGGTAGAACAAGCATTTAATCTGCCTGAGCGCGGCGCCTCTGCCAGGCTGTCACAGGTTCTGGTGAGATGACGGCAATTTCAGGTGACTATTGTGAAAGCGCCAGGGAATGCACAGCTGTCTGCTGTGTAGATGGGTGAACTTCCTGGTTCTGGGCGTGCGGCGGTACTGTCATTATGCGGGGGACACTTCATAATGCCTGCTCATTTACAAAGCTTGTGTTATAGCAGGAAATTCACTTATTTTTACGTGCCCCTCACTTTCACATTGTGCTTTTGTTTGGTTTCATTACGGAGAACAACCATTTGTCACATCGCTTGCCGTTTGTAACATTGCAATGTGAGCTTTTTCAGACTACCACAATTGTCGTGGCAACAATTTATTTTCCAATAACATTTACACAATATGTAAAATGCAATTTTCCATGTAAACCGAGAAACCGTCTTTGACCAGATCACGGGCCCAGAAGGCATATAAACTCACTGACTACGTTGTTTTTCAGTAAACTATAATGCAGAAAAACTTCTGTTGCTTTTGATTCTTGAATTGTGCAAGTGTGAGATGTGCTTAGTTGCTTTTCAAAGAAAATCAGACCAAATCTAGTGTGAATTTTGGACCACAGCCTCTGTTTTAACAGTGTCCCATGGTACCCTGGAATGTGACGCTGAAAGATTTAATTGTTCATGCGTTTACGGTATTTAAAAATAATAGTCCAAATCGCATCTGGCTACAAGTCTTGTTCATCAAAATAAAACTATTGTAGTGTAAAAACGTGTATGGAAATGTGACATGGGGGGTTATAAAACACTGTAAAACCCTCGAAACAAACGTATATAACCTTAGAACATTATGTACGCATTCACTGCTCTGCATATGAACGTCAGCTGAGTTACATTCATGTGTCTTCTTACAGTTCTTTCACATGACTGTATGGTAAATGGAGGAGTTCAGTTGGCACAAATCACTGTTTATTTCGCAGTGAAGCAGAGTAAACAGAGTGGAAAGGCCAGTTTGGTGACCACACAAGGATGGAGTGTTGAATAACGGATACCTGCACATGGTCTGATTTAGGCCTGACCGTGCTTCAGAAGATTCTAGACACGGCCGCAGAGAAGACCTGGCAGGTGACATCTGTCAATCTGGACAGCGGGATGGACCAGGCGTCGTTCCTAAAAGTGATTCAGGACCTCGAGAAGAAGAAGGAGTACAACATCATCCTGGACTGTGAACTAGAGCGACTCAACCTCATCCTTAACCTGGTAAATGACATTGATTTGACATCCTGTCAGTGTTGTCCTACTATAAATGTCAGCACAGATAATTAAACTGAACTCATTAAGCTGAACTCATACATCTGCCTAACAGTGCAGAACTCATACATCAGCCTAACAGTGTTGAACTCATACATCAGCCTAACAGTGTTGAACTCATACATCAGCCTAACAGTGTTGAACTCATACATCAGCCTAACAGTGCTGAACTCATACATCAGCTTAACAGTGCTGAACTCATAGATCAGCCTAACAGTGCTGAACTCATACATCAGCCTAACAGTGCTGAACTCATACATCAGCCTAACAGTGCTGAACTCATACATCAGCCTAACAGTGCTGAACTCATACATCAGCCTAACAGTGCTGAACTCATACATCAGCCTAACAGTGCTGAACTCATACATCAGCCTAACAGTGCTGAACTCATACATCAGCCTAACAGTGCTGAACTCATAGATCAGCCTAACAGTGTTGAACTCATACATCAGCCTAACAGTGCTGAACTCATACATCAGCCTAACAGTGCTGAACTCATAGATCAGCCTAACAGTGTTGAACTCATACATCATCCTAACAGTGTTGAACTCATACATCAGCCTAACCGTGTTGAACTCATACATCAGCCTAACAGTGTTGAACTCGTACATCAGCCTAACAGTGTTGAACTCATACATCAGCCTAACAGTGCTGAACTCATACATCAGCCTAACAGTGTTGAACTCATACATCAGCTTAACAGTGTTGAACTCATACATCAGCCTAACAGTGTTGAACTCATACATCAGCCTAACAGTGCTGAACTCATACATCAGCCTAACAGTGCTGAACTCATACATCAGCCTAACAGTGCCGAACTCATACATCAGCCTAACAGTGCCGAACTCATACATCAGCCTAACAGTGTTGAACTCATACATCAGCCTAACAGTGTTGAACTCATACATCAGCCTAACAGTGCTGAACTCATACATCAGCCTAACAGTGTTGAACTCATACATCAGCCTAACAGTGTTGAACTCATACATCAGCCTAACAGTGCCGAACTCATACATCAGCCTAACAGTGTTGAACTCGTACAAATTCTTCTGCTTGTGTCAGTAGATCAGGGCCTCTGACTAGCAGGGAGACAGTGAGACCAGTGGGCGTTTATTCATAAACATGCAGTTCACAGGTGAGCACTTGGAAACCAATGGTCAGGCTCCAGTAACACCAACGGCTACCTCATTCTGCCCCCTTCAGGCTCGGACCGGTAGTCCATGTGTCTGTCCATCACAGGTGTACCTCTGATTCCTAGACAGATTGTGTACGTGTCGTAATTAAGCCTCTAATTGGGCATCCCACAGTGACAGATGCTGTATCCCTTCCCAGCCCTCCGCAGTGAGTTGTTCCAGCTGCCCTTTTTTTTGCTGAGCCCTGATATTTTAGTCAGGCAGAGGCAGAGACGAGCAATTAATTCCTCAAAGACGGGGCCAATTAGCTCCTATTTTGCTAAACTACGATTAATGGAGCTCTCAGATCTACGTCTGGCGCAGAATGACTTTATCTGCGTTTGACAGGGTGGAAAAGGTTTGATTCGAAGGAATGTGATTGTCCATTCTGTTATGCTTTCCAGATCGCTGCTCAGAAGAAGAACCTGAAAAGTTACCACTACATATTGGCAAACCTGGTAAGTCTGGCTCCACTGCCACCATGAGAGCTCACGCGCTGCATCCAAGCTCCGCCAAATGCATTTTATTATTTATGTTCAATATATTTCAAATGTCACCGGTGCAGATATTGCCGAATCTCCCAGTAATGAAAATGACTGTGAAAGTGATATTTATTTGTGTTGTGATCGCGACACTAGATACTGCCACTGCCGGTGTAATAACGTCAGTGAAATAATAACTCGTATCCCGAATGATCAACTACGTTTTGCATCGGTGCAGTTTAAGCAAATGCCGAAATTGATGGAAAACATTTGTTTGTACTGATTCAATATGGCATTGTGCCATTGGCCCGTGCCTCTTCATTTTCTCTGAATCTGATTGGCTGCTTGAATATGCAGAACACAATATGGACAGATTGCTGATTACCCACTGAACAGGTGAATTATGCAAGAAAGTTTGTTATGGGACTAAATTATGCCCAAATAACCACAACAGCCTATCGGCTACTGTCTGAAACTAGAACGGCTCCGGTGTTCACGGAAATAGCTTGGCAGAAGTGCACCATTTCTGCTCAGTAACCCAAAAAGGTAGATGGAACACTGGCCCTGAGGATATTATTTTGTAAAGAAAATGTGTGCGTGTGCGTGCGTGTACAAGCAGAAGTGCGTGTGCGTGCGTGTACAAGCAGAAGTGTGTGTGTATGTGTGTTGGAGTTGAGTGTCATCCAAAAGTTACAAAAATGCCACCCTCAAGCCTCTACTGGACAGATTTTGGAAGATGTGTAGTACACCTCGTAATTGGACAGGGAACTAGAGAAAACAACTTTGTTCCACAAATTGTGAATTCATAATTGGACCGAGCTACAAGAAATAAAAAAAAATAATAATTGGAAGAGTAGGACTTCAGACACACACACACACACACACACACACTCCAGCCCTGTTTTGGTTAATTGCAGCACCTGGAGACTGATCATATACGATTGTGAGCTGTAGCTGTGGTCCATAAAAAACATTGAAGTAACACTTTACCAACACGTCTTTCTGAAGTGGGTTACGGCCTGACTCTAGACAGGAGGTTTAATGTAGTTTGTGACTTGCACTTTAAAGATTGCAGATCATTAAACGCAAACAAGGTGAGTAAAGCGTTGGCCGCTTGTTGGTCGATAATAACGTTATTAAAAGACGGAACCGTGAACCGTCCAATTTGAATTTCTCAAAAGACAAGAACTTGGATGTGTTCAATGAATGTTCGATCTGCAATTTCCATGTATATTCAGAGAAATCAGAGACTCCCAAATCCGAGTCAAATTGCTGTCCCTGTGTTCGGCTTGAAGATACTTGACATTCTGACTTTGCTCGCAGCATATTTGTAAATCGATATGGCAAAAGGGGGCAGGTGAAGTTTAATGTATATTAGCAGAGAGATCGACAAGCAGAGATTGCCCGTCGAAGTGTAGAGAAAATGTTGTTCGTCTCCTGCTTCATGGATCTGTAATGATTGCCTGGCTCGGGATAAAGTGCTGAATAGCTGCTCTGTGGAATCCAAAACTTTCAAAGAGACAGTAATCCAATTAGCTGCTCTATCATCATTACAGCTGGGACATTTTTGGATCCGTTTTGTTTACTTAGCCAATGTTTGCTTCGGTCCTGTACATAAAAGTCAATTCCTTCTTTCTCAGGGCTTTTTGGACCTGAACTTAACTGAGTTCCAGCGGAGTGGCGCCAACATCACCGGGTTCCAGCTGATGAACTACTCAGACGAAAATGTCAGCCGGGCGATAGAGGAATGGGTTGACTTTGACAGCAAAGACCTGAAACTGCCCAAAAGAAGACTTAAGGTATGATCTCAACGTTCCAGTGATCTTCCTCGTGCGCTCAAGTTTGAAAGTTTTAAAAGTCAGTAAAGCGCCTGTGCCTTTAATGTTCCCTCTGAATTTCCCATTCAGTACACAGGAGCGCTCACCTATGATGGAGTGAGCGTCATGGCGACAGCCTTCCAGAACCTCCGGAAGCAGCGCATTGACATCTCTCGTCGCGGCAACGCCGGCGAGTGTCTGGCAAACCCTCCTGCCCCCTGGGGCCAAGGTATCGACATCCAGAGGGCTCTGCAGCAGGTGGGTCAGTCTGCAACCCAAAGTAGATGTCAGTACCAGACGCACAGACAATTCAGCTTAAGACCCCGCGTGTTTGTCGTGGAACTGAAGATGAAAGCCGATATGTCCTCCTGGTTTTTGTCGTGCGGTAACTGGTTGGGCTTGGAGGATTTCAAATGTTATGTTAGCTGTCATTCAATGTCAACAGGTAGTTTTGGAATCCTGGGTTGGCAGTCTTACATCTTATGTCATTGAGATAAGAAAATGATGTTGTTTTAGCTATGATATCAGCAGTGTGAAAAAACATAACCAATTTAGATTTCTTCATTTTGTATATTTTATGGCTTTGATTGTTGGTTGTTCCAATATTCCAAGTTGACCGGACGCAGTGGATCCTGCCAGTTCTTCATAGCATTCCTGATGAACCTCTCACGTTTCTCACAGGTTCGAATTGAGGGACTGACTGGGCACGTCCAGTTTAACGAGAAGGGCCATCGTACCAACTACACAGTCAGCGTCATGGAACTGAGTCCAAGTGGACCGCTGAAGGTGACCAGAGACTCGTCCATAACCTCTCCAATCATTAGTCTGCTGGGACATGTGTCATACGTCTATGCATCCATCAGAGAACTTCCTCATGTCGTCCACGTCTGTAGCTGTAATATATCGCGCGCACACTGTAACTTGTCAATCTTTGGCAGTGTGGAAACGAAAACCCTGTCAGGGCCGGGGGAACATAGAACCCTATCGGGGCCGGGGGAACATGGAACAGTGAAATTAACTGACTTTTTCCAAATTCGGCAATAATATGTCCAACCATCCCAACATGTTAGTGTGTGAGAAATTATTATCCAATGCTTTGACTGGATTTGGTTGATTTTCCAATTATTTTCATTAAATGCAAAAAATGTGCTTTGCGATTTAGAATATGAAATTCCCAAGCTCTGTGTGTTTATAATATATCCATGTATTCTTCACCTGACAAACCACAGAGTGTATACCAGAGTAAATACGTCAATGTCACCAACGACATGTTAGCCACAGAGCCACTCACTGACCTTGGCTTATCTGAAGCACATTACTCATATCACTCCGGCTGCCGTGTAAGGCATTTTGGCGGCTACCTAAATGCGGCGGTATATTACCGTGACTCCCTGAGAGGAAAACGACTTGTCCTGATGGTACGGTACGTAGGAGAGTGCGGTATAAGCACAAGGCTACGGGATTAGCCGCGTTATTTAGCGCACCACGCCTACGTACACGCCACAGTATGTGCTAGTGGCCGAATGTGCTCGGTTAGCCTGTTGTAATACATCAGAACGTGACCTCTCCTGTGCCATTTATGCTAACGCCCTGAACCCCTTCTGACCGCAGGTGGGCTACTGGAACGAGAACGAGAACTATGTCAACACGGCAGTCTACACGCCGGCGGTGGAGGACTACTTTTTTGGGCTGCAGAACCGGACCTACGTAGTGACCACCATCCTCGTGAGTCCCGCTAGCTTCACCGACGTGCCCCCGCCACAAGGAACTCGGACGTTAGATCGGCCAGGTTTTTTTTTACAGACAGCGAATATGTGCGTTTTTAATGTGGAACGAGCAGTTGACGGCTGAGTGTGGCTTTTATCGAAGCCCACCTGGTTACAGGTCTGTAATGTGTTCGTGCAATTTAATGCTACGGACACCGTTCTGGGAATCAGAGATATCCGCACTGCTTTGGCAGACGGAATGTTGCCGCGGCAGAACGAAAGACGAAAGCTCTCTGCCGTCATAGTTTGACAATGCCACGGCAGCAGAAGCTGAGGTGCCAATGTGTCTTTAAGGACTGCCCTGCAAGCAGCTCTCCCCGTCTGCCCGAGCGGTCCGAGACGTCGGTGTTGGCAAGCCTTTGTGCTCTTTCTGTTGGCGGGGAATGCCCGGTGACTGCGTTCAGCGCTCCCTTTGTTGCGCTGCCATATCAACACATCATGTTAAGGTCACCTCTGATCAGGGCTGTTGAAATCAGTCTCGTCTGTTCCGCGCGGAAAAGCACCGACAGTAGAACAGGCATGAGAGAGAGAGGGAGAGAGAGGGAGAGAGAGATGGGGGGGGTGTGTGTGTGCGTGTGCGTGCGTGCGCGTGTGCGCGCGTGTGCGCGGGTAGAGTGTAAAATAGGGATTTTTTTCCAGATGGATTAACAGTGGGATAGAAATGAGTAGCTGCAATCCCAGATTAATTGGAGAGGCTATTTATTTGACTTTCATATCTATTTATTTTACTTTGGAAACCAAATGGTTTCAATTTGGTACAGCACATACATCCATCTGAGCAAACCCTGTTTGGTTTCTGTTCTACCAGTACTAGCGGGTCAAGTGGTCTACATGATTGAGAAAATAAAGAGAAAGAGGTAAAGAAAGAAAGAGAGAGGGGGGTGAGAGGGGGTATAAAGAGAGAGAGAGAGAGAGAGAGAGAAAGGAAGAGGGGGGGATAAACATAGGGAGAGGGGAACATAAAGGAAGAGGGAGAAGAGGTAAAACTAATAGAGATGAGATGAAGACCAGGAGAGGTTCTTATAAGTGCTGCTGGGCTAATCTAACTGATATTGTCCTTGTGAACCCCCCCCGTCTCGGGCCACACGTTGGACTATTCCCCACTCGCGTTCTGTACTCCGCCTACCCACAAGGGATGTTCCCCCAGTAGCCAGTGTTCTCCTCCACCTGTAGGGCAGGCAGACACTGAGCACCACACATTTTACAGTTGCCTCAGCTGCGCCCAATAGGAGTAGCAGGACGGCCGCTCAGACCTGAGAAGTTGTGGAGAGTTTTTCCAGTCAGCCTTCCCTCTTTACTCTCCCTCTATCAGTCCATGAATAATGTATGTCCACTGTCCCTGTCTACAAAGGAGTTGACTGAAACTGGTGTGAATCCTTACATTTGTCAGCACGCGGTGCATACCTTACTGTATTCACATGGTGCATATCTTACTGTATTCACATGGTGCATACCTTACTGTATTCACATGGTGCATATCTTACTGTATTCACATGGTGCATATCTTACTGTATTCACATGGTGCATACCTTACTGTATTCACATGGTGCATATCTTACTGTATTCACATGGTGCATATCTTACTGTATTCACATGGTGCATACCTTACTGTATTCACATGGTGCATATCTTACTGTATTCACATGGTGCATATCTTACTGTATTCACATGGTGCATATCTTACTGTATTCACATGGTGCATATCTTACTGTATTCACATGGCGCATACCTTACTGTATTCACATGGTGCATACCTTACTGTATTCACATGGTGCATATCTTACTGTATTCACATGGTGCATACCTTACTGTATTCACATGGTGCATATCTTACTGTATTCACATGGTGCATACCTTACTGTATTCACATGGTGCATATCTTACTGTATTCACATGGTGCATATCTTACTGTATTCACATGGTGCATATCTTACTGTATTCACATGGTGCATACCTTACTGTATTCACATGGTGCATATCTTACTGTATTCACATGGTGCATATCTTACTGTATTCACATGGTGCATACCTTACTGTATTCACATGGTGCATATCTTACTGTATTCACATGGTGCATATCTTACTGTATTCACATGGTGCATACCTTACTGTATTCACATGGTGCATATCTTACTGTATTCACATGGTGCATATCTTACTGTATTCACATGGTGCATATCTTACTGTATTCACATGGTGCATATCTTACTGTATTCACATGGTGCATATCTTACTGTATTCACATGGTGCATATCTTACTGTATTCACATGGTGCATACCTTACTGTATTCACATGGTGCATACCTTACTGTATTCACATGGTGCATATCTTACTGTATTCACATGGTGCATATCTTACTGTATTCACATGGTGCATATCTTACTGTATTCACATGGTGCATATCTTACTGTATTCACATGGTGCATATCTTACTGTATTCACATGGTGCATATCTTACTGTATTCACATGGTGCATATCTTACTGTATTCACATGGTGCATATCTTACTGTATTCACATGGTGCATATCTTACTGTATTCACATGGTGCATATCTTACTGTATTCACATGGTGCATATCTTACTGTATTCACATGGTGCATATCTTACTGTATTCACATGGTGCATACCTTACTGTATTCACATGGTGCATACCTTACTGTATTCACACGGTGCATACCTTACTGTATTCACATGGTGCATATCTTACTGTATTCACATGGTGCATATCTTACTGTATTCACATGGTGCATACCTTACTGTATTCACATGGTGCATATCTTACTGTATTCACATGGTGCATATCTTACTGTATTCACATGGTGCATATCTTACTGTATTCACATGGTGCATATCTTACTGTATTCACATGGTGCATATCTTACTGTATTCACATGGTGCATATCTTACTGTATTCACATGGTGCATATCTTACTGTATTCACATGGTGCATATCTTACTGTATTCACATGGTGCATATCTTACTGTATTCACATGGTGCATATCTTACTGTATTCACATGGTGCATATCTTACTGTATTCACATGGTGCATATCTTACTGTATTCACATGGTGCATATCTTACTGTATTCACATGGTGCATATCTTACTGTATTCACACGGTGCATACCTTACTGTATTCACATGGTGCATATCTTACTGTATTCACATGGCGCATACCTTACTGTATTCACACGGTGCATACCTTACTGTATTCACACGGTGCATACCTTACTGTATTCACATGGTGCATATCTTACTGTATTCACATGGTGCATATCTTACTGTATTCACACGGTGCATACCTTACTGTATTCACACGGTGCATATCTTACTGTATTCACATGGTGCATATCTTACTGTATTCACGCGGTGCATATCTTACTGTATTCACACGGTGCATACCTTACTGTATTCACATGGTGCATATCTTACTGTATTCACATGGTGCATATCTTACTGTATTCACACGGTGCATACCTTACTCTATTTACATGGCGCATACCTTACTGTATTCACACGGTGCATACCTTACTGTATTCACATGGTGCATATCTTACTGTATTCACATGGTGCATATCTTACTGTATTCACACGGTGCATACCTTACTGTATTCACATGGTGCATATCTTACTGTATTCACACGGTGCATATCTTACTGTATTCACACGGTGCATACCTTACTGTATTCACATGGTGCATACCTTACTGTATTCACATGGTGCATATCTTACTGTATTCACATGGCGCATACCTTACTGTATTCACATGGCGCATACCTTACTGTATTTACACGGTGCATACCTTACTCTATTTACATGGCGCATACCTTACTGTATTCACACGGTGCATATCTTCCTGTAGCGATGTCTAAGATAATGCACATGGCTTCATTGCAAGTGGCCCTCTGATGGGAATAAAAGATAAAGAAAAACCCGTCAGGTGTTTGCTCTCTGTTTCCCAGGAATCCCCCTACGTGATGCTGAAGAAGAACCACGAGCAGCTGGTGGGGAACGATAAGTACGAGGGCTACTGCGTGGAGCTGGCCGCGGAGATCGCCAAGCACGTCGGTTACACCTACAGACTGGAGATCGTCGGGGACGGCAAGTACGGAGCCAGGGACGTCGACACCAAGATGTGGAACGGCATGGTGGGCGAGCTGGTTTACGGGGTCAGTAAACATCTCACCGACCCACCGGGGCACCTGGGGGCGCGTGGCGACGCCGGGAGTGGAAACCGCTGCGTTCCCCATCTCCGTCGACACGGCGGCCCCAGGGAGCCCTCTGTGATTGCTTTTTTTTCAATCCAGCCTGGAAAATTCCTAATTCGGCCACTTGATTTAAGTTGACAGGATTGGCCCTAAACTCGTCGTTGTACAGTCCTGTATTACTGCATCGTTCACCATGGCGACCGTACACAGCATTTGGCTTATAACTGAAAGGTCATTAGTTGGAATCTCTGATATTTTCCTTCATAGACGTCCACGACGGACACGTGCAGTGATTTCATTACTGGGAGTTTGTCACGAGCTCAACAGATAAGACTAATTCAATGTGGCCTTTAATATAAATACTGTTCCACTGTGTTATTCCTAGTGCGTTTGGTGTACATGCACAGAGATCTGCAGGGCCACCGTAGCCAACGGACATGTCACAGTGTGTTTGTTCCCCTCGCTATGTCGGGCTGGCATAAACCCTTTGTGATAAGAATGACAAGGTGTTGCAGAAGTGTGTCACATGTCGTCATTACATGGGTCACAGTGTTTCCCCCTGGAGTGTGGGGGTGTGGCCCCCGGGGGGTACAGCAGCAACCGCAACCGTCCAAACACATAATGAACCGCACTGTGCTGATGTCCTTGACTGGGCGTTAAGATCAAAGTGATTGTGTGGCAAATGGCGACAAGCGGTTTCCCGGTGCCTGCCCCTTCCAATGTTTAAAAAAAAAAAAACAATTAAATGTGTTACCAGGCAACGGAATGAGAGCAGTAATGGATGAGAAATTGTGTGTTCCAGTTGTTATTGAAACATCCCTTAAAAGGACTGTCACATCTGATATCTTTCACTTTGTCATGGGAATTATGTCAGCGTCGATGCTCTGCCCTGAGGAACTTCACAGCGAGAAATTGGCTCAACGCTCTGTTCTAGAGGCCCGTATAATGCTGTTCTGTCCTTTCAATGACAGAGGTGCTGGCCACGCTCAGCCCAATCAAGCCCCCCCCCCCCAGAGTAGTAAGCCTAATACTTCTTAATAGCAATTAGAACCGTCTCATGTATCTGCGTAGTGGTCTCATGAATGTTCTTGATATGATTTATTTGCGGGTTCCCCGGGAGAACATAGATGTTTTGTCTCTTTGTAGAAAGCGGACGTGGCCGTGGCTCCTCTGACCATCACCCTGGTCCGTGAGGAGGTGATCGACTTCACCAAGCCCTTCATGTCTCTGGGCATCTCCATCATGATCAAGAAGCCCACCAAGTCCAAACCCGGCGTGTTCTCCTTCCTGGACCCGCTGGCCTACGAGATCTGGATGTGTATCGTGTTCGCCTACATCGGCGTCAGCGTGGTTCTGTTCCTGGTGAGCCGGTTCAGCCCGTACGAGTGGCAGGGGGACGACGGGGACGGGGACGAGGGCCAGGAGCAACACCGGAGACCACAGCAGCACGGCCAGCCGTCATCCTCCAGCCCCCGCAGGGAACCGGGCTCAGCACAGAACCAGAACCAGGGCCCGAGCGAGGGGCACACCAACGAGTTTGGGATATTCAACAGCTTGTGGTTCTCGCTGGGAGCCTTCATGCAGCAGGGCTGTGATATCTCACCAAGGTGGGTGGCATCTTTCCTACTGTCGTCTGTGGCGTTTCCGATGACAACGGCCCTTCTAGGTCAGCGGTACCCCGGTTAATGTCACTTGGGGGTGGGGGGCAATGATGTTGTAGGAACAGGAGCTTGCGTGTTGGCATGCTAGACTTCACCCTGGCCAATCAGGACGTACACAGGTTCATTAATCCATGGTAAAGAGGTGGAACGATCTCTGATTTGGAGTTGTTGGCCGCATTGAGTTATGGCTTATAGCACTTGTTTCCGGGGAAAAAAGAGTTGAACTTAAAGAGTTTGTTAAGAAAGGTTTCCACTTGTTTAGGCCGTCCTGCCCTCCCAGCAGACAGGCTCCAATTTGCCCAGTGTCACTGTCCCAGCAGCCCTGTGGAGTACTAGTATTTTATTGTGGCTAAGATACCCGAGTTATTGAACCCCAACCGTTTGAAAAAGTAATGCCACCTTGAACGAACACTTCCAGCACAGAATTTGCTGAGGACGAATTCACTTTTTATAATTAATTTACTTTCACTGGTTTATGGGCTTATCCCACCTAGCTATCTTAAGATAAAAGCACTAATTGTCAGACGCTCTGGATGAAAGTGTTTGCTGAAGGACCTAAATGTGAATGTAGAACATGTGTGGTTTTATTAGAGGGTTTCTCGATTTACAACATGTTTCCCAGTCATCTGTGTTGTAAGACCTGCTTTATATCTATTCCATTTGCCAAATATTTTTAGTTATATTCTTCATTGACAAAATGTATTTTGTCTTCTATTTGTCCTTGATTAATTATTAAAACACCTCTCGTTTAGTACAAAATACACACACAAATAAATGCAATAAACCATAGCGAGGTTAAGTGAGCAACAATGAATATAAAAGAGGTGGTGAACATTGTCAGTCTAATGCGCTCGGCTAAAAACACCGCATTGTTTCCCCCTTAAACCCTCGTTCACACGTCACAGTAAAAAGAGAAAGAAGAAAGGATGGATGAGTAGCTCCCGGTAAAAGCAGAAGAGTTGTCAGCAGGCAGCGTAGCGAGGCCTCCTACATTACAGAACTGCAAGTAGCACGACGTCAGACTGACTGACAGTGTCTCTGTACACCCCGACGCCTTTAGAACGCCATGTTCTCATCACAACCCGAGGCCGCAGTCGCCCGGTCCACAGGAACCGTATGGCCGGCTCTTATCCAGAACACACGCCCGGTGCTCCTCTATCAGGACACGCAGGCACTTCGGCTGACGCTCCTCGGAGGAGAAAACAAAGGTGCTCCTAGATAAGGGTATTTCTGGCACACAATAGACGGTGTTTATTTCTCATGCTGATTTTCAGTGAATAGACATGTCAAATTGAAAACGAGAATCGGGGAAATTAGACAGATTCGGCGCAGGGTGCGTTCCTTCCAGTGAGTTAACGTTAAAGGAGCGTTTTCGGATGGGTGGCGTGACATCCTGCCTCGGTTGTGTTCCCCACAAAGGCTTCACATCGCCGTGCCTTTCCTCCGGATGTCCTTGGCCCATGTAGAGCGACGGTACCTCCTAATCACACACCCCACGCCCCCTTTTCTCCAGGTCACCCGGCGTCTCTGGCTGACCGCCGTCTGGCCTCGTCTTGTTGTCTCACGGTCCGCTGTTCCCCCACGGCTCTGCCAGCACTTGTACATCATCAGTGTTTTCCTCTGTGTATTCACTTGTGCTCAGGCTTCATTACTGGATCATTAGTGCGGGTCATCCCGGTGACACTCCTGCCGACGGCCCACTGCCTCCTCCTACGCCCCCTCCTACGCCTCCCTCTACACCTCATTACGGAGGAGGCGGCATTGGGGGCGCGGGTGGGGGGGGAGGAGTTTAGCTTGCGCCAAACGGCTTCTCAGCCCTCGGTCTGACATTTAGGTAGGCCATGTGAATCAGTTTGCTCTGGGGAAAAGTAATGGGCTCCAATCAGATTACATTTGCAGATGCTTGTTTTCTGTGTCATAGATGCTCCCGTTTAGTCCAAACAGAGTGGTTGAGCTCTGGGCAAAGAATCCTGGTACCATGAGATTCCAAGCAGTGTGTCTTTATTTGGACTATGGATGTTTGTCTCTTTCATTTCCCTGTCCGTTTACCGACCGTCTCTGTCTCTCTATACTGACCACCTCTGTTTCTCTATACTGACCATCTCTGTCTCTCTATACTGACCACCTCTGTCTCTCTATACTGACCATCTCTGTCTCTCTATACTGACCACCTCTGTTTCTCTATACTGACCATCTCTGTTTCTCTATACTGACCATCTCTGTCTCTCTATACTGACCATCTCTGTCTCTCTATACTGACCACCTCTGTATCTCTATATCAACCATCTCTGTTTCTTTATACTGACCATCTCTGTCTCTCTATACTGACCATCTCTGCCTCTCTATACTGACCATCTCTGTTTCTCTATACTGACCATCTCTGTTTCTCTATACTGACCATCTCTGTTTCTCTATACTGACCACCTCTGTATCTCTATACTGACCACCTCTGTATCTCTATATCAACCATCTCTGTCTCTCTATATCAACCATCTCTGTTTCTCTATACTGACCATCTCTGTCTCTCTATACTGACCATCTCTGTCTCTCTATACTGACCATCTCTGTCTCTCTATACTGACCATCTCTGCCTCTCTATACTGACCATCTCTGTCTCTCTATACTGACCACCTCTGTCTCTCTATACTGACCACCTCTGTCTCTCTATACTGACCATCTCTGTCTCTCTATACTGACCATCTCTGTCTCTCTATACTGACCATCTCTGTCCTTTTATACTAAACATTATTGTATTTTCATGCTGGATCTTTCTGTCCTTCTATACTAAACATTTGTGTCCCTCTATAATGAATATCCCTGTTCCTCTATATTAAACATTTTTACCCCTTCATACTCAAGAGCTCTGTCCCGCTATACTGAACATATTTGTCCCTCCATAGTGAACAAGGAAGCACAGTGGAGAACTGCAAAATGGTTGATAGCTCTAATTGAAATCATTACAAAGGCTTTGATCTTCTCTTATCTGCTGTTTTTCCAGACTCCGCAGTTGACTTGGGAGCGGTCTAGCTCTCTCTCTCTCTCTCTCTCTCTATCTTTTTCTCTCTCTTTTCTCTCCCTCCCCTCTCTTTTTCTCTCCCTCCCCTCTCTCTCTCTTTCTCTCTCTCAGTTTTTCCTGTGCGAATCATTTGGGTTTCATGGTCTAAGCCTCTGGGCGTTCGGGGGTGATTTGACTCTATCTCCCAGGCTGTCAGAGGAGAAGAGGCTTGTCTGACTCTGACACGGTGGTGATTCACCTCCCTGCAGGGTGCGGTGAAGGAGGAACCCGGTGCGATGAGGAGCTCTTTACCCATGAGGCCAGAGCAAAGATATGAGTTTCATTCATGTCACTTGGACACAGGGGGTGGCGTTTTTAATCAGTCCAGCGTTACACTGGAGGTAAAACATTTAGCCCACGGGATGGGTCCCATAACAGTTTATTTTTAGGGACGGCGCTCTTCTGTTTTCTCCTGCTGAGATTGTGTGTTGAAGGATTTTATTGAACGTCGGTTATTTTATTTGTCATCAGTATTGCATTAATTGAACATTTCGTAACACAGGGTATGTATTGTAGCGTGCAGGGGCTAAGTTATTATCAGCGGAGAATCTGAGGATTATCAAAGGTCACCTGAAGGTCAGTATTATAAGAAAGGTCAACCAGCTTCCAATACTGTGGATCTCTGTGAGAAGACCTCCAGTGGAACAACTGAAATGTCACTTATAGACAGCGGCTCTGAGGGCAGGGGCCGTTTACAGACTGGCCGACCGGCTGCTTTTGACAGGCTGTTATTAGTCAGAGAATCCAGTAACTAGGAGACCTGCCACACTGTGAATAATGATCTCCTAACGGCTGGATCGAAACATACCTGGGTGGAACCCACGTGCTTTCTAACAGCCATAGGAGCTGGCTCAGCCCCCGGGGCTACTTATTCACGGTTTGTTTGTTGTCTGTAAATGTCACCGCTGTCACTCAGAGTAATCATGCGCCATCACAAAGCAAACGGAGGAAGTGGATCGACTGAATCACTATGATTCAAATGAATCGTCCCGTACCACTGTCGCGACCAGACGAACTCTAGCGCGCAAAATTGTTTTATTTGTGTTGTTCGTTTTTGTTCTATTACACTGTTCCACAAACTGTGAAATTGGTTTTCTTTCCAGGATGTTACGACAGGCACAAAGTTGTGTCAGAGATCCAGATTTTACAGAGAGTGAGGGGCTCAAAAAAACATTGAGGGGCTCCAAAGTGAGCTGTGACATAAAGTGTGCATCGTGTACATATTCAGAAGTGCACACTAAATGCCTACAGAATTGCACACTAAATGCACACAGAATAGCAAACTAAATGCCTACAGATTTGTACACTAAATATCTACAGAATTGCACACTAAATGCCTACAGAATTGCACACTAAATGCACACAGAATTGCACACTAAATGCCTACAGATTTGCACACTAAATATCTACAGAACTGCACACTAAATAACGATGTAATGGAACCATTTCAAAGTGCCTTTTACATGTTTAAACAGGGAGTAAGCATAAGGCATTGTCATATTCATTCAACGGTACAATTTGAGGCCAACCATTAAAATGTCTACATCTGCCATGGCTGGGCGTCACTGCTTGACATAGATTACCTAGAAATCATTGTACTAGAAATGTAATTCATGCCTTTTTCCCCACCTTCAGCGGGCATACACACGGTCTTCTATTGTCCAAACGGTACCCTTCCCTAACGTCGTAAAGCCAGAGAGTGAACGCGATATGTTTCCCTTCTGACTCATTCAAATTATTGCACAGCACGAACGCTTTAATTTCAGAGTTGACATGGCAGGTGTCTTCCAGGATGGTTCACTACATCAGTGACAACGTCGAACACTGGCAGATTGGCCATTTAAGAGGAGCCTGGAATATAACCCGGCCCTGTCCAACAGGACGTCACAGGCCACAAGCCCAGGTAGGGTCGAGAAATGTTAGATGGGTAAAACGTTGCAGGCAGGAGGCAGGACACGAACGCAGGGACCTTAATTATGTATCTAGGCAACAGAAGAATGTAAACTGAAACCGATACCTGAAACAGCAACAGCCTCCTGACACACAGGATATAAATCCCACTGAGGATTGACAAGACACACGAGGAAGGAAGGTACTTAGTGATCAGGTACACAGGTGAGGACTGTAACAACAAATTGGTGTCTGTGCTTTATATGAGGGAGAGAGGAAGTTGGAGCTCACTGGCTGGTTTGCAGTGACAGCTGACAGTACCTCAACCAATCACGTGTGTTTTATAAAGCCCTATACGCACCCGCAGTTTTCACAAAGTACTTTGTGGTGTGGTTGTGTGGCGTGTGTGTGTGTCGGCACTGTGTGGCGTGTCTGTGTGCCGGCGCTGTGTGGCGGCGTGGTTGTGTGTCGGCACTGTGTGTCGTGGCATGGTTGTGTGTCGCCTTGGCTGTGTGGCGACGTGGTTGTGTGTCGGCACTGTGTGGCGTGGTTGTGTGTTTTGGCGCTCCAGGCAATGTGATCGGTGGGACCTGGGCGGCAGCTCTCCTTCCTGCTTCGGGCAAGTCATGTCACTTCCTCTCTGTGTCACACACACACATCTGTGCATTCAGACATGACCCTGCGGTCCTCATCTCCAATTATCAGTGCAGCGATGACCCGGGCATCCGCCGTGTTTAACAGAACAACGGTTCCACTGTCACAGTTTCTGTAGTGTGTACAGGCAACTGCAAGTTGTGTGGTTGAGCGTTGTCCCCGGAGACTCGTTATCCACCTGATGAGCTCAAACGATTGGTCGGTTCACCGTGAGTACAGACCTACTGACACCGCCTCCCTCTGATGAGCTCAAACGATTGGTCGGTTCACTAGTGCGACGATCAGCAAATTCAGACAGTTAGTAACCCGACTATTTAATAGGCTGAACTAGCCATGCTAATTGTGTGTGTGTGTGTGTGTGTGTGTGTGTTAGTTGTTAGGCACACTTGCAATGTTTTTTTGTTTTTTTTACCAGGAAATACAGGGTCAAGTGAAACAGGATGAGGTATATGTGGTTCTGTGATGTGACAGATCATTGTAATTGTACTGCTGTCGTTGATGATTCTCTCATGGTAAATACCCAAATATCACCTAATATCTATTAATATATTCAATGGATTTCATGCATTCATTTGCATATTAATCCTGTTCACCATGTAGAGGCTCTAGAAGTTCAGAGTGGTCCAAAACATCCTGTGGAGGTGTCAGCATGGCACCGCTTTGTGTCCGTTGTTAGTGACATAAACCATTGGCAGCCTCTCTCTCTCTCTCTCTCTCTCTGTCTCTCTCTGTCTCTCTCTCTCTCTCTCCCTCTCTCCCTCTCTCTCTCTCTCTCTCTCTCTCTCTCTCTCTGTCTTTTCCCTCTTTCCCTCTGCAGAGAAGTGAAGCCGTCATTGTAAGTCCAAGATGGGGCTCATGAGTTCTGCTCTCGTTCTCCGGTATTTTTGGTATGCACCAAGTGCCTCTTCTCCCGGGTTCCTACTGTTTCAAAATTCTCTTTCAGTGTGTGAGACGCCTCGTACAGCAGGGATTGGGGGCGAAATAAAATATGTTTTGTTCAGTAAATCTACCAGCATTATGAAACTGTGGGTCTGTGGGTGAGGAACTTCCTGAATACGCAGAGTGATTTCACATACTCCTACTGACCCTCTGATTTGCATAAAATGCAACGTAATGCGACTCGCTTTTTCAACCCAACATCCATTTAGACGTTTAGCTTCTCCACGCGAAGCGGTGATGCGTCGCCTTTGGAAAACCCTGTGTTGACACACATTTTCTACACCTCCATCAGTCTCATCCCATCTTTCCGCGAGCCCGGAGAACATTTGTGTTTGTTTACACCTGCTCTGGCGGAGATTGAAGGAAGTGTTTTAAGTAAGTGCATGCTAATTGGGTGAGAACGGCCTGAAAAAGAACAATACTGCAGTCTGTGTCTCTGCACTCAAACGCTCGATCTCTGATTCGCCGCTGCGCTTTCATCTCCGGAGTGGACGTGCCTCGGCAGCTGTCTCAGCTGTTATTCAAAAAGTGCTTGTAGCAGAACGTGCAGTAGAAATGTGTCAGCATCGGGCCTGGAATCTGGTGTGCACTTTTGAAAAGTTAAACGATGATCGATCACAAACGTGTATCGTGTTTTGTCTCGTATGGTAAACTTTGCTGTGAACCGCTAAAAAGTTTTGTACAACACTTACAAACAAGCACACAAAAGTCATAAACGCACATCTCGTTTAACCTTCAGCTTCGTGGGAGAACCCGAGTAAGTGTTCTTTGTAGTGGTAATTGTCAACAGGAAGCAGTCTGTCACTTTGCCGAGAGATGATCTCGTTACTCAAGAAGCTTGTTGGCTTCAGTCTGAGAACCGCATTCGGACCGATGGAGAATAATCTCGCCCCGCTTCATCCCAGGTCTCTGTCCGGTCGCATCGTGGGCGGGGTCTGGTGGTTCTTCACCCTCATCATCATTTCCTCGTACACGGCCAACCTGGCCGCCTTCCTCACCGTGGAGCGGATGGTGTCGCCCATAGAGAGTGCCGAGGACCTGGCCAAGCAGACGGAGATCGCCTATGGAACGTTGGACGGGGGCTCCACCAAAGAGTTCTTCCGGGTGAGCTGGGTGTAGTCAATTTGTCTTGTGTCGGTCTGTGTGGAGCCACTGACTGTAGCCTAAAAATTTTCACTTCTGACTGTTTTGCCGCCCCAGAGGTCAAAGATCGCCGTGTTTGAGAAGATGTGGTCCTACATGAAGTCGGCCGACCCGTCCGTGTTCGTGAAGACCACGGACGAGGGCGTGATGAGGGTCCGGAAGTCTAAGGGGAGGTATGCCTACCTGCTGGAGTCCACCATGAACGAGTACATCGAGCAGAGGAAGCCCTGTGACACCATGAAGGTGGGCGGCAACCTGGACTCCAAAGGCTACGGAGTGGCCACGCCCAAAGGATCCGCTCTGAGGTAATCACGATGTGTGCGCTGGTCGAGTCACCGTGACGACCTATCACGTGTGTCACATGTCAAAGACAACACTGGGATGTGTGACGTTACACTTACAGTTTAATCTATCATGAACTTGTTTTGATTTATTGAATGTAATTCTAAAGTAGATAGGAATTCTAGTTTTCCATGATAGCATAATGTTATATTCACAATGTACGGGCAGATTATTTACAGTTTGCCTGTTTCAGTGATATTGTTAGCTGATGTAATAAAAACAGTGAGGGGTAAATGTATTCTGCATTAGATATCTCTTGTATATATGATTGGTAACCCTCTCAGCAGATATATAAAAGGCTTGTGTGGATGGTGTGTCAACTTATGTATCATTAACATACACTTATGTTGGATGGATGCGTGGCTCATTCCATACGCCGTCATACGGACACTGGTTAAAATACAATGTCGTCTTTGAGATAGCTGAGCATATTGCGGGTTACGGGGTTCACATGCAACGATGCAGTACACGACAGCTAATTAACGGGAACTTGATATGAAGCCCTGGTGTCGTAACCTGCAGCTCTGTATCCCATCGAGCTGGGAAGGCGTTGCACTGTGTTATCTGGAAACACAGTAGACACTGGAAACACTTCACAAGAGACGTGCACTTTGGTTGTAAATATGAAATAAATCAAAGTTTCCAGGGACGCAGGAGAAATAGGGGCTGTTACTTTTTCCTGTGCGTCGTCTCTCATGATTTAATTAGCGTGTTACCCGCTGACCCAAGGGTTTGCTAATTATATCAGAATGAAAGCAACGTAACCGATTTCCCCTCAACATATTGCCGTTTACATTAAGGAATTCCTAACTATCGCCACGCTCCGTGCATCTTTTCGGGGGTGATATTATTTTCCCATAATTAACCGTCTTAATGGGTCGCAAACCACACACACACAGGGACATCCACTGATCCCACTATCACCAGTCACTTGTGTTGTTAACCTAATAGAACGGGCTTGGAACATGTCAACGCAGGCACATCAACTGACCAACTCACTGACCTGAGTGAGGACGACATTGTATTCATTCCATCTCTGCAGGCTGGACTGTGTCATACGTGTGACTGAAATTAACTGTCTGATTTCACACTGTGAGCGGTCATACATGTGTTTTTACTTGTATGTATATATCAATATATTTAATATTTTCCTCACCTGTGTTCATAGTTGTGTATATTGAGCCTTTGAAAAATAACTAACTTTCTTAACACTATTTTCAACGAAACAATCCCTCTGCATGCTACAGGGTTTTATATATGCACACTTAACTAATTGTTTTGTTAATGTTGACTGTACACTTTTCATTTGAAATAACTACTACATGAACATGAAATGTAGCTTCGCCACGTCAGATTCACAGAATCCTATCTGGGCATTGGTTTTGATCATCCGAATGTCTCTTAATCATCGTCTCTCAATACCTCTGTCAGAAAACACACATCTCCCTTTACGAGATTGCGAACTCTAATCCGTTCTCTGTGATCCACTTGAAACCCAAACTCCAGCGTTGTATTTCTGTGCATCTGACGTGGAACGACTTGCCATACCTCCCTTGTCTTATCTTGCCGTACCTGTTGAGAACTTAATGTTTTTCCTTCCTGTTTTTTCCCCGGCATCTTTTCCCCCCACATCATCATTCCATTTTTTTGTCCGTTGCATCACAAGAAAACTGCCGCTCTCAAAGACAAATGCTCCTAATCCTAATACGGGATGTGGACTTATTTTACTCATCCTTAGTAAGGCAAACTCACCTCTCTCTTTCCAATTGGCTCTGGACAAGAGAGATTTCTGGGGTTTTACTGAGAAAGGCTCTACGCTTGCTGAGCTTCTCGCTGAACTGGAATATATTTCCATTAGTTTTCCTCTCAGCAGCACCATCTCTCGTGTTAGTCATGAGGGGGTTGTCCATATTGAACCAGCGACAGCAGGGGAAAGAGCACAATGCCCAATATCAGTAATGCTTTGGACAGTGCTCCTTGAGAAAATCTATTATATACTTAACGATAATCACATAAAATAGACAAACGGTTTACCTACCTAGTTAACGAACGTTTTCGTCGATTTGGGCGTGTTAATGCAATACTAATGAGTCTGTCTACAGTATGAAGGAAGTTATTTGTTGTTTTTTTCTAGCTAATCCTAATTAGCATTAGCACGTTGTCTGGAAGCTTCGAGGAGCAGGACAGATGATGCCCCAAACTATCCCAAAGATGTACATACGCACTCAGTCCAAGACATTACTGATATTTATAGCTCTCCTACCTACAATCCTGGTCTTGCTTGGTAAAACCTGTCAGGGTTTTGCCTTATGTTATAATTTGCATATTTTTATAATTCTAACACTGTGAGGCACATTATTACATAGACATATTTAATATATACTGTATATATGTAAATATATATCTGTAATTGTTTTTAAAACAGTGCCTACTAATTTCTGAAGTACATTTGCCACACACCGCATCGCATCTCCATAAATACTGACCAGTTACTATTCTATTATCGTTTCAAGAAACCCAGTAAACCTGGCCGTGTTAAAACTCAACGAGCAGGGCCTGTTGGACAAATTGAAAAATAAATGGTGGTACGACAAGGGAGAGTGCGGCAGCGGGGGCGGAGATTCCAAGGTCAGCCCCGATACGAGAAACCGAGCGGGTAACCGCGACGACGGGGGGTAACCGGCAACGTTCTTTTAAAAACACATCGGCTGCAATACTAAAAAACCCTGTACACAGACTACAAATCCCACTACAAAAAGACTACAAATCCCACTACAAAAAGACTACAAATCCCACTACAAAAAGACTACAAATCCATGTTCATCCTAGCTGATGTCAATTTGTGTAACTGTTCAGCTACATTGAATCAGACTAAATTCCTCCAAAAACATTTACCCGTTTACTTCGAAACTAGTCTCATTAGCAATCCCCGAAAAACAATCGCTTAGTTAGACGTCGTCTCAAGTGCCGGCTTTATACATTCACACTAATGGACAGGTTTGCCGCTTTGCACATCCGACTGTTTACATTTTGCCGGTTACCCAAAGTGATATAGTAATACACATCTTGCAGCAGGGACAGAGGACACAAAGCTCGATGGAGTATTAATGCATATCACTTTGGCAGTGACAGTTTCAAGTTGTGATTGTGTGTTTTTGTTTGTTTGTGCGTTTGTGTTTTCCGTCAATCTATCTGAACGTGTCGCTAGGACCTGTCTATACATGATGAAGGGTGTGTGTTTACAATGTTCTGAATAACATAAGATAACATAGGTCATGTTATTTATGTTATTTCCCTGGTTGAAGAATCCCTGTAAACCTAGCGGTGTTGAAGCTCAATGAGCAGGCCGTCTTAGACAAACTGAAAAACAAATGGTGGTACGATAAAGGGGAGTGTGGAAGCAAGGACTCCGGAAGAAAGGTCAGTCCATGTGTTGGTCCTATACGTAACACTACGAGCATTAGCATTAGCACATGTAAGGTCCATCTTTCCTTCCCTTGCACCGGACGCTCTTTTTGTCTTTGTCTCCAAACTGCCATTTGCCCAATCTGGTGTCCTTATAACTGCGCATCACATGTAACTGCGATTTAAGTTAAACCCGGGACCCGGACCCCTGAGTGATTATTGATTTGGGTTGTGTCCTACGATATTATGGATTGGCTCGTTTATAATTAGACTTTGGTTAATGCTTTATCTATCCAATGTGTGCACATTCAGTTCAATGCCTCTCTTCTTCAGAATCTCACCATCTAATGCTGATGTGGCTGATTGCCCGAATCACTGTTAACACGGAGTAAACTCAGTTAACACGGAGTAAACACAGTTAACACGGAGTAAACACAGTTAACACGGAGTAAACACAGTTAACACGGAGTAAACACAGTTAACACGGAGTAAACACAGTTAACACGGAGTAAACACGGAGTACACGGAGTAAACACGGAGTACACGGAGTAAACACGGGGTAAACACAGTTAACACGGAGTAATCACAGTAAACACGGAGTAAACCGAGATCACAGTCAGTCAGTTAACTGTCAGTAACATGCAGTCTATGAATAATGTCTAGGATCCAGTTTGCTGAATTATTTAATTAAACAAAAGATGTATGGGTAATTTTGCACTCTTTACTTTTGCAACCCCAAGAGACACATGGGGCAAATGACGGCTGTGGAGAGAAAGCTCTTGATAGGAGAACACCTCCCTCACTGTATCTCTCCTGTGATCCTCCTTCAGTGCTATCTCCCTTGTCTCCGTCTTTAAACAGTGTGCATGCTATTGGATGAGAACCGAGACCCAACCTGCCAGCCAACCAATCGCAGGCGATGCATGTCATGGATGTGCACGACCTCTCTTGTGATGTCACCACGACTACTACCATGGCTCCTAGAACCAATTGCCCTCGTTTCCTTTGGTGCGCTCATTTGCATATCCAAAGATAATTGATGAAACACATCGCTCCCGTAGAGCCTAAAACAAAGTTGACCTTTTTTCCTGTTGCATGGTCCCACTTTATGATAACACGTGTTCCCCCCTGAGAAAAACAATGTAATCTCAAGGGACTCTCAGGCTAATTACGTTATAGAAGGAACGATGTAGAACAAAATCGACGTGTTTTAGTGCTCATGCGGTACTATGATTTTGAGTGACTGGAATGGAATAGTGAAATATAGGAAACTGTCGACTTTGTGTGACCCTCCTGAATATGTTATTAGGTGACGCGCTAAGTTCACGTCAAGCTTGTTCCGTGTGCATGACCTTGCATGTTGCCGTCAGTCATAGGTGCCGTGTCTAGTTTATGGTAGTTAAACTGAAAAGTCCGGAACTTTCTAGATGATAACAACAAGCCGTTGATATGTCAGGAAGTTCCGGGCTTGCATTGCCCGCAGTAAGGAGATGTGTAGTGGGTTGGCTCTATTACACCGTGACTAGCGGTGTGTTGTGGTGTCTCGTTGGCGATGATCCAGTGCGGCTCACCTCACGTCTCGGTGCCTGTAGGACAAGACCAGCGCCCTGAGCCTCAGCAATGTGGCCGGGGTGTTCTACATCCTGATCGGAGGACTGGGCCTGGCAATGCTGGTGGCTTTGGTCGAGTTCTGCTACAAGTCCAGGATCGAGTCCCGGAGAATGAAGGTGAGTTTGGTCGCGACACCTACCACAGGGTCCCTCACAGAGATGGAACATCTACTGACTCAAAGCATGGCTATGTCGTGTTATATGAGGCTATGTCGTGTTATATGAGGCTATGTTGTGTTATATGAGGCTATATAGGGTTATAGGAGGCTATGTCGTGTTATATGAGGCTATGTCGTGTTATATGAGGCTATGTCGTGTTATATGAGGCTATGTCGTGTTATATGAGGCTATGTTGTGTTATATGAGGCTATATAGGGTTATAGGAGGCTATGTCCTGTTATATGAGGCTATGTCGTGTTATATGAGGCTATGTCGTGTTATAGGAGGCTATGTCGTGTTATAGGAGGCTATGTCGTGTTATAGGAGGGAATATTAATCACAGACTTTGCATTCATTACCGTCTGCCAACCCCATGATTCACGCAGAGTTGCAGTTACGAATGGAGATTAACCGCACAGACTGGTCTTAATGAATGGATCAATGCAGTCAGCCACTGATGCTACTGAACTACTATTAGAAATAATACGTTGGTTTGCTACATTTGTCTTTGTTTTGGGGGAGAGATGTCACCTGATTCTTTGGTTCTTACACACTAACATGAGGTACCATCTCTTGTGAGGTTTATAGACATATGTGTAATGTTTGTTGCGTGAGGTACTGTCTATTTTGAGATGTGATAAAAACGGAAACATTATTTGCATTGTTGAATTCAATTTTCATTATAACATGATGATTTTGTTAGCTGAGCTAGCAATGCTACTTAAAATGCTAGTAAGGCAAATATGGCTAAACAATTCAACATGCAAGCTATTTCAGTGGATGCAATAACATTTCCAGCATTATTAAATATGTGAGGTTATAGCCTTAGTATAAAAGAGATTATGTGTACATTAAACCATTGGCTAACAGTGTTGATATGGGCATCAACAGAAACGTATGCCCGGGTTATGTTGCCAATGGCTCCATACCTGCCTTACAGTTCATTTTCGACACCCCACAAAAAGACATTCAGTTGAAAATGTTTACTTGCCGTGACGAGCAGACGGCAGAGCCACAAAACCGCTGTGTTTATAGTATCACAGTCCCAAATCGCTGCTGTGAATAGACCAATTAGTCGGCATCAGCCGGAGAGCATAATCCTCAGAATCCATTGAAGTGTGCTGGATTTAAATCATTTATACACTGAGAATGTACAAGCCAACAACTAAATCATTAGCTCCAGTTTCAAGCCTACAGGGTTTGATTATGTTAAACTAATGTAGAGGAGAGCAGGCTGGGAGCTAGCGTTGTGCCGCGCTGCTATCACTGTACAGTTAGGCTAGCGTCGAGCCGCGCTGCTATCACTGTGCACTTAGGCTAGCGTTGTGCCGCGCTGGTATCACTGTGCACTTAGGCTAGCGTCGAGCCGCGCTGCTATCACTGTGCAGTTAGGCTAGCGTTGTGCCGCGCTGCTATCACTGTGCAGTTAGAATAGCGTTGTGCCGCGCTGCTATCACTGTGCAGTTAGACTAGCGTTGTGCCGCGCTGCTATCACTGTGCAGGCTAGCGTTGTGCCGCGCTGCTATCACTGTGCAGTTAGAATAGCGTTGTGCCGCGCTGCTATCACTGTGCAGTTAGACTAGCGTTGTGCCGCGCTGCTATCACTGTGCAGGGTAGCGTTGATGTTGGGTTCCTTGTCATGTTTTGCATTTTACAATTAGTCCATATGGCTGCCTCCACTTTGTGAGGCGAACAGATTGCTTTTTCACAAGAGTTTTTAAAGGAATGAATGCTATTGAGTGACTCGATCACGATTGTCTGTTTGCCAAACCTGCTTTTGACCCAAGTCTCTGGACGGAGTTGTTGTTTCGAGTACACCGTAGTTTCTAGCACAGTCAATTGCTTGTGTGCATAAACTGTGCCTTATAAATAAACGTGCTTGCTTGCAAGTTTGTTAAAGCATTATCGAGCGCCAGGTCTGTCCTGAATTGTAAAGACAAATGAACCGAGTAGAGTTCCACAGAGCTCAGTGGACAACCTCAGTTAACATCCAACTGCCATGGTTTCCTGTATTTTACGGCCCTAGTAACGGCTACATTTCCTGTCACCTCACCATGTCGTCCCAATGCAGCAAATCATCGACGCTGCCATGCTGAGCTCCACGCTGAGCCGGATGACCAGGACGGGCAGCGGCGGTGAGAACGGGCGCGTCGTCGCCCATGACCTGCCCAAAGCCGCCCAGACGTTACCCTGCATGGGCCAGGGCGCCGGCATGGGGATGGGCACCACGGGCATGTGAGCGGAGACCCTGCCAACCACCACAGGAAAACCAAGAGGACATGTGAAAGAGTGTTGCACGGCGGCATTCCGCTCAACCGCCACTAAAATACTGCCACGGGGATTCACGGACCGCTCAGTCGGGACTCCTGAAGCAAAAGAAGGACCAAACAAAATCACTGTTCCTAACACGTGGTTTATTGGATCTCTTTTGCTGCAATAAAGAGGCGGGCTCGGACTCTGCCGCGAGGCCGGGGTCAAGGTTTCTGAGAGAGATGAGCTCCTCCCACTTCTTGCACTATGCCAATTCAGTATGTCCTGTCTACTATGATATGTCAATAACAGTCATGAACAGCTATGTTGTCTGCCTTATACCGAAAAACACAGGTTGAAAAACTAAGATGTGAGCATTTCTGTCTTGACTTTCATTCACTATTAGTGCATACAGAATGCTGAGTAAAATAACCTTTGTGTGTTTGATCTTAAAGAGCACCTCCCATTGGAATGCATTTCTGTGTTCGTTCCCGGTTGCTCTGTCGACGTCTTTGCATTGAAAATGAGCGCTTCCTACTTCTAATTTGTCAAAGAAAATAGGTTTTTTTAAATGGCTATTTAGACGTTTTTGCGTTCCTGTGAGGCTTTTCCAAACTGATCACTTGGTGTTGTTTCCTTGTCATAGATGTCTTAAAAACCAGCAGTTTGTAGGCAACCCATTGGTCTCTCTTAAGAACAATATTATTGTGTCTTTTTCTTACAGTGGCTTGTGGGAAGTTGGATTTAATACTAAGTTTAAAGCACAGGTGGATCTGAGGACATCATTTCTACCTGCTGCTCCCAGATGCATGTTGCCATGAATACTGCAGGGTTGAAGTATAAGCCGTTGACAGTGAGATAAAATGTTCCATTAGTGATTAGCTGTTATGTAGATGGAGATATAATATCTAGTGGTTAATATTGACCATCATGAGGTAATAAATGGAGTGGCTTTTTCATTGGACATTAGAGGATGAGAAACGGAGCCCACCGATTCCGGCGTGCCACAGATGTTTTAGGGTTTTAAATCGACCAATGGGATCTGTGGATGGAGATTTTAGAATGGCAAAAAACTAATGTTCACATCCAGGACGTTTTAGATTGACTTTTTCAGATCGAACAGTGCAAGCACAGGAACACTAGCAATGTTCTAAAAATGCACAGTGCACACTAATGTACTGTAACATGTCTTTATACTGGAATATCACAGTCGTTGTGCAGCCACCCATTAAAACCTGTTACTGTTTATTATCTGTTACTATCAGACTATTGAGCAGTCATCCATAGAATCTGTTTCTATCAGACCGTTAACACTCAACCATAGAATCTGTTAAATCAGATTGTTAACACTCATCCATAGAATCTGTTTCTAGCAGACCGTTAACACTCATCCATAGAATCTGTTTCTAGGAGACCGTTAACACTCATCCATAGAATCTGTTAAATCAGACCATTAACACTCATCCATAGAATCTGTATCTACCAGGCCATTAACACTCATCCATAGAAAATGTTGCTATCAGATTATTAACACTCATCCATATAATCTGTTAAATCAGACAGTTAACACTCATCCATAGAATCTGTTTCTAGCCGATCGTTAACACTCATCCATAGAATCTGTTAAATCAGACCGTTAACACTCATCCAAAGAATCTGTTTCTAGCAGACCGTTAACACTCATCCATAGAATCTGTTAAATCAGGCCGTTAACACTCATCCATAGAATCTGTTTCTAGCAGACGTTAACACTCATCCATATAATCTGTTTCTAGCAGACCGTTAACACTCATCCATAGAATCTGTTAAATCAGACCGTTAACACTCATCCATAGAATCTGTTTCTAGCCGACCATTAACACTAATCCATATAATCTGTTAAATCAGACCGTTAACACTCATCCATATAATCTGCTAAATCAGACCATTAGCACTCATCCATATAATTTGTTAAATCAGACCGTTAACACTCATCCATAGAATCTGTTTCTAGCCGACCATTAACACTAATCCATATAATCTGTTAAATCAGACCGTTAACACTCATCCATATAATCTGCTAAATCAGACCATTAGCACTCATCCATATAATTTGTTAAATCAGACCGTTAACACTCATCCATAGAATCTGTGTCTAGCCAACCATTAGCACTCATCCATATAATCTGTTAAATCAGACCGTTAACACTCATCCATAGAATCTGTTTCTAGCCGACCATTAACACTCATCCATATAATCTGTTAAATCAGACCGTTAACACTCATCCATATAATCTGCTAAATCAGACCGTTAACACTCATCCATAGAATCTGTTAAATCAGACTGTAACACTCATCCATAGAATCTGTTAAATCAGACCGTTAACACTCATCCATATAATCTGCTAAATCAGACCGTTAACACTCATCCATAGAATCTGTTAAATCAGGCCGTTAACACTCATCCATATAATCTGTGTCTAGCCAACCATTAGCACTCATCCATATAATCTGTTTATATCAGGCCGTTAACACTCATCCAAAGAATCTAACTATTTACCTGTCCGTTGTACAGTATGTTACTGTACGACTTGGATAGTAATCCTCTTCTATGAATTCCACTAATTTGTCATCCTCGTTGGCACAGCACAATAAAGGGGAGTGTCAAACAAATGGAGACGTTTTATTTGTGCCCAATTTATTAAAAAATAACTCATAATTTTTGTGGTATGAACTGTGCAAACACCCAGATTATGCTGTAAGTGTTTTCCATTCCGTTGACTTGTTCAGGTCGGGGTTTTTCCAAGATATTTTCAGTCCAGTTGATTTTGTGCATTTACAGTGAGTTAACATTTAATTACCTTATGTCAGTGTTCACAACTGTCTCAAGGGACAGCTTGCAGAAACCGAACAATGCATGCAAGCTGTGACTTCGTGTGCAGTTGGTGGGGAAGGAAAACGTTGAATAACAGTGCTCTCAATAAATGATAAACTTTTGTAACCACAGGCCTACAGTTGTCTGGACTCTCTTGTTCTTTACTCGCTGTTCCGTCAGGTCAGAGGGGGTCATGTACGGGAATACAAAGGAAGAATCTCCCCGTAAGTTATTCTACAGTTAGGCGTTGTTAAATCGGTCAACAGAAGACGGGTCACTGTTTATTAATTTGGCCGATTAAGAATGTCAACAAAGTCTCCTGAAGTGGACCCCATTATCATAATCTTCATCTTGACGTCCAGCCCATTTTCCCTGTGCTGATTGGCACACGGGTGAGAAGCAGTACCAGATGTGTTCTGGGTGTGGTGTATTCAGAGAGAGTATCTGTATGGTGTTCTTCTCTCATGGCCTGCTGTGCCATGGGTTTCCTGCTGTGCCATGGGTTTCCTGCTGTTCCAGCCCAGATTGGGGAATTGATCACAGTAAATGCCACATTTGTTCTCCGTTTCGTTTTCCTCCCACAGAGATGACCTTTCCAGACGTGGCACTGTCTGAGAAAATCCAAGGACATTTTTACTACAATACCAAATACAGGAAACGTCCTGAGGCTTTCTTATATATATTAAATGAAGGGAAAGAAGGTTCGGAGACACATGACAATATTTTGTGCTCAGTTGAAACCGACCAGTTTTTTGGGGGGTAGTTTTTACTTTCTAAACAGAACGTGAAAACAATTGCCATAAGCCTCAAGTCTAATATATATATATTTTTGAGTTGTGATCTATGATCGTCACACGGGGAAGCATCCCGTTGAACTTTGAGCTGGAGGTGAGAGAAGCTCGAAAGAAGCTTGCAATTAGTTAATAAGCTCTCTGTCATTAATTAATGGCTAATTATGCTGCACAGTCGCTTCATTTGAACTTTGTGGGGAGATCTTGTAGTGAAACGGGGCTAAGCCACACGAGTAATCAGACACATTTTTCATTAAAGGCAGAATAAGTCAAATCGGAGTTGCGTACAGTGCCATTGCAACAGGCAAAGTATCTGCACATATGCACATGACTAGAGAGGTTTATTATTTGATCTACTCCACTAAATAAAATACAGTGAGCTTTACTCTATCTCGGCATAGGAGCCTCTGCAGCACGGCCTTTGCCGCTCTACAGTACAAACTGGCTTCTAAAACGATTTCATCACACCGAGAGCAAAATAGATCAAATGTATGAGTTTCAAAAGGAAACCATGGGAGCAGCTGAGCACAGATAAGGCACTTTCACATACGCAAATGTAGATAATCCCAAAGTTACCTGGCAATGGAAGTAACCACTGAGCCAATTTGCATGAAATGTGTCCCATGTTCACAACAAGCCTTAGGATGAACGTCAATAGGTTTGATATAGGATCAAAACAAGCCTTATAATGAACGTTTGGTATAGGATCAAAACAAGCCTTATAATGAACGTCAATAGGTTTGATATAGGATCAAAACAAGCCTTACAATGAACGTCAATAGGTTTGATATAGGATCAAAACAAGCCTTACAATGAACGTCAATAGGTTTGATATAGGATCAAAACAAGCCTTACAATGAACGTCAATAGGTTTGATATAGGATCAAAACAAGCCTTATAATGAACGTCAATAGGTTTGATATAGGATCAAAACAAGCCTTATAATGAACGTCAATAGGTTTGATATAGGATCAAAACAAGCCTTATAATGAACGTCAATAGGTTTGATATAGGATCAAAACAAGCCTTATAATGAACGTCAATAGGTTTGATATAGGATCAAAACAAGCCTTATAATGAACGTCAATAGGTTTGATATAGGATCAAAACAAGCCTTATAATGAACGTCAATAGGTTTGATACAGGATCAAAACAAGCCTTATAATGAACGTCAATAGGTTTGATACAGGATCAAAACAAGCCTTATAATGAACGTCAATAGGTTTGATATAGGATCAAAACAAGCCTTATAATGAACGTCAATAGGTTTGATATAGGATCAAAACAAGCCTTATAATGAACGTCAATAGGTTTGATATAGGATCAAAACAAGCCTTATAATGAACGTCAATAGGTTTGATATAGGATCAAAACAAGCCTTATAATGAACGTCAATAGGTTTGATATAGGATCAAAACAAGCCTTATAATGAACGTCAATAGGTTTGATATAGGATCAAAACAAGCCTTATAATGAACGTCAATAGGTTTGATATAGGATCAAAACAAGCCTTATAATGAACGTCATTAGGTTTGATATAGGATCAAAACAAGCCTTATAATGAACGTCAATAGGTTTGATATAGGATCAAAACAAGCCTTATAATGAACGTCAATAGGTTTGATATAGGATCAAAACAAGCCTTATAATGAACGTCAATAGGTTTTTATTTTCAAGGATCAATAGTTTATAAGCCATTTTTATATCAATATATTTTGGGGAGGTTTTTTGTGCAGTCAATAAACATATACAATATTTTGGGGAGGTTTAGTTATGCGGTCAATAAACAAATCAATAATATTTGGGAAGTTTAGTTATGGAGTCAATAAACCGTCAATAATATTTGGGAGGTTTAGTTATGGAGTCAATAAACAAATCAATAATATTTGGGAAGTTTAGTTATGGAGTCAATAAACAAATCAATAATATTTGGGAGGTTTAGTTATGGAGTCAATAAACAAATCAATAATATGTGGGAAGTTTAGTTATGGAGTCAATAAACCGTCAATAATATTTGGGAGGTTTAGTTATGGAGTCAATAAACAAATCAATAATATTTGGGAGGTTTAGTTATGGAGTCAATAAACAAATCAATAATATTCGGGAGGTTTAGTTATGGAGTCAATAAACAAATCAATAATATTCGGGAGGTTTAGTTATGGAGTGTACACACTCATCAATCAGTTTTCCTTTTTGTTTCTGTAAGTCTTCTTAAATATATATTCATTCATATACTTATTTTAGCATTTCTCTGTTGAGATCCCAATTAACTATGGGCAAGAAAGCCAGAGCCAATTTTTTTTGGGTCTTTACAAAAATGACCATTTTAAGATTTCCTCTCCAGCTTTAGGTTCGTTCTTTTATAACGGTTTGACAATGAAGCCAATCATAAAGACATCTGGTTCAATATGGATTCTCTCTAACAATATCCTCCCAAGTTTCAAGCTGGTTTATATTTCAGTCTCTACAGAGACGCTTATCTCCTTCATCCTCCACAGAAAGTCTTCCTTATCTGCAGTCACCCTTTACTACTAACCCCTGAATTTGAATGAACCGACTTATTACCGGGGTCTGACAGCCTATTGTGAGCTATAAATATTCATACAGGTAGTAACGAGACTTGAAATGGGGCACTTTGTGAGGAAAATAAGTTTGTGAACAGCGCATAGGGCTCTTAAATATAATCATTTGGCCCAAGTCTTATCTCCTCCCGCCACCACTGAGTCTTAAAAGGTCTGCAAAGTCCAAAACCCACTTGCTGATTCTTCACATCACAAGCAAGTTGGAGGCATGGCCTGATTATATAAGGGTGCCTGCTAGGGACAATTTGCGGGTCTTCGTCATATATCAATGACATCGTTGCTGATATGCCCGCAGGGATGGCTCGAGGACGAACGGGCGCAGATGGATTTGTGCGTGGACATTGCCACGTGGCGGGTTTTAGATCCAACCGTGCCGGAAAAGTAGTCCTGCCTGAGCCGGTCACTTAACCAAATTGCTGCCATTGCATTCCTGTATATGAGAATGTGTTTCCAGTCACACTATGGTGGACAAAATCAACAGCATCCACCATTTTAAATCCAGTGTGCTGGGTTATTAAAAATGAAGATGGCCTGAATACTGTCACTGAGTCCTAATTAAGGCATATGACGGGTGTAGTATGTGGCCAATATAGTGAGGCTAAGAGCTGTTTTTAGACACGTTGCAGTGTGGTTACAGCTAACACAGCCCTTAGACGCCCTGTATTGGCTATATTACACAAACCCCCTATGGGGCTTAAGCGCCATTATGCAATGGTTAGCTATACAATAATTACTATGAATATGCTGTGTATGTAAGCAATAAAGCACCAGGGGAAGTGGTATATGGTCAAAAGACAACGGCGAAGAACTATTCTTAGGCACGACACACCGGGGAGTGCCTGGCCACGCCGCTTAAATGTGCAATTCAGGCATTATATCATAAACCACGGGGCGTCTAATTGCTCTAATAAACCAACACGATGGCCCAATCCCAATGTCCACCCTAAGCCCTACGCCCGAACCCTCATAGACTTTATTGGCGTCACATGGTAAGTGATTAAGTGCACGAGGCTGCAAGGGCAGTAAATGCTGTAAATATGAATGGGACTGCACTTCATCGCGTTACCTTGACAACGCTGAAACATGGTGCTTGCTTTTTAGTGTTTGGGACTTTTTATATAACATTTATTACTTTTTTGTTATGCCAACATAGGGAAAACTACACGCAGGTCTGGCAATATGTTGGCATCAACATTTACATTATATTTCTGTTGCTATCCTGAGCCCAAGTCACGGTCAACAAGGCCTGCTCTGGATATTTATACTTTCAATTGCCTAATTGTATTGAAGTCAATTGTTCAGTTGTATCATGCAGTACACCTGCATGGCAGCACCTGCGTTCATTTGTTATGTTCCTGCTCTCATTCACTCAGGTTGTTCTGTTAATCTGACACACCGTCTTTATCTTCGCCCCCTGTGTACCGCACATAGTCTCTCCAATGGGTTGTCAACCTCGGGTGACAACAGTCTTCGGAGTTTATCCGTGTTGCTTCCCGGGGGCATAAGGCTAAATGAAGCTACGGCAGCAGATCTCCCATGGCCCGAGATGCTACACGCTAGCCGAGCGGCGAGCCCTGCGGTTGTAGACAGGTTGAGTGTCAAGGGGCTGAGGCAGGGGCATATTTACACACTCAGGGAGGACGTCACTGGTCCAAGTGTAAACACTCCGGCTCTCCACTTTGAGTTCCCCGGAAGAAAAAAAACGTTGCCATGCCAACCTAGCAGTTCTAGCGACGTGTCTTTGAATGTGTGCAGGTTCCGCTGCAGAGTCGGTCGGCGTTTCTCTCGCGTCTCATTGTGGCGACGGCTGACACCGTTGCACGAACACACACTGTGTCCTTATGTGCTGAGAAGGTGATACTGTGAAACGTGTCCGACTGTGGAGGCAACCGGGCGTTTCTCTACATCCGACGGCACGGTGATAATGGGACATAATGTTTCCTAGAATCAGCAGGCTTCTCTAACAGCGGGTAGCCAAGTCTAACGTCGGTCCAGGAACAGGTTGGGTCGGGTGTGCATAAAGAAAAGCATTTTAAACTGTTGCCTCGGACTACCAGTGTGAACACGGGTGCGCGCTTCGATACGTACTTGAAAGGTTGCTCGTTGTGCCCTTGAGCAAGGCTCTAATTGCTCCTGTGAATTGCTCTGGATAAGAGCTTCTGCCAAATGGATAATTTGCAAATTGTGTAAATCGTGGCACCATTGGAGATCCGCTTGCGTGTGTGAAGGCCTGAACGGCGACCTAATATAACTGAGCTGTGAGCTCAGCAGCTTGCCAAGCATTTAGGTAAAACCATGGGTATTACTTTTTAACATCTGCAAAGACTTAATATGACATTATTGTATATTGGCCACTTATTAAATATATAGGAGTGCATAAGCGTCCCGAATATCTACTGTCGTAAGCAGCAGCTCCTCAGCCCGGGCTTCACGTAAAACCAGCCGTACTCCTGCTATAGTCTCCTGGCACAGACACGGACACATCCGCACCCTCGCCTGGTACATTTGGCTGGAGAAAGAGGTAACAGGGCTGAGTTGTTCCATCCTGTCCCCATTATGATCACTGCCACAGATGTTTAGTGACAGTGGCAGGCTTGAAATCCTCCCAGCTCCTACGGGTTCTGCCCAGATCCGGTTCTGGGGGGGCCGCGATCAGTGCCGTTTGGTAGCGTCTGTGCCCTCGGCGGTGTGACGCCCGTATTATCAACACACAACCGCCAGGTCACGTGTACGTGCAGAACTGTGTGTTTACACTGAGGGAGAATACGAACATGCCATGCAAATGGATGGTGTACTCACAGACACACACACACACACAGATGTACATACAACTAGGTCAGTAATGTAATACTGTAAAAGGCATTAGGCCTACACTTAATGTGTATATACATCAGTATACATGATACAATCGATCCAGATCTGAAGGAGACTACTGGAGAATTGTGGTTAACTTGATACGTGATACTTCAGTATCTGTGTGTCCTTTCTTGTTTCAGCAGTTGAGTTCTGGTATAATGTGGTTGACTTGATAGATTCAGTATCTGTGTGTCCTTTCTTGTTTAAGCAGTTGAGTTCTGGTATAATGTGGTTGACTTGATACTTCAGTATCTGTGTGTCCTTTCTTGTTTCAGCAGTTGAGTTCTGGTATAATGTGGTTGACTTGATACTTCAGTATCTGTGTGTCCTTTCTTGTTTCAGCAGTTGAGTTCTGGTATAATGTGGTTGACTTGATACTTCAGTATCTGTGTGTCCTTTATTGTTTCAGCAGTTGAGTTCTGGTATAATGTGGTTGACTTGATACTTCAGTTTCTGTGCCTCCCTCATTTCCGTAGAGGGCTGCCGAAACCCAGAGCAGGACTCAATAGTGAGTGATCACAGTAATTAACGCCACACACACGACGCGCGATGAACAAAAGGCATCATCTAGACCGTAAACGACCGCAGACTTGTAAAATGCTATGCATTTAATCTTTTGCTACTTCCAGTTAATGACATGTTTTGGTCGCTCCATACAAACGGAAAGACGTGGGGATGGATGTGGCGGCGGCTTCCTATATTACTGTGACCAAAATGTTGCTTCAAGTTGAGTGGCAGCGAGACAAATTCCTGTGACAAGATTAGGGATTAAAATGACCATCAAAGTCTGAACCCAACTGGCTGATAAACACGGGGGGGGGAAGGGGGATGTGATGAGCTCGCCAAGAGGCGGGCAGAACAATTTAGACAACATAACGTACCCATTTTACGGTGCATAAACCCCATTGCACGCAGCTGTATCGTCTCTACTCTGAACTTATCACGGAAGAAAACAAGCATCTCTTCTCCTCTGCCTTTTTTTGTGCATAATCACCCCATAATGCAGATGATTGGAGTGGGAAAAAGCAATGCGTGATTGCAAATTGCAGGGAACAAAAACAAAAGTCGAATGCACGTTCCCGTATTGCGAATATTCAGCAGGATTAGCTGTCGTCAAGTGAATTCAGGTTTAGTGCCTGCACCACTTATTTAAGTTAGCCTGGTGAATGAATTAATGACTAGTTAAATGTTTTAAACGTTTTTAATGTTCATACATGCACACGAGACAAACGTGGAGGTTCCTGCTGGAGTGGACGATGCAAGAAAAACAAAAATGAGATAAAAGTGCTTAAAATTATTGACGAACATCAACACAAACATCAGCATCAACGCTGATATAGAGGCCTGGGGGAAGTTATCGTACGAGGGCAGGAACTCTATTCTGTCAATCTGCTGAACAACTGTTGTGAACAGTTATTAGTTAAGCCACAAGCGCCAGACTGATGCTGAGAGGTTTATATGGTCGTGTGTTTAGGCGTACATGCGTGTTATATTAAGCCTCCAATACGGTGTACAGTATTCCCGAACACACACACGGGATATACGCTTCTCTTAAGCCCCAAGAGTCACCGGTTGTTTTTGTTACACCATCTACAAACCACACATCTGTTATTCTGAACGTGGGTATTTTGTCATCCACGGTCACATATTGTTAAATCCTTGTAAGACTTTGCCTATGGGTGCATGTCTCCACCTAGTGGACGTATTGTGCGTTGATTGTGCCGTCCTTGCCCAAGTGGTTTTGTAACAGTTGTGATTGTAGCTAAGATTTCATCCAACTTTGGGCTAGATATTCCGTCCTTGTTCTGGTCTATGAACATTAAAAAGGGTTCAGTTGCGGTTCTGGAAACCCCTGACCTGGAGGGATGAACATTTTAGATTATCTGGTTTTTGCCTGGTTGTTAATTGCACCCACCTGACTGTCCCAGCTGAACGTTTGTCTCTGACTAGAAGGCGAGGGTGAAAAACAGGTGTGTCCTCCCTCTAGGGCCAGCCCCACTAGGCAGTCACTACATTATCTAGGAAGGTGATCAAATGTAATGTCCTTGAATACTAGGTTATAACAGAAGGGCCACAAAGGTTTAATCTGCTGAGAAACCGAAGTGTTCTTTCTAATCAGCGTATGAATAATTAGATTTGTTGATAGAACAGTGTGAAGGCGGTGTGTGTCATCTCTCCATTTACTTCTTGTCGAGCCAGTAAAAATAGGGAACCACACCCAATCTTATCTGTCCTCATAGTATTGTTTGCTCAATGTTGGTAACACTAGCCAGCCCTGGATATATCAATACCCAACCTCAATAACACTAGCCAACATGTAACACAAGCCGGGCCCTTGTTAACACTGGTCAACCATGGGTAACGCTCGTCTGCCCTTGATTACAGCAACCTCGTACTGCTTGCCCACCTATTCACCGCTTGCCCGTTGACCGTTACTCATTGACCTTTACCCATTGACCTTTACATCACCGGTAGTTGATAGTTACTTCCGTTCGGGCGTAGCCACTCTGACAACCGCCCTTTAGTGTATTTCCCTTGATGTCACCGCTGTAGGGGCACTATAGCAACCTTTTCCTGGGCTCTGTCTGAGAGTGCATTACCGTCCCTCTGTCTCCCAGCTTAGCGGCTAATCACTGAGCCACCTCATTATTCTGCTCAGCGTTGCCTGACACCTGACACCGCTTTGTTGATGGTGACCAGTCGCATAGTTCCTCCTGGTAAGAAAGCCACTAAACCTGTTTGGCTCATGGAGGAGAGTAGTTTGGACTATTACACTGAATAAGATAAGTGATCACTGTCACTGTTGTGGTTTCTCTGAATGCCGGCATGCCGTCAAGGCGCCGTAGTGTGAACGTCTAAGCCCTCTCTGTCCATGGCTTGGCCTGTGTGGCCCAGTGGGTCATGACCATGCAGTGACCCGGAAGCCGTCGGCAAGGGCCAATATAATTTACAGTGCAGTGAAATGATTAGATTCTACATAATGTGGATACATGAGGGTCCAGGTTCAAGCGTAGTGGCTGCAATGCCGATGGGAAATGCAAATTGGCCCACATAGGGTTTGGCAGATTCATCGTCAGCAGGGACTTCCTGGTGCCACTGCTCCAGGCCACTCCCTCTGGTTCCATCAAAGCTAACAGAGGTTGTCAGTTGAGTGGGTCCTCAAATGCTGTGACTAACATGACGTCATGGTGTTGAAAAAGCAGGCTTGTACTGATCTTTTACTCTCCCGAATTAGAGGACAAAGAGGAACTAGGGCGGTTGTTTTGGTCGCAATAACAGTGCAGGAGCACTCGTACACACAGAACGAAGGGACAATAATACCCGTCCTCGTATGTTCAGGGAATGGGTAGGAAGTGAGTATTTCGTTGAATTGTCTGCAGGTCTCCTGTTCATATGACAAACAAAACATGAAACCTGAAACCCCACTCCTCACAGTTAGTAATCGCGTAGCCTAACCACACGTCACACTGAAACCAAACGCCTCATAAACATGGGACCACGAGAAACGAAGAATGGTACCCGGTCAAGGTTCGGTTGTTTCCAGACACATAAACAACAAAGAGAAATAATTACAAATCAAGTTGAAAGAAAGTTATTTGGAGATTTCATTTCCCAAGCTCGGAGTGTAAATGGTTATTTGTGATAATGACTTTCCCGGTGAACATCGAATTTGCAGTGAAACCATCCGTGGACTGTTACATTGTGATTGGGCGTGACACATTCCTTCCAGAGCTGATGCCAAATATACTGCGTTGGCAATGAACTGAACATGACCAAGCGTATTCCCATTAAGTTGTAGCGGATAGCCTCAAGCATGACACACAGTGCCAGGCCAAACACTGCATATGAACTACAACAACCACGCCCAAAATAGTCCTTTTCCCTGAGCGGCTTGTTGTAATTTCCTATTTTTTTTGGGCTGACTTTACCTTTGATCTCAATACGATTTTGAGTGTGACTGGAAATGTTATTTGTCTAAATTCCAGTGTTCGAAGTTTTTTCACAGGTGCTGCGGTCCAGAAAACCGATACGAACCTTTAAAACGAAATAAATATCACTTGAATCTCTCTGTATGCACACTTCACCTGCCTTTCAATACGGACTCAACTTTAGCCATTTCACGTTAACATTGACACGTTCAGTAAAGTTCTAGCAGGCATCAGAAGCATGTGATTAGAACCTAAAAGAAATGGTACACATTTCTTTAAAAAATATGACATATAAATAAGTACACCCCATGATCGACTGTTTTTTTAACATATTTCTACGTGGATTTGTAACCATCACATCAACACTATTGACAGATAAAATGAACCCAGTTTAACTAATGACACTATAATGAAACCATATTATCATACATCCAAATCAACAGAAATAAAATTTCATAGGGCGGAATAAATAGCTTTAACAGCTTGATGCTGGTCTCCTTTATCTCTGTGATGACCTGTAAACATTTCTTGTGACTGTTTATCAGTCTCTGACATCGACTAAGAGGAATGTGTTGCTCATTCTTCTATGCAGTGCTGTGGATGTTGGAAGCCTTTCTTGAACACCTGTCCACCACCCGCAGCCTTCAGATCTGGGCTTTGTGTCACAAGTGATGAACTTGGCCACAAGTGGTGAAAACTAGGTTCCCACTCAGGTTATTTGAAGGGGTGCTTGATATTGTTTTAAGTCGCGTCCTGTTGCAGCTGAGTGGAGTATATTTACTTGTGTGTTTTTGTATATTTAGTAGCCGCTATTTAGCACACTTTATTTTCATTACAGGTATAGGTTTTTCAGATTGTTGTATGTTGGCTTGGTTTCGGAAAATAACACTGTGATTACCCAGCTCTGGTTCTTTCTGCCACACTACACCTGAATGTCGTAACGCTTTGACTTAGCTTCAACCTCCATTTCCTGGTTTTGAGCCATTCCATTGATCTAACTTTAGTTTTTCGTTTACAGACAAACTGAATAGTTCTCTTAAAAATCTGTCTGGTACGATAAGGAATTCATTGTTTTTCTTAATCATGGTAAATTGGCCACGCCCTAAGAAAGAAAAGGAGCCCCAGACCATAATGCTACCATCACCACGTTTCATGGTTGGTATGTTGTTCTTCAGTTCCAATGCAGTGTGTTATTTAATCAAACTTACCCATCTTGTAAACATCAGTTCTATCTTTACTGGGAGGTTTTTAGCGAGCAAATGCATTTTTTCTGACCTCCCATGTACGCCAGCAGTATGAGATGATGCGTCAGACAGTGGGACGATGACATTGGAATTCCAGGCAAATGGTTTTGTAACACATACAAGACTGATGGGCATCATGTATGTATTTTGATCTTGCCATGATGGGTTACCGCACACCTAAATGGAAAAACCCAAACCAGACCACATATCTGATCTAGAACCTCTCACGGATCTTCTAATATTGTGTACCTATTTTGGAGCACTTGATTAAAATATTTAGCCGTTTTATAGTATGTTATGATGGTAGAGGTAGAGCTGTTTTAATTTTTTTGTGCATAAGGAAAATAATTTTTAGTTGATTCCAATTGGATTAATGGTTTGAAAGTTTCATTTGTTTTGTGATTTGTTAAATTTATCAATGAATGGTTGGAATTTAAAATAACCAGACAACAGAGGGTGTGCTTATTTTGCCACATGACTGTACTTCTTAATTAAATACGTAAGCAACACTTTACAAAAAAAATATATATTATATATTGAAATGAGTGACAGACAGTGCAGATGTTAGAGATATAGTCAACACCGTGAAATGTGAGTTTTACAAAATTAGCGTGGAATTTTCAAACACCCTGGTCTACCACAGACAGTCTGCCTCGGTAATCGTCTACAAGACCTGCAGCACTGTAGACCTCAAGTCATCAGCATCCTGTCACATGATTCACTAATAACCTCTCCGCTAGTGCCTTAGTGCGTCATCGACCGAGGTTATCAGAAGCAGGGCAGTTAGCCGCCTGCAACCGTCATAAACCGGTAGTCCTCAGCAGCTTCGGTCATGGATCTACATCAATCTATTAATTGGACCAAACAAATACTGGATATTCACAAGATAAAAGTGCTCAGAGTGCCCCCCCCTTTTCTCCCCCCCTACCCTCCCTCTCTCTCCCTCTCTCCGACGCCGGCCTCTCAGCTGATAATGAAGACCCTGGGACCGTCGTCCCTCATCGGGGGGAGGCTCTCCATGTTCTCCACCAGGATGTGCTTGTCCTCCCGTTTGCCCGGCAGCGGCTGACACAGGCTGCTGGTCAGGCCCTCCAGGGTGACGTGGATGTCCCGGAACAGGTGCAGCATGACCACCCCGAGAACGATGACCAGGAAGCCCCCGATGGTGCCCACCACGTCCACCCCGGACATGGAGCCCCACTCCTTGAACAGGATGATGGAGGTGGCGAGCACCACGGTGGTGAAGCAGACGTAGTAGATGGGGTACACCAGCAGCGTGTTGAACGTGTCCAGGGACTTGTTCAGGTAGTTCACCTGCACCACGATGGAGCTCACCAGGGTGGCCAGGAGGATCCAGGTGAGCGCGTGGCGCGCCACGGACGGGTCGGAGGACACGGTGCGTATGGCCAGGCCCAGGCCCTTCACGGAGGAGATGGTGAAGGCCCCCAGCAGGGAGCAGATGCCGATGTAGATCAGGATGTTGGTCTGGCCCACGCGCGGCGAGAAGTAGAAGATGAGCAGCAGGCAGGCCGCCAGCAGGACACTGGCGAACGCAAGGAAGCCTTTCCAGTGGAGAGATAGATGGGAGACATTTAGGTGCGGGGGCGGAGTTTCAGGACGGGGGAGGGGTCAGGGTTGGGGGTGGGTTTCAAGGGTGGGCTGCATGTCAGTTTGGCAACAGACAGTTGTTCGTGTAATGAGCAGAAAGTGCTACGTGACCTTATGTCAACGCGTTGTGATCTTTGAAGCTGTCACTTATCGATGCGTCACCTTTCGGGCTCCGCCTAACAAAATATTGGCCTTCCACGATCTCGACAGACAGATGGCATACCTGGGTCGAGTAGTTTGTCCGTCATCAGCTCCAGGGTCGTGACCTCCTCCTCTTCTGGCGCGTGGATCACCATTAGAGTGCTGCCCAGAAGGCTGAGCACACAGCCCAGCTTCCCCAGCAAGTTGAGGCTCTCGTCCAGCTGGTAGGACGACAGCACGGCACTGTGTGTCCGGAGGGAAAACACAACTTCACTCATTTGAATACCAATGCAAACCATATCCTGCACCCTCTGAGGCAGGAGTAGAGTTGCCTGACTATAGTTCAGTGTTTACCCTGTGTTGGTCCACACTGTAGGTTTGACTGGCTGCTGTGTTGGTGGAACTTGGTTATAAAGTCAAGAAGGGACAATTGTCTACCCTAAAATGATCAAATCCCAATGTATTGACATATATAATTTGCCTTAAAAAATAAAATGTAAGTGCCTGAGCTTGAACAGTACAATGGTGTGAAAGGCTAACACGTATTTTGTATGTACTGGCCAAAGTCACAGAATAGTAGCAATGATGTAGATCCATGACTCACCCATGTCTTTAGAAAAACACAGTATCAATATTAACACTACCACTCAATTGCTGTGACGGATAAAATAGATATTAAAATAGATATTTTCTGTCAACAACCAGAAACGCGGAAACGCGCACTCAAAACCACGCATTTTGAATATTTCCCACTGGAACTGGGAAGAAAACCAGGTGTTTTGCCGACAACAGCTGTGTCTAAATGAAGGCTAAGAAGAACCAAGGGGTCGAAGGTTACCTGATGAGGACACTCAGAGCTCCCAGGGGAGTCACCACAGTAGCCGGGGCAAACATGTACGCTGCGAAGTTGGCGACCTCACCGGCACCCACTGGGGAAGGCAAAACAAGACAAAACGGTCATGTAGACATGTAGTCTCTTTAAACACACTTCTGCCACGGCTCAAAAAATGTTGCGTAACAATCTTCGGCTGCAACCTCCACTTTTGGCCTTATAAATGTATTATGTGCAACCGTTGACTCGTGTAGAATAAAACTGGTGAATAATTAACGGGTTCAGGTCAACTGTCGTATCTTATTAGAACCCAAAATATGAACTTGTTTTACCTCAGAGTTTGTGAACAACGGCAAAAAGCACACCAGCGCCCCACCGAACGGCACAAGATTGTTCAATGGCAAAATTGTCTGCTGCCGGCCCGTCGCAATGATCTACCGAGTGGAACATCACACTCGGCCTTCAGCCGCGTTAACGTTGTCGTAGCGCTTTGTCATTGTTTGCGTTTGGGCCCGTTAAACGCTAGCTCACTCCCCCTTCATACCTGAATGAAATGCATTCAGGGTTCGGGCAAATGTTCATGAATATTCATTTTGTCGTTCATCTAAATGTCCTGAATGCAACCGTGATTAACGTTGATTTGTGCCGAGAAAGCGTAAGCGCAGCACTGTTCATCGACAACACACACACACACACAAACTAATGTGCTCTTAAAAACAGTACAGTTACATTCGTTCTTTAGAAAGAGATGAGACATGACAAGAAATATATTAAGGACAGACTTACTGGTTAGAAGGCCGCCCCACCATAGCCAGTCCTTTAAATATCCATGGCCACCATCTCCTGTAACGAAAAACAGAGCCGAAAAACAACGACACTGTGAGTTGTGACACATTCCTACACAGCCCTATAAGCAGCAGGGATGCGATGCACTATGTGTTGTGACACATTCCTACACAGCCCTATAAGCAGCAGGGGTGCGATGCACTGTGTGTTGTGACACATTCCTACACAGCCCTATAAGCAGCAGGGATGCGATGCACTGTGTGTTGTGACACATTCCTACACAGCCTTATAAGCAGCAGGGGTGCGATGCACTGTGTGTTGTGACACATTCCTACACAGCCCTATAAGCAGCAGGGGTGCGATGCACTATGTGTTGTGACACATTCCTACACAGCCCTATAAGCAGCAGGGGTGCGATGCACTGTGTGTTGTGACACATTCCTACACAGCCCTATAAGCAGCAGGGGTGCGATGCACTGTGTGTTGTGACACATTCCTACACAGCCCTATAAGCAGCAGGGGTGCGATGCACTGTGTGTTGTGACACATTCCTACACAGCCCTATATGCAGCAGGGGTGCGATGCACTGTGTGTTGTGACACATTCCTACTGTTACCATCATTACATGTGACTTGTGCCACAGTAGAGGGGATAGCCTTCGTTGCCCTCACATATCGATATGTCTTGGGGGCCCAACACCCTGTCACCGGTTTGTCCCTCCTCGGACCACCGTAGGAACTCACCACCCTACAAGCCTTGCCGTTTCAGAGATGCTCTGTCACTGTTGTCTGGCCGTAACAATTTGGCCCTTGTCAAAGTCGCTCAGGTCTTTATTTCTGCCCATTTCGCCTGCATCCGACACGTTGACTACGAGAACATATAGTTCATTTACCGTCTAATCTACCCAGACCATTACATGTGCCCTTGTTAGGAGATTATCAACGTTATTGGCGTCCCATCAAATTTCAACTCTACCGTGGGCCCAATCTATTCTGGATTGTTTTTTTGTTTGGCTTCTCAGTCCTGAAACATTTCCCCCGAGGCGACACTGACCTGCTCGTTTGTGTCCGTTACCGGCCAGACGAAGCAGGGCTTTCTTCTTCAACATTACACTCCCTCCGATCAGGAAGGCCGACATCACCGCCAGGGTCAAACCGATCCAGAAGTTATAGCTGCCCCATTTGTCCCCGCTGACTGATAGCCCCATCTTAGTGACATTGTAGTTGTCAGTGAACGTGGCGTTGAGGAAGCCTGTGTTCTGGTTGACTACGCACACAGCAGTCTGAGAAGGACACAGCAGCCGAATTACGGAACCTAGAGGAACGGGCAGAGTGGGTTTTAGAACCAGAGGTTTGCAGTGTATTACTGCGTCATTAGTAACTCACATCATCTTTCGGTCCTCGCAAGTGTATTCATGTTTTTTATGTTTTTTTTATTTACATTTAGAAAATATTATTTGTGCCATTTTGCCTGTGGGTCTGAGTTTCTGTCATTCAGCGAAATACTAATTATGTATACAAAAGACATGGGGCAATCGGCTGTTTTCTCTGACCACACCAATGTTTTTCAGAACAGATTTGGAATACATGTGTGTGGCTATTTAAAAGGTAGTTTTAGGAAAATGGGCAAAAACTAATTAGTGCGTTTTTATGCGTTTTCCTGTTGAGCTGGCCAATTAATACCTAAGATTTTTTTTTCTGATAGTTATGTTTTATCATATATGTTATTACACCTGTAATAAGTGCACCTGTAAAGTCTCTTATCTATGCCATTCATGAATAATGCTACAGAAGCACCAACTTTATAAACACTATTAATAATTTAAGGTGGAATTAAAAACAAAACAAAAGAAATACTACAACTATAATAAATAACTAATCTACAATCTTACCGTTTCGGCACGTATCCTCGGATAAATAAACATCTTGCATGGTGTTGATTAATAGTCAGGTATCCAACAAATGATATCTAAGCAACAGACTCCACAATAAACCTGTAAAACAATCCGTTGCTCATAAGTGTGATCGCTCTCTGTTCACAGTGCAGAGGGTGGTTGCTTTTAGTCGCATGCAAAAACCCAATTTTACGGTGAAACGAACCGATCCAACAGGTTATTCACGGTATCTGCTGGTCACAATCTAGTCAACCTGCTCAGGTGTGTGTGACCGGCACGCCTATTTCGTCAACAGCTTTGTCGTGCACTCTGGTTCCAGACGAACACACGCATGATCGCATCTATGCCAATGCAATAAGTTACTGTGCGGCTCCTTAATCACAATTAATCACATTATGAATTATATTGACATATTCTATTGAAAGTTTTACTGGATTCAATTAATCACCATCGGTAAAATCCTAAAGAATAATAAGGCCTCATTTCACTTTTTCCAACATGATGTTGGATGTCGTCTACCACAAATTAAACGAAAATGGACCAAGAAAAAGCGATAGATCCCATTTAACACAGTTAAATGTTAAATGTTTTGGGAATATCCTGGTTTCAACAGGAGCTGGTTTCAACATGAGGTTGCCAGGACAGGGCTGTGGCTGAGCTTGTATCTAGGGTGGAAAACCCAGGAGACCAGAGGCAGTACAATTACCTAACATCATACCTCATTTTAAAGTTAATTTAGATTAAATCCTACGATATTTTTTATACACACCCTCATAAATATATATATATAGGCTAAACTGACGTTCAACTTTCACGTGACATAGAAATGTCCTTGTCTTTGTCTATTTCTCCCCTTAAAATAACAACAATAATGCTTATACAATTGATCAGAAATACAGCATAGAAATTGTTTCTGTTGTAAATGATAATTGTGGCTGGATACGACTGATATTAAATGAAATATCTACATAGGCGTATGGAGGCCCATTATCAGCAAACGTCTGGGATATGTTAAAATGGCACGTGTGTGTTTATTAATCCAGGTTTATCATTTTAAAAAGCGAATTGATCATTAGAAAACAATTTTGCGATTATGTTAGCACAGCTAAAAACGGCTGTGCTGATTGAAGAAGGAATTCAACTTGCCTTTAGACTTGATGTCTGGAGCATCAGCAATAGTGGGTTTAAATGCATGCTCTAAATGTTCAGAAACAAAGAACCTTATCTGAAATCATTCCATGCGAGAAATTGCCAAGAAACTGACAACCAACTCCCAGAACAGCAAAAACTGGTTCTAACTAGAATATGAGGAGTAGGAGGCCCCGGTGCACAACTGAGCAAGAGGACAAATACGTTAGAGTGTCTGGTTTGAGAAACAGACATACATGTCCTCAACTGGCAGCTCCATTAAATAGTACCCACAATCCACCAGTCACACAGTCAACAGTGAATGGGTCACTCCAGGATGCTGGCCTCTTCACTGTTGACATTGAGACTTGCTGATAATGGGCCTTGGTACTGCTATGTAAAAGTCCAATACATATCAGCATTGATTTCCAGCTATAATATCAATTTACAATATTAACAATGTTTTCATTATATATCTGATCAATTTGATGATATTAGTAGATAAAAATGTGCTTTTATTTTAATAACACAGATTTCTTTAAGTGACCCTTAAACGTTTGATAGTGTATATCTATACATTTGGTTTTTATGCTGGTAGCACAGTATACTTATGACAAGAAGCACGGCATCAATCAGCAACAATAAAGGGAACAGTGACCTCAAGTGTTCTCTTCGAGAAGCGCATCCCTGACAAGGATCAAACTATCTACTTTAAAAACACGCCCAACATTACATTGTCGATAAGTAATTCATTACATTTTCACTTCCCCAAAAATATTGAAGTGTGTGGTGTCGCTGGATAACAACACTGCTGGCTAGTCCTGAACTCTGAAAGCTTCGTATAGATATAACCGATGGGAAAACAGTCACGTACTCCACTAATAACACAGGCCCCTTTACAAAACTCACATTTCAGACTCGATGTAAACTTTATTTACAAAAGGTCACACTCACAGCTCTTGGTCATTTCATAGAACTTTATTTTCTAGTAAAAAAAAAAACACATCTGGGCCATTTCTTGTAGGCACTTAACGCAGAGTGTTGAGACAGTGGTGTTTTTTCTGAGCGCCGGAGGATGTCATGAGGGGGTGGGGCAGAGTGGGCGGGGCCACAGGCCTCAGTTGCAGTAGCTCTGCAGGTCGAAGATGTTGCAGGGCTTGTGACAACACTGCTCCACAATGCCCCTCTTAACCTCTCTCATCTCCATTTGGTCTTTGAAGGGGTTCTCCGCGACCTCGTTCTCCAGGCCCGATTTTGGAGAGAGAAACCCTGGACGAAGGACAGAGCGTGGCGTCAGAAGACTATCAACTGCATAGTGAATCACAATCAGAATTGTTCGCCATGTCCGTTTAAACGAGGAATTTGTTCCGGCCCGTTGCTGCAACACTTAATGAACAAATAGGAACAACAGAAAACAATCGCCCCGAACGATCAGAAGAATGCAACCACGGCCGGCTTACCAATTAAGGGATCCACATCTCTCTTAGGGTTGTAAAAGAACCCATTCTCTCCGCACACCAGGTAGAGGGCTTCCACCAGGTGTGAGCCACACAGATGCTGGGCTGCCATGCTGTCTGCTCCGGGAGAGAGTGCCAGAAGCACCAGGAGGGACGTAGCTTGGAGCCAAAGGGCCATGGTGGACTGGAGTGAGACAGAAGAAAACATGTGTGGCTACAGTTCTCCCTATCGGTGTGTGGGTTGTTCCTGTATTAAGTTACCCAGTATGTTCTAAGGTAACATTGATCACTCCATAATAGGCTGTTGCTGAGGTAAATATGGCTTTTGATATCAAAGTTGTCGATTACTTGTAGAGCCCAGAGTCAAAACTAAACATGGTGAAGCTGCATTCAGCAGTTGCGCTGCATGCAAATGGAATAAACTACTTGAAGATCTTAGACGTGCCCCAAATGTATCCATTTTTAAAGCCAGGTTAAAAACCTTTCTGTTTTCACAAGCGTATGACTGAGCGCTTAATCTTTACCACACAGTTAAGGCTATTTTGAGTTATTTTAATTTTATGTTCTTATTCGTTTTTATTTTCTATTACTCATTGAATTGCCGATTTGACGTTTTTATTTGTTTTTATTGTAAAACATGGCATAAATGAAAACCAGTAATATAAAACCATATATATTCATATCAACGAGAAAACAAGTTGATATGAATATAAAATCCATGTATTTTATTATTTAGAGTTTTTTCCTTTGTAAAGCACAATGAATTGCTTCTATATAAATAAACTTGCTTGCTAGAGCCCCTGGACCTGCTATCGTAGCCCAAAAGTACCAAAAATCCCCAGTGAAAAAGACCTCCTACCTGTAGAGTTGATGGCGATGTAGACGCTTTGGCTAAAGGTAGCTGAATTGCTCAGGGGAGAGTTGGTAGAGGCAGAACACCAGGTCTCCTCCCGTTTTATACCCCTGGAGCAGAGGGGACTCGGGGTAAGGGCCAGCCGTTTACGCCGGCATCAGCAGAAAGGAGTCACTTAAAGAAATCAAAAGGTTAAGTGGCAATCCAATTGTTCACTTCGTTAGACATGTTTGTTTTACTAAGTGACGTTAGCGGCCCAAGTGGGTGCCAGTGTAACGGATGTAGTCGCGATGAATTCCGGGGATCGCTGGCTTGTGAACGGCCGGCCTGCTCCCGTTTCAGCCTCATTAAAGACCACGGATTGTGTTAGTTTAAAGAAGATAGCCAGTGAGAGACAGCTGGCGGCTCTGTGAGCGTCCTGGACAACGGGTTTTGGGGTGTTGAGGGTATCTGCCGGGTGATGTTGTGATGTAAGGGGCATACTTAATGCTGACACGTTGGACATTAGTCTGCTCTTAATGGAGGAGTCAGATCATTCTGTGACAAGGTGATCCAGGATGCACTTGTGTGTTGTCAGGAAACTAGACAATTCATCAGCTAACCAAGTTAGGGTGTTGTTTAACTAAGTGGAGGGTTTAAAATACTTGTTGCTTTCCAAGGTTTCCAACTCCCAAGAACTATACATGGTTGTGCAATATGTTTAAGAACAATTTTTCTTGTTTCAGAATATGAGAACATATGTTCAGTATTTTAGAAAAAGGTCCCTCAATTAGAGGTTATTTTTTTCTTATTTTGAGTGTAACAGCGCAGGAAATACAAAAGCAGATAGAAATGCAAGTCATGACATGTTTTAGAAAATCAATATTTATTTGTACAATATGTTATATAAAAAAACACATAATCTAAAAACTGCACCTGTAAGCCAAACTACAATAAGTCTTGTCTTCAGTTTTCTGTCGCAGAGCTATAAATCATATTTTATAGTTCTGAATCAACCGTATATCACAACAATTACCTTCCCTGGGAACTATTGTAGAAACACGAGATTACGTTATTAGTAAAACGTAATTAAGAAGTAAAAAGCAAAAAATCACATCATGCGGGTGGAATCGAACCTCTGTCATCGCAATAAGTGTAGTTCTTTGAACTACCAGTAGGTGTTACACTTGTCCCATTTGTAGGGCAACCTTTAACCTCCTCCCCAAAACATTCAGTTAGGAAATGTCGTCTCTGAGCCGGTTGTCTCCTGGACTCTCCATTTCACAACTCCTGTCAGAATATACAGTGGTTGGAGAAGCTGACTAGTAACTGAAAGGTTGGTGGATTGAGACAAATCTGGCATTCTATCCTATAGCCAGAGGGTTATTTGCTCTGGATCAGATATTTTGATTCATGGTTAACGAGTATATAGTTTATGTTTTCTTCTCTTCAAAAAATTACCAAATGTTAAATAAAAAGTGTCTTATTTTATTCAACATGAATCCCTGGTCAAACGTCTCAGAACCAAAAGAAGAATTCTTGTTTTGGTTCTAGCTAGAATCGTTTTTTTACGGGTTGTACCTTATAGTCTGAGATGGAATTTTTTTGGGTTTCATGTCGAACACCACATCTACCTGGACCCCAAACAAGTCCAACTACGAACCAAAAAAAACTGTAAAAGAATCATTTTTAGGTGCAGAATGTGAATTAACAGCCAATAAACTACAGGTCTATTAGATTAGATTTAGCATTTTCCCAATGGGCTCAGACTTTTCAGAAACCATTAAGCTTGACTGATGTTCCTTCTGAAATTAGTTCAGGCGGATCTAGAAGAATTTGAGTTTTGCTCTATGTTTCAGATTATCTGTTTCAGATGCGTTGTCTGATAACTGTGGGCAAGATTAATAATGTGTGCTCTTTAAAATGCAGGCAGCTTTATGAACATAATGAACACACTAATGGAAGGAGGACATTACTATGAATGTTGTGCAGCAAGAAAAATTAACTTGATAGTCACTTTTCTGATAAACGTACTGTCACAGTGAGACCTGAGTACAGAACCTCATATTTAATGTTAATTTTCATTCTAATGTTTTCAATTTTCATTCTTGCCTCAGCCATTGTTCACGGGATATATAACAGGCTTTAGTTGGAACTCTGCGCTTTAGAACAAGAAAATTATGAAATTGTGAATGTGCTTTTAACCCCCGGGATCCTGTTACTAAGAGCGTGTGAGCGAGGCCACTACACTAAAACAATGTGGATGTGAGTGGAGCTCAGTGCGGCCCACGTCAACTCCAATAATAACTGTCCTGTTTTTTTCCGTCTCAGAATACTGTCCAGCTGATAATTGTCGAAACAACTGAACAACTAAAACCGAAGAACGATCCTACAAACCTTTTGGGACAAAAGATGGACAGTTTTTCTGGGCACACTGAATGAATTGCACGTCATATGGGTAATGGCCTTTAAAAATACAAACACGGAGGAGACACACATTTACATAGTGTATCAATAATTTACAATAAATAGTAGCTAGTTTTAAGTAAATTGTTACAATTCTATTTAATGACATTAGTTCGTTATTCCACGTCTCAGTGTGTCCAAAGTAGCCTACTTTTTGTGCGCGTAGCTTCTCTTACAGCGTGACAAAGACACTCAGTGGGTCTTTAAACACAGATTTATTTTTTGTGGCCTTTCTTAAATACAACTTACAAGCGGAAAAAAATACATTTAACCGGCTTTTGACTACATTTTAAATAACGACAACAATTGCTATTTTTGGCTAATGCATGCCTCAGACAACATTAATTGAATCTATCAAACAAACATAAAAAATACACAAATATCTGAAACTATACAACTTAACAGTAGCCTACACTACGATAGCAAACTGTTTCCAGTGAGGCCTTCGTTACTTCAACCAATACGTTTCACCAGCAGTCAATGAAACCTGTATTCAAGGGAACACCTGTTGATGATATGCTGCATGTACTTTGCCGTAACTAATTAATGACCGCACATAACCAGGTATGAAATGTGTTATCATGACTATAGAAGTACCATCAAGTCCAATTTCACACGAAACGCTATGTAAAAAAAAACTTTTTGAACAAATGGTATTTGTGAATGTTGACACACTGGTTTTGAACACAGTAGAACAGTTTAGTAACGCTGAGATGTTGCTATGGTACCCGCTGGTGAAATCAGCGTCGCTGTGAAGCGAGGACAACAGTATCTCTCCCGCACACTTGAAATTAAAAGATGACCTCAACCATTTAGAAGCGTATTTTAAATGAGACATCTTAGTCTAACCAGAAGGACTAATGTGAAAGTGTAATTAGACCTGATCTTATGATGAACACACTTACAGTAAGTCACTCTGAATACGTGTCTGCTGGATAGCGAGAATGTTAAATGTTGGCATGCCTGGCCAACATACAGTTCACAGCTTATACTTACAAATGGCAAATACGTGTTGGAAATTGCTTCAAATGGCAATTTTCATTGCACTTTTTCAAAAGGGGTCTGTCATAGCCTACACATGTCAAACATATTTTCTTCTCGTGCTGGTATTCCACTTGAGTTTTTTTTTACTGTAACTCTGATTGTGTAGTGTTGGATAGACTCACAGGAACCATAATGACACAGAGGAATTGGGCAAATGTAATGCTTTGTTCTTCTGTGAAGTAGTTAGCTGTAAGTTATACAGGTGATTTCCTGTCATTATGTCTGTCCATGTTCTCATTTCTTACTCACTGTAAAAATATGAAAAGGACCCTATAGTCATTAATTACATTGGAGATAGATGGAGAATGACATGGAAAGATGGATTGAGAGAAATAGAGGGATATGGAGAAAAAGAGAGAGAAATGTGTAGATAGTCATCCAAACCACATCCTCATCCAGTTCTCATCCATTCCTAATCCATAGTAGCACACACTGCTGTTCCTGAAGAGCAGTGTTGAATCGAGGACTTTCAGTTAAAACCCACACAGAAGACACATTTTCTTCTCTCCATCACTTTTCACTGAACTGGTTGACTGAGCCACTTGATCAGTCTGGTTTCTAAATTCAACCCACCTGATCTTCCATTTTTAATCAAAACCCTACACACCCCGGAGTGGCTCAAGGTACACTTCTGTTTTAACAGGAAACTGAGTGGCACGTAAAGCATTTTTCAAACACTATTATTCCCTCACTTTTCCATGGATGTTGGATGTTAAAAATTGAGGTGATTGAAAGGAAAAGCCTCTTGACAGTGCCCTCCACTTGTATCGGTGACCTTGGTATGAGCAAATTGTTTATCATCTTCATATTCAAAATCTTTAAAAAAGGAACCTTTAAACAAATTATAACAATTAAAAGAAACCAATAAGTTCTTAGATATACGCTGAAATATACAGTATAACTATTGCGATCTGACACTATTTCAACGTACAGAATCTTTCCCGTTCTTTAAAATGTTGAGGTCCTCTTTATGGACTCTGCTTTTCCTCTCAACCCAAATATTTCCTACAAGGTTTTTAGTCTGGACTGGGGTGGCCACGGAAAAACTGTGATTCTGTGGTCAGGTGAACCATTTTGTTGATTTTGAAGTGTTTTTTATCATTTTCCTGCTGGAAGATCCAATCACTGCCCATGTATAACTTTCTATCAGACAGTCAAGTTTTTGATTTGATATCTGCTGGTACCTTTGGAGGAAAAACAGCCCCACACCTCAATGATCCACGTGCATACTTCCCCGGTGGGGATGTGGTACCTTTCTGCGTGGCGATCTTTCTGTCTCCGCCAAACCCATTTTTGTATTTCTAATCACACAGGTGTACCTAAAATACATTAAATATGGATGGAAATATGCTTTATTCATTTCACATACAAATCATGTGCGATGTCTGTCAATATTTTGAATGAAAAATCAAGTGGATAAACACCAATGACTTTTTTCACAGCCCATTTTGCTCAAATACCAAGGTTGCCAATATGAGTGGAGGGCAGTCATTATCTGGAAAAATATTATCCAGATAAATATATTATACTGTTTGGGTAAAAGCAATCTGTATTTGGAAAATTGGTAGCATTAACTGTTTTAATTCGCATACATACTTTGCTGGCCTTTTCTCCTGGCTCCGTCTATTAAATATAAATACAATATAATGCAATGTTACCATTGATAGCAGCAGATATGGACAAAGTGTTAACCTGACCTGTCTTTGTTGTCTGTTGTGTCACACTTACAAGTAATTACAATGTATCACTCCCTTCAAGTGCTCTCTTTCATCTCCTGTGATTGACAGTTTCTGCTTCAGAAGAGCAGACTCAGTTTTAATTGGTTTTGAGAAAATCCGACAGTCAGGGCTTTGAACAGTAAAGGTTGAATAATGAAATATTCATTTTGAACTTTAGCAAAAGATAACAATTACTAACAAAACAAAACAGGCGTGAAAATACATCTTTAAAAAGTTAAATGGGTCATGAATCGTTTAGTGTCTGGCATGAGCAATCTATGGAGGACGACTCTCGTCGTAATCCGGTCAGATCTTGAATCAGCAGGCCGTCTAATGAGTGTCTTGCATATTGAATTAATGATCACTCCCACATCAGACCCAGCTACTCAGATAATCTATGATCTTATATCACTGGATCTCACCATTCAGTGGAAAAGCAGTTTTGTACACATTCTGTCGAGATGCAGTTTTATTATCAATATACATTAAAGGCCAGAAGGGCAAAAAAAAATCCAAACTGTTTGCAGTGAGTCTGCGTTTCTATTCATAATTTAGTACTATCATTCCATAGTACTAAAGCTCTATGGGAGAAAGCTCTGATTCAGGCTCTTTGTTTAGAAATTGTATGTATAATTAGAAGGCCAGCACCTTACGATCTTAGGTTATGAGTATATATATATATATATATATATATATATATATATATGTGTATGTATGGCTGGACGAGGTAGGTAGGGGCAAATCCATGTAAAGCTTTAGCAGGCAGCCAATGTAAAGAGGCTAATACTCTAATGTGGCAAAATAAACGCTGTAGTTGAGATTCTAGCAATCTTGATGGGCACTAATTGAAGTCTATTTATTGATTTTCAGGATAACTGTAGGGTAGAACATCGCTGTAATCTTATCTTGAGGTAACGAAGGCACGGATTAGTTTCTCATTATCATTGTCTGATAAATTGTTTCTGATTTCTGCAATATTCCGAAGATGGAAGAAGTATACTTTATATGTTTATCAAAGAAGACGTCTGGGGTCACGCCAAGGTGTCTCACAGTTGAAACGCTCACACTGTATTGATTTAAATCTAAACGACTCACACAAAAAGAAACATTACATTTAAATCCAAATAGTCAGTCATATAAATGAATTGTTGTCCCACACATGCCCACGTAAAAGCATAGAACACAATGACACTACTGAACCCCTATTGCACGTTGTTCAGAGGAATTTAAAAGAGTTTTATAAAAACGGTATAAATGAATCAATAACCCCAAGGAGATAAAGGGAACGGGATTTAGCAGATGTGAAAGACGATAGGATAGAGGAGAGCGGTGGTGACATTGACAGCATTTGAAATAGGACAGAGTTTAAAATAGGACATCGACGGGTGAGAGAGGCAAGAGAACAAAGACATGTCCCAGTACCAGCCCTGTCCCAGTACCAGCCCTGTCCCAGTACCAGCCCTGTCCCATCACCAGCCCTGTCCCAGTACCAGCCCTGTCCCACCACCAGCCCTGTCCCAGTACCAGCCCTGTCCCATCACCAGCCCTGTCCCAGTACCAGCCCTGTCCCAGTACCAGCCCTGTCCCACCACCAGCCCTGTCCCAGTACCAGCCCTGTCCCAGTACCAGCCCTGTCCCACCACCAGCCCTGTCCCAGTACCAGCCCTGTCCCATCACCAGCCCTGTCCCAGTACCAGCCCTGTCCCAGTACCAGCCCTGTCCCACCACCAGCCCTGTCCCACCACCAGCCCTGTCCCACCACCAGCCCTGTCCCAGTACCAGCCCTGTACCAGCCCTGTCCCAGTACCAGCTCTGTACCAGCCCTGTACCAGCCCTGTCCCAGTACCAGCCCTGTACCAGCCCTGTCCCTGTACCAGCCCTGTCCCAGTACCAGCCCTGTACCAGCCCTGTCCCTGTACCAGCCCTGTCCCAGTACCAGCCCTGTACCAGCCCTGTCCCAGTACCAGCCCTGTCCCAGTACCAGCCCTGTCCCACCACCAGCCCTGTCCCAGTACCAGCCCTGTCCCATCACCAGCCCTGTCCCAGTACCAGCCCTGTCCCAGTACCAGCCCTGTCCCACCACCAGCCCTGTCCCACCACCAGCCCTGTCCCACCACCAGCCCTGTCCCAGTACCAGCCCTGTACCAGCCCTGTCCCAGTACCAGCTCTGTACCAGCCCTGTACCAGCCCTGTCCCATTACCAGCCCTGTACCAGCCCTGTCCCTGTACCAGCCCTGTACCAGCCCTGTCCCAGTACCAGCCCTGTCCCAGTACCAGCCCTGTCCCAGTACCAGCCCTGTCCCAGTACCAGCCCTGTCCCATCACCAGCCCTGTCCCATCACCAGCCCTGTCCCAGTACCAGCCCTGTCCCAGTACCAGCCCTGTCCCAGTACCAGCCCTGTCCCAGTACCAGCCCTGTCCCATCACCAGCCCTGTCCCAGTACCAGCCCTGTACCAGCCCTGTCCCAGTACCAGCCCTGTCCCAGTACCAGCCCTGTCCCAGTACCAGCCCTGTACCAGCCCTGTCCCATTACCAGCCCTGTCCCAGTACCAGCCCTGTCCCAGTACCAGCCCTGTCCCAGTACCAGCCCTGTACCAGCCCTGTCCCATTACCAGCCCTGTCCCAGTACCAGCCCTGTCCCAGTACCAGCCCTGTCCCAGTACCAGCCCTGTCCCAGTACCAGCCCTGTCCCAGTACCAGCCCTGTCCCATTACCAGCCCTGTCCCAGTACCAGCCCTGTCCCACCACCAGCCCTGTCCCACCACCAGCCCTGTCCCATTACCAGCCCTGTCCCATTACCAGCCCTGTCCCACCACCAGCCCTGTCCCAGTACCAGCCCTGTCCCACCACCAGCCCTGTCCCATGACCAGCCCTGTCCCATTACCAGCCCTGTCCCAGTACCAGCCCTGTCCCACCACCAGCCCTGTCCCAGTACCAGCCCTGTCCCAGTACCAGCCCTTTACAGATAACAACTATGGAAAGTGTTTTGCTGTTTTGTTCTCAACAGTTCTGTTTACACCTGATCCTATAGAAGGTCAGGAAGGGATGTTTTCCAAATGTTCAATATCCCAACCTGGAGGATTTGTGTAAGTACTACCGTTCAAAAAAAGGTCAACTGTCTGTTTTATTCGTGCCAAGTCTGGCAATAAAATCTCTCCGTTTGCATGACAAGTGAATCATAAGCAAGCAAGCAGAGGGTTTTTTAAAGTTTAAATCTTGGGTCATCAGTGCACTCGCATGTATTTTTTGTTTACAAGGAATGAAGACCTTTTTTCAGTTGAGTTTGAGTAATGTTTGTCCCAAATGCATTTAGATAATATAATGTTTGCCACAGTCAGGCATATGGCCCTGGCATTATATAAAAATTATTTACCCACAATTTGTATACACTGCAACGCTCAAACCTTCCTTGGTAGCGATCACCCTGCTAATGCTAACCACTTACAGCTGTGCTCAAAAAGTAAACAGATCCAATGTGAACCTAAAGCCGTGCACCGCCCTAATAGTCCCGTATGGAAACGAAACACTCACCATTAGTGACACCAACAAGCAATTTGGAGAGTTTGCCAGCAGAAAGCCTCACCAATACAGACACATCTGCCTGGAGGTTGCCACTGTTTGTCATCATCGTTTTGACTGGAACCAGGTCAATTGGTCAGATGACACCAATTAAGAGTTTTTTGGTCCCAAACACCGGTAGAAGAGTTTGTGTAATGAATCGCGGGGTGTGTAGCAGGTACAGGAACGGGCAGGAAGCAATCGCGGAGTTTTACAAAGATAATTGTGCTTTTATTAATTAACACACACGGACTTACACAAAAACAAGAACACGGATATAACCTCTACACGGAGACGAGACCATTACATAAAGACAATGCCCAACACCCACAAACCCAAAACGAAGAACTTAAATACACAGACACTGATTATTGACACGGAACAGGTGAACATGAGAAACAGGTGCCAGTAATCAGTCCAATCACCTATCAATCATCTCCCTCTCTCGGTTGACGGAGAGGTCTCAACTAGGTACCGAGAGAGGGAGAGCTTCAACAACCCTTACATAATCCCCCCCCTCTCTACGCAGCTCCTGAGGCGTATAATACAACACCCAACCCCCCCTCCCCTAGGGAGAAACAAGTCCTTAATACAAGGGTCGGGAGGCCGGACGGGAGAATGCGGAGCCGAGGGACAGACGGACGGAGGCTGGTCAGGAGGCCGTGGAGGTTTGGACGGGTCAGGAGGCCGTGGAGGCCTGGACGGGTCAGGAGACCGTGGAGGCCTGGACGGGTCAGGAGGCCGTGGAGGCCTGGACGGGTCAGGAGGCCGTGGAGGCCTGGACGGGTCAGGAGCAGGCTCTGGATCAGGCTCTGGCGGACCTGGATCCGGGTCTGGCGGATCTGGATCTGGCGGATCTGGATCTGGCGGATCTGGATCTGGCGGATCTGGATCAGGCTCTGGCGGATCTGGATCAGGCTCTGGCGGATCTGGATCAGGCTCTGGCGGATCTGGATCAGGCTCTGGCGGATCTGGATCAGGCTCTGGCGGATCTGGATCAGGCTCTGGCGGATCTGGAGGATCTGGATCAGGCTCTGGCGGATCTGGATCAGGCGACGACGGTGGTTCAGGTGATCGATCAGGCGACGACGGTGGTTCAGGTGATCGACCCGGCGGGAGCGGGTCAGGAGGTCTACCCGGCGGGAGCGGGTCTGGAGGTCTACCCGGCGGGAGCGGGTCTGGAGGTCTACCCGGCGGGAGCGGGTCTGGAGGTCTACCCGGCGGGAGCGGGTCTGGAGGTCTACCCGGCGGGAGCGGGTCTGGAGGTCTACCCGGCGGGAGCGTGTCTGGAGGTCTACCCGGCGGGAGCGTGTCTGGAGGTCTACCCGGCGGGAGCGTGTCTGGAGGTCTACCCGGCGGGAGCGTGTCTGGAGGTCTACCCGGCGGGAGCGTGTCTGGAGGTCTACCCGGCGGGAGCGTGTCTGGAGGTCTACCCGGCGGGAGCGTGTCTGGAGGTCTACCCGGCGGGAGCGTGTCTGGAGGTCTACCCGGCGGGAGCGTGTCTGGAGGTCTACCCGGCGGGAGCGTGTCTGGAGGTCTACCCGGCGGGAGCGTGTCTGGAGGTCTACCCGGCGGGAGCGTGTCAGGAGGCAGGTCCGGAGGAGACGGGTCTGGAGGCCGTGCCGGAGGACACGGTTCAGGAGGCCGTGCCGGAGGACACGGTTCAGGAGGCCGTGCCGGAAGACACGGTTCAGGAGGCCGTGCCGGAAGACACGGTTCAGGAGGCCGTGCCGGAGGACACGGTTCAGGTGGCCGGGGAACCGGCTTTGGCCCGGCAACAGTCCTTGGCCCGGCAACAGTCCTTGGCCCGGGAACTGGCTCGGCCAGGATGACGGCCTCGGGCATTGGACGGGGCTCGCAAACAGGACGGGGCTCGAGGACAGGCCGGGGGACTGGACTGGAGTCAGGCAGGGGGACAGGACTGGAGTCAGGCAAGGGGACAGGACTGGAGTCAGGCAGGGGGACAGGACTGGAGTCAGGCAGGGGGACAGGACTGGAGTCAGGCAGGGGGACAGGACTGGAGTCAGGCAGGGGGACAGGAGTGAACTCTGGGTCTGGAGTGAGCTCTGGGGCTGGCGTGAGCTCTGGGGCTGGCGTGAGCTCTGGAGCTGGAACAGCCACGGGGACAGACTCTGGGACAGACACGGGGACAGGGACAGACACGGGGACTGGGACAGAGACGGGGACAGGCTCAGAGACGGGGACAGGGTCAGAGACGGGGACAGGCTCAGAGACGGGGACAGGGTCAGAGACGGGGTCAGAGACGGGGACAGACGTGCACTCCGGGACAGACGTGCACTCAGGGACAGACGTGCACTCAGGGACAGACGTGCACTCAGGGACAGACGTGCACTCAGGGACAGACGTGCACTCAGGGACAGACGTGCACTCAGGGACAGACGTGCACTCAGGGACAGACGTGCACTCAGGGACAGACGTGCACTCAGGGACAGACGTGCACTCAGGGACAGACGTGCACTCAGGGACAGACGTGCACTCAGGGACAGACGTGCACTCAGGGACAGACGTGCACTCAGGGACAGACGTGCACTCAGGGACAGACGTGCACTCAGGGACAGACGTGCACTCAGGGACAGGTTCTGGGACTACAACAGGTACAGGGGCTAGAACGGGTACAGGGGCTAGCACAGGTACTGGGGCTAGAACGGGTACAGGGGCTAGAACGGGTACAGGGGTTAGGACAGGTACTGGGGCTAGAACGGGTACAGGGGCTAGAACGGGTACAGGGGCTAGAACGGGTACAGGGGTTAGGACAGGGATTAAGACACGCTCAGGAACTGAAGGCTGCATAAGGGATTGAGCCGGACCAACGGGCCATGGGCTACGGGACATGGGAGACCCAGGCTCAGGGTTGTCCGACAGTCTGGCCTCGGAAAAACTGTGAGGCCCAGCCTCGGGCGGGACAGAAGATAGCCTGGTCTGGAATACTGCAGAGAGTAGGGATTCCGGTAGGACGGGTAGACCATCCTTATCAATATAACCCCCGAGCAGATAAAAGTTCTGAACAATGTCATCTGAGGATGGTTCCTCTGTCTTAACGGGGAGGGTGGATGGGAGCTGCGATACGGCAGTCTGTAAAAATGAGCCGGTAGACAGACCTGATTCTTTGGGAGGTTGAGGATGGAGTGAAGATTCGTACCGGAGAGTCTGACTGGGTAAATCCGGGAAAGCCTCATACGTCTCCACCACCTGCGAGAAAAACTCTGCAGGGTCTTCGAAGTCATCGTCCTCCTCATAATAGTCCTCGTACTCCTCGTCGCGGTTAGACTCCGCATTATCTTCTACCTCGGAGAAGAAATCCGCCCGGACCCAGCCTACTGGGGCGGGGGCGGATGGTCGGGGAGGCAGGGGTGGTCCGCGACGTATCGCGCACCGGCGAAATTGTTCAGCTGGTCTGGAGCGGGGTTTCTCTTCCAGGAGAAAACCCCAAAGATCTCTCCGCTGCTTCCTCTTACTTCGGTTGGGCATTCTGTAATGAATCGCGGGGTGTGTAGCAGGTACAGGAACGGGCAGGAAGCAATCGCGGAGTTTTACAAAGATAATTGTGCTTTTATTAATTAACACACACGGACTTACACAAAAACAAGAACACGGATATAACCTCTACACTGTTAAAACCACAAGATCTCGGAAGAACCTTTGGAGGTCCTAGAGGAACCTGGGGGCTCCTCCAAGAACTCAAACGTTCTTCAATGCTCTTAGAGGTGCCTGCGTGAACTTTTGCGATTTCTCAGTATGAAAATTGGTTCCTCAAGGAACCCATTTGAATTAAGGTTCCTAGAGGATCTTTAGGCTCCATTTGGATGTCCAAACCAATACATTGTTACATTTATATGTTCAATAATAATGACTATAGACGAATGGGTAACATTTACAGATATTTGCAATATCCAGCATAAGACCAATACATTGTTACATTTATATGTTCAATAGTAATGACTATATATAGAGGAATGGGTAACATATACAGCCGTACGGAATATATGGACAAAAGCCTATAAGAATAAGAAAATATTTTTATCTCAACCAAATAAAATGTTGCTCTGCAAAGCGTTTATATGCTGATTTTTAAATGTTATGCATGACAGATAAGCTACCTTGATTGATTTGAATATTATTATTACTTCTTATTTTGAAAACGTGTTGCTTCTTAATGTTTTATTGTAAGCCCTTATTAATAAGTGTAACAAGCGAGATTCCATCTCTATAGTCTATAGTCCACCTTTTCCAAAAACAAGGGAATGCCCTGTTTGTACGAAATATAGTCTGTTGCTTTTTTCAAAAAGAGATGCTTCATTCTCATTAGATTATTGAGTGTAAAAACTGGTCGATATCGGTATTAGTTTGTGAACTTGAGACTGGCCACACAGAGGTGCATGTTTAACTGCAACCGCATGTATACTGAAGCACTTGAACGAGTGCTAAGAAAATGAAAATAAGCGAGGCAAGCATTTATTTTTCATCGGCTCCAGCGAATTTCATTGTCTTTCAAAAACACTTCGCGCGCATGGAATCTTTGAAAAGAGTGGAGCAGTGCTCGAGCATCAGTTCGGTACACAACAACGAAGGTGAGTTTAACTATTTAACAAGCTGTTACAAAGACGTTATAACTAAATATGTTTAATGTTTCAAGGTTTTGATTTAGACTTCGTTTAAAAACTATAGGATTTGTAATCATTACATGATTAACATAACAGTAAATACTTTTGTGAGTGTTATTTGTATTTTAACGAGTTCGGGCAGTTCGGTCAGCCCAGCTCCTCTGAGAGAAGCCACTTTAGTATCAGTTACTGAAGCTCTGATAAAAAGTAGCACCGCGGTGGCTAGTGTGACACATTATGTAACCTTTGATTTTGTAGCTTTATTTTGTAGTTATGATTTAATTACTGTTATGTTCAATTTTATGTTTTTATTTAAGTTAAAATGTAGGCTATGCCTTATAGTTAGGCAACGGTATTTCTAATAAGCCGTTGCTAGCAAATTAGCAGTCTCGTGCGAGTGGCGGGAGTTTCTTTGAAGTTAAAGGCAGTCATCTAAATAGTTCCCATCAATTTGTATCTTTCTTTTATAGTTATGAATGCTAAATTGTTTAATACAAATTGTCATTTACACATTACAAATGTCTGACTTATTCCACAGAAAATTTTAATTCCACTCCGGTACATTGTCCAATAAGTGACATATCCTGTGCTTTTGCAAACATGGTTTATCTGTCAATAAAATCAACTAAGTCTTTCCATTTGTTTACACAGATTTCTGTTTTCGTTTTTAGCATGGCTGATGTTTCTAAATGGACTTTCGAAGATGTCATACATTGGCTTGAGATGAATGGATTAGAGGATCACATATCAACATTCCAAGGTTTTTTGAAGAAATCATGGCAACTTCATTTAACTGTCCTTTATGCAACAAAAACTTCTTTTCATTGATAAAACAAATCAGGCACATCGGGCTGTATCACCAAAATGAGCCACATTTTTTATTAACATGTGGTCTAAATGGATGTATGAAATCCTGCCGTTGCTTCGCCTCATATCGAACCCATATATATAGAAGACACAGAGAATTAGTGTTAGGTGCCAATCCATCTGACTCTGAATGCTTAATGGATCATCAAACTCAAGAGGACACTACAGCTGATCCTAATGAAGATTTTGCTCATGAACTGCCTAAACACAATGTTGTACAATCTGTGAGCCACAAAACAGAGGACCTTGTCAGTGGCCTTAAACGTAATCTCTGCCTTTTCATTCTCAAAGTTAGAGAGAAGCACTGTGTTCCCGCTGTTGTGCATGCAAGCATAGTAGAAGATCTTCGGACAATTTTTGACTCTTTTTTGACTCACTACACTGAAGCAATAAGGTTTCATTTCAATAAGATCAACATCAATGTTGACGACGAGGATGATTTGAGTGAACTTTTAAGCCAAACAAAAGTTTTTGAGGAATGTATTAGAGCCATAAATACTGAGTGGGCCCTGGAAAAATATTGCTGCCATGAACTTGGGATGGTAAAGCCAATTGAGATCCATTTAAAAAGTGAAGATAAAACAAGCAGGGCCACATTTCAATACATCCCGCTTCTTAACATTTTACAGAAAGTTGCTGAAAGTGAAGATGTCTGGGCAATGCTAAACAAAGATGATGACCCTAGCAATGATGATGTACTTCGAGACTTCACTGATGGCGATATCTGCAAGAGTAACCCTTTGCTTTGTCAAAAAAACACTCTCCAACTTAAATTCTATTTGGATGAGTTTGAGGTGGCAAATCCCCCTGGGGTCAAAGAAGGGAAAACACAAACTGACAGCAGTTTATTTCAAAATTGGAAACTTAGATAGCAAGTTTTTATCAGAGCTACAAAACACATACCTATCTACTCTTGTTCAACACAAGCTAATTCAAACAGGGTTTACTGATTATGATGAAGTATTTCAACCGCTACTGTCTGATGTTAAGATTCTGGAAACACAGGGAGTGTCTTTGAAATGTGATGGAGAGGAAAGGATCTTTCGTGGTACCATAGCTACTGTCTCAGCGGATAACTTGTCAGCACACGCAGTTGCTGGCCTAACTAAAACATTTAGCTCAGGGAGAATCTGTCGTTTCTGTAACGCCACCAAGCAGGACATTTCTAAGAAATTTACTGAAGATAAATTTATAATGCGAAACTCAGCGAATTATAGTTACCAGTTAGAGGCAGTGGAAGCAAATCCAGAGAATGCTGTCATTTATGGAATTAGAAATGCATGCTGCTTCTCAAAGTTGAAGTTTGTGCCTTCTCCCATTGTTTATTTGTTTCCACCAGATATAATGCATGATTTCCTCGAAGGCATTATCCCAGCCATTCTCATTTTAGTGTTAAAACAGCTGGTGAAGGAGAAACAAATAAAATTGGCCCAGCTCAACTATGAGCTACAACATTTCCATTATGGAGTGAACGACAGAGCGTCCAAACCCCCAACCATACCTGAGCATGCATTGAGACCCACTGGACGTCTTCCAGGCACTGCCACAGAGAAATGGACCCTCTTTAGGTTACTGCCACAGATGATTGGTAACCAGATTCATGGATGTGGTGCATGGGATGTTTATCTACTTCTGAGAGAGATTGGTGACATCATCATGGCCCCCATTGTGAGAAAAAGCTGGTTACCATACTTGGAGGAGAGCATCACAGTTTTTCTTGCCCTTGTTGAAGATGTATTTCCTGGGAAACATATTCCAAAAATGCACTTCCTCATGCACTATCCGAGACTTCTGATGGCATATGGACCACTGATCCATGTCTCGTGCTTACGGTTTGAGGCCAAGCATCAATATTTCAAAACTATAGCACAGGCAGGCCGCAACTTTAAGAATATTGCCAAAACACTTGCCAGGAGACATCAGATGCGACAGTGTTGGGAACAGGCAAACAATAGCTGCTTAGGACAAAAGTTCTTGCTCACTGCTGATACCCGAGATGTACCCGTACATTCCCTTCCAGAGTCCCTCACCAGAGCTCTGCAGTGCAACCTTGGAGAAAATGTAACACTTCACCATGTCATTAAAACCAGGTCCATTACTGTGGATAATGTAGCATACAAGACGGGCAGCTGTCTTGTTGTTGAAACTGCCCATGCAGAGGGTATTCCAGTGTTTATGAAGATTTACCACATTTTTGGAGTCTTGGGCAGCTGGCATATATGCGGAAAAATCCTAAGACCCTCCAGTTTTAATGGCCATCTACACTGCTACATGGTTGAGGAAGACACTCACTGGATAGTGGTGTTGCCCGGTGAAGAGCTAGCTTTCCATGGTCTGGATAGTTACTTCAATTTGGATGGCAGACTCACAGTTACACTTCGACACAGTATATAAAGGTTATTCAACTAATTAATTAGTCATTTAAGATAATTATATATACCTTAATGTTACTGGCATACAAACAAACAGAAACCATTTCAGCTTAAATGCAGGAATCATAAAGTACGCCTATTGCATGTTTACCAGTATTTCTTTCAGTCATTTGCAGATCACATTATCGATGGTGAGACCCTCCTTTCCCTGAGTGAGAGAATGATTGACAAATTATTCCCTATCATCAAGACACAAGTAAAATTCATCAAATTACTTGCTAATTTAAAAGGAAAAGATCTCCCCAAATTCACTGGAAGGTGAAATTTATATTGCAATTGTGATTACATGTTTTACTCATAAATACAATGTTCATTCCACAGAAACGTGATACAGTAAGACAACTAAGATTAATCATACATAATGTTTCAGCTCACCTCCTCCTGAAGAAAGTCCAGCATTAGCATGGCCTAATTTCTTTCAACTACCAGAGTTTCCAACTGTCCTGAAGCGCAAACTCATGGAAGAGAGTTTGGACTTTCATACCCCTGCCTACAGATCAAAGTGGAGGTCCCAGATCATACAAGTTCTGTTTGACACAATGTGTATGTACACATGGTACGTATAGTCTGTGGCAATGTTTTGTAGTGACACTGGGTTTCGCCACGGCAAAATAATTAGAACTACAGCTAAGAAAAATAGAGAACTCAACAAAACTGCATATTTCAGGTCAATGTATATCAAAAGCATGTCTTAAACTTAAACTGGTGCTTTAATCATGATCAAGTGTCCAAATAAGAACTGTACTAGCCTCATTGAACGTTCCTTAATTCAGCTATACAGCAAGCTAAACATTTTGATTAATCAGTCATTTAAATAATAAGCTCTGTTGTTCTTTTCAAAGGTATCCAACCAGTAGGCAGTACCATGATGTTTGTGCTACTCTTGTATCTAAACATGCTTTTCTCCGAGATCGGACAGGACAAGGATATGTAAGTCAACTATTAAAGGTCCAGTGTGTAGGATCTCTAATACCAAAGCAATTTGCTGTGAATTTCCTTTTATTTTCCATGTACTATCTTTCATAGGAGTCTTGGTTGGGAATGCTTAAAAATAAGTTTAAAAGGAGCGAATCCCACTTGTCAGTCCTGAGGTAGATTTTCACAGAGCAAAGCATGGAAAAAGGAGGTTGTCAATGTCTCCAGCAGAAGGAACTCATCACAGGCACAACAACCAGCTAAGAAAGCCATGGTAAGTGTTCATTATTCTCTTTACAAGTGGAAATTAAAATTACGAATAACCTCTGATGAAATTAAACCCATAGTTTGTTTTGCCTGATTTTTACAGCTCGCATTATGACATTGTTACTGTTGTCAACCCTTACAGTTTACTTTATCTGATTTTCTTTTTCGTTCACAGATGTCTGATGGCAAGGAAGCTGTGATTCAAGTCCACACATCTGCAACCTCTGCTATCAAGGTAACCACCGTAAAGCCTGCTGCACACTACGAGCTTCTGACCAAAGCTGTGTTCAGAGTAGCCTACTGGACATCCGACCTTTTCTTCTATATTAAGAAGATGTCATATGCATTTACAGGGAATTGAAGACAGCTATAGCATTCAGATGCATGTCGCAAGAATGAAAGAGGAGTGCAAAAAAGCCAATCCAAACATCGACATCCTGAAGGAGAAAATGAAGAGGACATTCGCTGAGAGAGTCGGTTTCATTCAAAGCCACTCCACCAGTGACATTCTTCAGGAGTTCCCAGCTTTACAGCATATCAGCATTGTGAGTTCAATGTAGTAGTACAGTTTAATTTTTAATCCGTTTTCTTAAATTTGACAAATTTGTAATGTATAGAAATACTCTTTTAGATTTTAACTGAAATTGAGCACATCTTCAAAGTTGATGTGGACAAGAGGTTGCTGGAAGGCTTTGGGAAAGCAGCAGACAAAATTATTGCAGAGGCCAAAAGGAGGAGGCTGGGCAAGGAGATTCTACTCCAGTACCAGACGGCACTCAGTCAGGAGTGTAAGGAGACACACAAAGGTATTTAGAACTATTTGACATTCTTCAAATACATTTTGCCACAATTGCTATAAATACTGTTAACGTATTTTTTTCTTCCTTTTAGGACACACCGTCTGTGCTGCAATACTCTTGCTCCCCTACCTGTTCCATGAAAATCCAGACAGGCTCTATGTAATTGACAAGGTAAGAGCACTACCAGTCATTCACCGCCCATCATAGGTAGGGATGTTGTATCTCTGTTGTGTTTCGTTTGTTTTAATGGAATTCTGGAGTGTACTCCTTTGGTGATTCATTCCCATCATTCGGTGCAACATTTACCATTTATAGGATTTTATGCTTAATAACCTTGGCAATTAATTATTTCTCACAGTATAAGGGATGTATTTTTTTATTGCAAAGACACATTGCAAATGTCATTAATTTATTTGTTGTGTGCTTTTAATAGGTGGCAAATGCTCCTACCCCTGTGCTGCTGATAAGTGGGAACCCCTTCAGTGCTGGATGTGAAATGTCCCTTCGCATAGATGGAATGGACATTGTGAAGCCAGAGGACATCTCAATGGGAGTTGGTGCCCTACTGGGGATCTATTTCATATTTGGAGTTAAATATGCAGAAAATGTAAAGAAGACTCTAAATTTTTGCAGTGCATGGTTGGTATCAACTCAAATGATAAAGTACCCATAGGGGTAATTAAAATGGTAAAAGCCTTGCTCTGAATGTATTATCTAGTATTTTGTATTATATGTAAATATTTATTGTTGCAAATTAAAAATGCTCAACGCGCAATCATTATTGTTGTATTGTTCAAAATCGGGTGTGTAAATTAAAACTTGCTTAAAAACATCCGAGGTTTCATCATTTTTGTTACTTTTGTTACAACCACTGTTACTACTATATTTTCTACTATATATACTACTACTATATATATATATATATATATGTATACTACTAGAGGAAAGGTTCTTCCCAGAGCTCCCAAAGGTTCTACCCAGAGCTCCCAAAGGTTCTTCCCAGAGCTTCAAAAGGTTCCTCACAGAGCTTCCAAAGGTTCCTCACAAAACTGCCAAAGGTTCCTCACAGAACTAACAAAGGTTCCCCAAGTAACCTTGTGAAGGGGTTCTTCTAAGAACCCTTCCATGAAGGTTCCTCCAAGCACCATAAAAGGTTCCCCCACAGTTTCAAATTGAAGAACCTCCAAAAGTTCCTCAAAGATCTTTTTCTTTTAACAGTGTACACGGAGACGAGACCATTACATAAAGACAATGCCCAACACCCACAAACCCAAAACGAAGAACTTAAATACACAGACACTGATTATTGACACGGAACAGGTGAACATGAGAAACAGGTGCCAGTAATCAGTCCAATCACCTATCAATCATCTCCCTCTCTCGGTTGACGGAGAGGTCTCAACTAGGTACCGAGAGAGGGAGAGCTTCAACAACCCTTACAGTTTGGTGTAAAAGAGCAATGCGTAAATAGCTGTTTGGATAAATGGTCACAGGCTGTCTGTTTTCTCAACTCATCAAACATAATCGACATTTCAGTTCTGTTGGTTTTTTATGGCTAGTTTTTTGGGGGAAAAGGAATTTCTAGCTGGAGGTGGTAAGTGTGTCTAAATCTTTGGCTTTGAGTGGCCCTGTATATACAGTATTTAGCATATAGTATATACCCCTGGCAGTATAGACACTTCACACTTTTCAAAAACAGTTTAAACGCGTTTCAAACTGGCCAGGACCCCGCAGACTGACATTTTCGCTGTAATTTATCCTGTATTGTATGTTTTCAACATCAGCTATATTCCACCACAGTACAACCAGCAGGTGTATACGTTCTGTGTCTGTTTTCATCTAACCAGTCAGAAGTACTTTGTGTGGAATTTTCCAAGAAAACTAGATCGTTTCCAGTGGTACGATATTGATTGCAACTCTCGATACAGGTACATCTTTTGCTCTGTCCAGCTTGCTGGGAAAAGCAATGTAATTTCACAGCTTGTGTTGTAAATACTAAAGTGAGCTGCATCTAATGTAGGTTCGCCTGCCAATATCCCCCGTCTGATGGGTTTAGCCTGTTGCAGACAGGCTCTCTGACCCATTCCAAAATGGAACTCTAAGCCCCAAATTTGTGGAGATTTACGAGAATCTGATTGCTGTAAGTAATACGGTGAATCTCACACTGGAGCCTATCTGAGGGCAAGATGGGGCTATTACCAGATTGCCTACGTCTGTCAAAACCTCTCATTGCTCCACATGTGCATATAGGTTCTGTCCAAGCCCAACATCCTGTCTGACTGGGCAAATACGGCTGCTCACTCTCTATGAACCAACGCTCTGGCTGCATAGTTGGGTGCCGTTTATATAACACGCACGGCTGCTGTTCGATCCCAACCTCTCCATTGGCTGTTTGATATCAGGTGACTTGTGACATACCCCGTTAAACAGCCTGTTCCCTCTGGTAAACACTGCTACACCACCACTGTAGCCAAAACACTAGACCATTCCGGCGGCAGTGATAAATGCCTGGAGCTAAATAACCCAGTGTATTCCCAGAGCCAAACGGTAGACAGGAGACGTCTGTACCCCTGTCGTAGAGCGGCGTCAACGTCTTAACCGGTCCTCGTGCTCTTCTAAGAAATACATTTGTGCCCCAGGCGGGGTGGAGACGCCCCGACGTTTTATAGCCTCTCCGGTCCTATCATCACTTCAGTTTCTGTGCCTGGTCGACTTTCCCGGCGCACACAAAACCGCGCTTGGGAGAAGCGATTAAAGGAGTCTTGCGTCACGCTGTGCTGCTGACTGAAAACAACCCAGATGTTCCCTCTGTCTCAGCCGGAGTGAACTGGGTGGTAACCTGGGTGGTAACCTGGGTGGTAACCTGGTTGGTAACCTGGGTGGTACCTGGGTGGTAACCTGGGTGGTAACCTGGTTGGCCAGTGAGCTCTAGGCCCGCCTGTGAGATAGACTGTCAAGACTTTCCTCATAATCATGGCAACGATGACGACTGTAAGCCTGTTATTTCCTTCAAATGGCCGACTTCCACAATATACATTTTAGCTGGGAATTCTATGTCGTAGACCAGACCTGCCAAGGCCTTTCCTGGAGATCCACCATCCCGTGAGCATTTTCTCCGATCCAGCTGTGACTCCCGTTTCAGCAGATTATTCAAATAAAATAAGTTGAAATATGACTGGAGGAAAAGCGTACAGGATGTTCTCCCCGCAGTAGTAGCCCGGCTTGGTTTGAACATTGATAGAGACATTTTTCATGTATATTATTTTATATTAGGGGCATACTACTTAGAATCATGACACTGCATACTCATGTGTTACTTGTGTTTCATGGTGTCTTTGAAAAAAATTGGATCAAATAAGATCAAGCGGATCAAGCATTTGAAAATGATTTATACATTTTCTCGAATCGTTATCTGTGGGTAGAACGACGTTAAGCTAAATATCTGCTACCTACGTGTGGTCAATTTGCAAAACAAAATCGTCCTCATGACGTCGTTTTCTTCGCAAGCTACCGGTCTTTCCGATCCTATCCTAAAACACGTTGGAATACAAAATTAGGCACGGTTGAGCTGATGTTCACAGGCACCAAATTAGAAGAAGAAATGGAAAAGCAAAACCAAAACTCCACATTTTGAACAAAACTATCCAGCTGCGTAAAACCCTTTGATTTTACGGTCTATTACTAATCAGGCGAATCAGTTGTTTTTTTAAATAATAATTAAAACGTTAGTAGGACACGCACATCGCCCCCCCCAATAGCTCAATACACAACGTTGCTTATATTTCCAACCAACTCACAGTAATGTCCCCTACTTGCTGTGTGTACAGCATAGAAATACACGTTTGGTATGGATTTTGGTAATGGAAACACGCAGCAGCAGTAACTCTGAAAATGGGAACACGTTCACTTTTAAAAGATCTGCTGGTTCGGCTCTCCTGATGTGTAGGAAAGAAATTGAGCAGCGCAGAGGACAGATGGCTTTATAACTGCCTTGTGACCTTGAGACGGAAAAACACATTTCAAAAAACACAATTTAGTATTCAGCCTTTACGGCCACGGCAGACGATCGCGGTTTGTGTACACGGGAACCCTCAAATATGTAGGCCTGCTTCATACTTAATTTGACCGCATTAAATATTATTTATATTCAGGTGCGTTCCTCACAGGTACAGCTGACTCTGTCGCACGGCCAGTCTCTTGCGGGGAATAAAACGGGCCGCCCATCGTTCAAAACGACACCAATTATGGCCGTGCGCCCGTGTGTTTGGGTCAACAGCACAAACACTGCGGTGGAACTTCTTCCGTCGCCCCCCTCCCCTCCCTCCCTCTATCCCCCATAACGCCGCTACAGTCCCCCTGCGTAATCATTTTATGAGAGATGAATGATATGGAGCAGAAACAGGCAGGGGCATTCAACGCCTGTCATGTTAACCAAGCGCCGTCTCCTGGACACAGAAGTCAGTCGGCTCCGCGGAAAAGGGGCCTAATTAGCGATAAGGGAACACAACAATGCGCCGATCATAAATTACACGTCTCGTTTCCAGCGCGGGGCTTTGTTTGCTTTTCGCCCGCTCCATCTCTCGCCTCGTGCTCCTCTCCTCCGGACGGGGGCCTCTGAATGATGAGGAGGACCGAACGGTAAATTAAATTAATTCTGGCCTTTTCTCAATCATTCATCATTCCAATAAAATGATTAGAGCCGTTGTAAGTACATCGTTAAAAGCAAAAAAGCATAATAGACCCATTAAAAAGTAATTAAAGTCAGTTCGGCATGAAGGCCTAGTCGACGCGGGACGGAGGGATTTTCCTTGATGGAATAGTTCCACTTAGTGCACATCATGTGGATTAACTCCATGCTCCCGGAGCCCGGAGATGGATTAAGAGCCGCCGTCAAACGTCGACGACAGGGGACAGTGGTAAATTAGAGGGAAATAAACGATGTGAGAATTCACTCGCAGGACACAGCAGTAAATACACTATTTGGAAATATCCAGGGTAAAAAAACAAAACGATTTTCTCTCTACGCGGACGACGGAGTCGCGGGGAGAGAGAGAGTGTAAAGGTTAACTTTGATACACGTAGTGTTGAAAATAGAGGCCTTCAGGGGGTCCCTGGGCTTTCAGAATCCCAGCTGCATTTTCTTAAAGCCACATTATAGCTTTGATGTCCTTTTATCTGTAGTTATGGCCAAGAGCGTCCTGAGGGAACTTTATTTCATATGCACAGTCTTTCCCAGAGCACTCCTGTAATGTTTTCCTGACAGGAATAACAGTGGAAAACAGGCAATGGCATCTCACTCGCGACCGAAAGGTTGCGGGATCAAATCCCTAAGTCAGCTTTGTTGTCTCGGGATCCCCGACAACCGGGGTGAGGTGAGGTTCGAGAGACACGTCCGTCCTCCCGCGAGAGTGATTCTAACGAGCCGTTAGGGTCATTAAAGACTTAAGCCGCGTGATTAGTTATGTCTTTCTCTTATTTAAGACGGACCAAGCTGCAATACGGCCATTTTAATTACACTGCAGATGGTGGAGACAGTTTTATAATCACGGACCTTTGGGGGAGTATTTATCATCTTTGTCAACGTCTTCCACACTCAAATTGGGTGTTTTTCCCTCCCAGCTTTTTACCAAGATGATTAGACTAACATTAGCTCAGTATGTCAAATAAAACATCTGCAACATCTGTCTGTATTTTTCTAGATCTGTAGCGTCATTCACACCAATGTCTCTCACTCAATCAGTGCCGTGAGCGGGTTTTGTACAGGCTGTGGAGTAATGGAGGAGTGAAGCGGGTATTTTGATACTGCAATCAAAGCAAAACCGGCTGCTTTTCATTCCAACCAGGAACCCTGGGTCAAGCTAAATGAATTGTATAAAATTTTGTAAACACCATTAGAGGATACTCCGATCCAAGTTGTTTTTTCCTTACAGACAAATCCCTGAAACGTGATTTTGATACTTTTTAACTAATTGGTCTTCTGACTAATCATGTCAGATCTTTTCAGATCAGAGATGCTAGCTGCCCTGATTGGTCAAAAGACTTATTTGAGTACCCCCCAAAGTGTTATTTATTTTTAGGTGGACACACACATCCCTTCTCAGATGCTACGTTTACACACTCAAACAAAATCGGATCTTTTGACCAGTTAGATCAGATGTAAAGTGATGTTTCAAAACATATTTATTGTGGAGACAAAGCCATCAGAATTGGGCTTCCTGTTAAAAAAACGCTGTTCCATTTGAGTAGTAGTACATATAATTCCCCTCTAGGGGTCACTGTGGGCATCCAGTCTCTGCGATTTACAGTAGAAACAATGATCGGAGTCTTCAAACTAAGTTCTTCAGTCTCCTATGTTTCTGTAGAACAAGCCGGGCCTTTCGAAGATCACTATTGTTCAGAGTACATGAGTGAATGCCTTCCCTAATTGGAAAGTGGCTTAAAACGGGTAACAGGTTCATTATGTGATTGCATCTTAAGGCTTTTAATAAACAATTAAGTGAGCAATAGACTGGTTAATTTGATAAGGGGACGATAAACGTTTTCATTTGTTTGTCCCAGTATTCACAGCACCTCTGGGACGACGGTGGAATACAGAGTAAGGGTTTTCAGCCGATCACCCCCAGGGATACTCCATCAATCACGGTGCTACTGACTGCTAAGCTGTTTAATTTAAACACCGCGATTTGGATAATGGAAGGAATACATACTCCATTCATGAAAACGTCTATTGCAGCCTATATTCAGGGCAATATTGGCCACTTCACTGTATGCGCTGTGAGTAACTCGGCGGTTGGATTTCTGATTACGCCCTACGACCTGTCTAATGTGGATGACATAGAACACCACAACAAATCTGTTATCATGTATTTGGCCTTAAAATCAATATATTTTATATGTCAAGTGCGCTCAATCACATCATCAGCATCATTCCGAACAACGACATTCATATGGCACGCGACATCAATGCAGCGATCATTTAACCATAATTTATACAAGTCTAATGTTAACAGAAATTAAATTAATTAACCTAAAGAGCTGGACCCATCTCTGCAGTTCCTCCTATGTGCTATTGATTGAGTAGCGCCCTATTCAAAGCCATTATCGAATGCAATCCCATGTCCATGAAGAACGAAACAGAAAACATTCCAGTGTGCATTCGCGCGCACACACAAACATACTCGACACGCACATTCAATATTTTGGCTAATGGGGCCCGCAAACGATTTGCAGGAATATACACAAGCCATCGCGGCCCATGTCGAGAGGTGGTAATATCATTTCCGATAGGTAAATGTTTTTTCATCCCACTAGTGCCGCTGAGAGGAAGTTAAATAAAACATCCTGCCGAAATATTAATGTTTCTTCATCTCACCCGCACCCCTGAGCACCGAGTCCATCAGATATGTGGGCGAACAGCTCTGAAATGTCTAAAGTATCCGGACACCGCTGGGCACCGTTTGAGCGGGACATTTTCGCCACCTCAGTCGCGCTGATTAACGACCCGATTCTGGAATCCGGCGCCGGCCCGCTCGGGGCAGATGGTTGTCCTGGGAGAGATCAGGTATTGGACTTGAATATGTCTGCTTCAATTCTCCTAGTAGTGCATTCTCTCTGTATAGATTGTCTTCGTGAAAGGCACTAATTAACCCAAAACGCTTTGGTATGTATCTGGTGGAGTGGTGGCTATGTACAATAACACATAATGTTACCCATTTTATGTACGTTAAATCCGTATCGCTGACTGCATATCATCGCCCAAACACTGTGCCAGGTGTGCTTAAGTGATTGTCAGGTGAAACGTATTTCCTTTATGTAAACAGGTCTGAGTCGACTGAAATTAAAATGCACGGTCATAAGGGAAATCCACAGTCTTAAGGAAAATACACGGCCATAAAGATAATGCACGGTCATAAGTGAAAGGCACGGTCTGAAGGAAAACACACGGTCATAAAGATAATGCACGGTCATGAGGGAAATGTACGGTCATAAGGGAAATGCACGGTCATAAAGATAATGCACGGTCATGAGGGAAATGTACGGTTAAAAAGAAAATTAGTCCCCCTGTCCCAACCCATTAACAGCGTTATTTCCCCAACTAATTTAAGTTTGCGGGTTTGGAGGCCGCTTTAAGTTTGAAGTCAACGTGAAAGACACTGGAACGCCAAAGGCATAAGCACCACAGACCATGTCCTGAGGCAGCAACCTGCTACAGTGTGTGTTTGTATACAGTTACTGGACAGACACGTTTTCCCAACCCAGCAGCAAACGGTTCAACCTCAACGTGTCAGGTTTCTCGTCGCCGGCTCCCCGCTAGCTGTTTGCCTGCGTGGTGCCGTAGACCTATTGTAATATTGATGTTTATTAGCCTACCGCGTGCTGTCGTTAAATAAATAAAAACATTGTAAACAATTGAACCCGGCGTCCTCCGGGCAAAAAAAAAAAAAACATTATTAATAGGTTGTCGAACACCACAATCAATATTGTTAATATCAATGTTACTGCCCGACACGCTGTGACGAAACATGTGCTTGAGGTTGAAATTGCAACTTAAAAGCCGTGAAGGATTGATTCCACGACCACGCATGGTTATTCCGTAATTGTAGGAAAAGCAGCGTGGAGGACATTGAACGGAGCTCGCGTCTCTTGTGATTATATCAGTCAGCTGATTAAGTGTCCTGTCATCGGGCGGTAACTCTCAGTTTCATCATTGTTTTGCGGCAGTCGGGTTGGACCGGGGTGGGTGGGGGCTGGTTATTCGGGAGGTAAGGATACGCTGGTGCCTCGGAGAATATTTACGATTTATGATTTGTCTTTCTGAGGTAAAATGTGTGTTGCCTTTATAGCGGGGCTACAGCTACATTGTTGTTATGAAGTTAGATAACGTCCTTGGCTAGGAAATAGCACACACCCCTGTCTATCACCTTGAAAATCTCCTGACACCGGTGAAAATGCTCACAGACACTGACACCTGAGGTTTGCGTATATATCTTCAGAATGGTAGCTCCTGTTTCAAGTTTACGGCCAGAAGGTAATTTACCAAAATTGAATCCTCCGTCGGGTCGAAGGTCACCCTTTCCCTTCCTCCCCGCCTTGGCTCAGTGAAATTGCCTCGATGTCTTAGCGGATGGACCAGGTGGCGGGATGAGCTGACGGGGCCAGAGGAGATATGGGAGGTCACGTACAGAAAGCCCAGCAACAATGATGTTCCTCTCCACGGCGCTGGCCACTCTGCCGACACCGACTGAACCAATCACACGACTTCCTCCCGTTTGTCTGCACGTAGCATTTCAGCGGGCTTCCCAGGACATGTTTGGGGCATGTATCACAGAAAAAGGCCCTTGTACTGCAGGGGGGCTCAGACTCACGCTGACTTTAAAATCGCCAGTCGAGATGTAACCTGGGAGCCCAAAGGAGGATTCGTACCGTTGGATGAATGAAACCATCACAATTATGTTGCTCTGGTCGACCTCGGTTGGTCAATTAGGAACAAAGGCGCGGTTAGTGGTTTGATTTCCACGCGGGCCGCTACGTGAAACTATTAACATTTGTGCGTTCCTCACTGAGTTGTTCTTGATAAATTATGTAAAGGTTCCATGACAACGAGGGTCTTAAATAGTCATGTTGGCTCTGTTCATGTGTGAGAGGATTGGTGTAGAGTGGAGACCTGAGTATGTTACTGTATGCTGCCCTAATATGTTTATATAATATGCTTATATGATATGTTTATATGATATGCTTATATGATATGTTTATGATATGCTTATATGATATGCTTATATGATATGCTTATATGATATGCTTATATGATATGCTTATATGATATGCTTATATGATATGTTTATATGATATGCTTATATGATATGCTTATATGATATGCTTATATGTTATGTTTATATGATATGCTTATATGATATGCTTATATGATATGTTTATATGACATACTTATATGATATGTTTATATGATATGCTTATATGATATGCTTATATGTTATGCCTATATAATATGCCTATATGATATGTTTATATGATATGCTTATACGATATGCTTATACGATATGCTTATACGATATGCTTATACGATATGCTTATACGATATGCTTATATGTTTTGTTTATACGATATGCTTATACGATTTGTTTATATGATATACCTATATGATATGCTTATATGATTGATTTGTTTATTTGACGTGTTTATATGACGTGTTTATATGACATGTTTATATAATATGTTTACATGATCTGTTTATTTGATCTGTTTATATGATATGTTTATATGATCCGTTTATATTATATGTTTATATAATATGTTTATTTAATATGTTTGTTTTGGACACATGAAACAAAGTGCATGTTTAGTTTGAACATGTGTGTGAAATGACATGAGTGACATGTTAACAAGAGGCAGTTTCATCAGGCTTCAGACATCAAAATCGTGCTGTGTTATGCAAATGATACCACAGTACAGGCCTCGCCTTCCTTGTCACTAGAGAGAAACCCCACCTATAATTTAAAACCCCAACTCCAGCCGAGTGTCTGACCTGATTACGCTCATCAGCCAGAAGGTTATTAGATCCGGGTTTGTTGGTTACAGAACAGACAGATATGTTTTACAGACAGATACGTTTGTTACATGTCATATGATGTATGATGTCATTACATTCAGGCATCATATGATGAAATGTGAAACCACAATTCACCGTGGCTGCCCGGGAAAGATAAATGTATATGATAATACCTAAACCATATCCTCCCTGCACAATCAGACGTTAAATAAAAATTCACTAATCCAACCAAAACCTTGGTTCTAACGGGTAGGGAATGGACTTTGCGTTCCTGTCGTGTGACTTTCCGAGGCAGCTGAAAGCGTCCGGGAACTACGGCTGCGGTTCTGTATCAGCTAGAGCCGGCCTCGTGAGGTAGTAGGGGGAGCGGGCCGCTGTGATGTCTGGCAGAATCGGGCCAACAGCCTCATTAAAAGTGATCTAGACAGGAGCCAGGGAACTTACCCCTTTTTGGACAGTGGCGTCTGCTCTGCGCCTCGCCGGCTCCGACGGAGTGTTTCAGCGAGTCCGTAGACAACGTCCAAGAGGAATTCTAATTTGGGCCAAGAATTTTGCAGAGTAGCAAAAGCGGCGGGCACCTGAGGGTTTTATAAAAGGGAGAGCAATCTGTCCTCTTTGGACACCCTACCTCCTCCGCCTACCAACGCGGCCTGGGAATTCAGGCACGTGGGTAACATATTCTGGCCAATCTGGAGTAGGCAGAAAATATAATTTACCAAGTTAATAATCACTTTGGATGAGCCACGCTAAAGCTACCCTTAGATATCCATACCTTTTAGTTCTGAAAAGAATCTTTAAGGGTGAAAATGGGTTCAATCTATATCGATAAAATACTTCATCTCCCTATCTCTCACACTGCCCACTATCCATATTTCTTTCTGCGGTGTCTCTGAGCCATTGGTCCCTCCCCCTCCACCTTATTGGATAACGCTTTTTCACAGCTGTCTTTCTTCACTGTGCAACTTGTCAGTTTGCATTTTGCTAGCTGTCATTTAAATGGCAGGGGGATAAAAATCGTTAGGGCACTGACCAACATTGGCTGGTTTGAAAGACTCAATATGGCACATCACGACTTACAGGAAACTGTCTCTTTTTTGATACATAAATATATATATATATACAAACGTATAGCAGGGAATCTAGGCCTACAAGCTGTGTGACATTAAGTGAAGTTGGCTCGAGTTACATCTGTATACTGCGGTTGCAATATTAAAGATGTCAACTGTTACTTCCTTGTCTGTCATCTGTACTCATACCGGCACCCAGGAGTGAATACACAGAAGCTTAGCAACACCTAATATACGATTCAACCAGTACACCGAAACAGTAGCTCATTGGTCGCTTTCCGCTTATCTACCCATGACTTGACACATGCCCTTTAGTTAGTTAAAATACTGCGGGAAAAAATTACAAATAAATTGTATTCGTTTGTAGTGCAAATAAGAGGAAAGACTTAGAGTAACATGTATCACCAGTAATCAGCCGGTTGTCAGGATGAATTGTATGAAATCATTAATTCACAAATGTCACCTGTCATGCATATTTGCATATTAAAGATATTTTCTCTGATCGCCTGCAATGTGATGAATAAAAGGGCCTATGGGCACTCTGGTCTATGAGGAGTACATAACATACTATATGTAAATATGTGACAGGGGATTTCGTATGACAAGCATATCAATGTTGCACCTGTTGCCTTGCTCAGCTTTATGCCCACAACACTACACTCGGTAGTCCGTGATGATAACCTGGGACACATACGTGATGCTAACCTGGGCCACATGCTTGATGCTAACCTGGGCCACATGCATGATGCTAACCTGGGCCACATGCATGATGCTAACCTGGGCCACATGCATGATGCTAACCTGGGCCACATGCATGATGATAACCTAGGCCACATGCATGATGCTAACCTGGGCCACATGCATGATGCTAACCTGGGCCACATGCATGATGCTAACCTGGGCCACATGCATGATGCTAACCTGGGCCACATGCATGATGATAACCTGGGCCACATGCATGATGCTAACCTGGGCCACATGCATGATGCTAACCTGGGCCACATGCATGATGCTAACCTGGGACACATACGTGATGCTAACCTGGGACACATACGTGATGCTAACCTGGGCCACATGCATGATGCTAACCTGGGCCACATACGTGATGCTAACCTGGGCCACATACGTGATGCTAACCTGGGCCACATGCGTGATGCTAACCTGGGCCACATACATTATGCTAACCTGGGCCACATGCATGATGCTATCCTGAGCCACATGCATGATGCTAACCTGGGCCACATGCATGATGCTAACCTGGGCCACATGCATGATGCTAACCTGGGACACATACATGATGCTAACCTGGGCCACATGCATGATGCTAACCTAGACAACAGGCATGATGCTAACCTGGAACCCGGGAGTGATGCTAACCCCAGACCACAGGAGTGATGCTAACCCCAGACCTTTGGGAGTGATGCTAACCTCGGACCACAGGAGTGATGCTAACCCCAGACCTTTGGGAGTGATGCCAACCCCAGACCTTTGGGAGTGATGTTAACCTCGGACCACAGGAGTGATGCTAACCCCAGACCTTTGGGAGTGATGCTAACCCCAGACCTTTGGGATTGATGCTAACATGGGCCACAGGCATGATGCTAAACCCGGCCATGGGAGATGGTTTTGCTCTCGCGGGGCAGACAGATGAGCGGGGAATGGGGTGCCAAACACATATATGAGTAGCTTACCCGTCTTGGCGTACCCCACAAAAGAGATCAATATCGCATGTAGCGGAGAATACAAAGCTAAAACCGACTTTGCGAATGTTGTTTGAGGGCACTAAGGCTAGAATACGTGTGTGTTGGGGGGGTGGGGGGGTCTGGCTGGCATACCACTACTTCCTGCGGTTATGCTGATACCAGTGTTTTGGGACATTCCCCAAACGGGTCGGTGCCAACTCTGGGAGAATGAGGGCACAACGGGTGCTCGGGTTGCAAGGCTGAGACAGGCTGTTGAACATGCGGGAGACAGAGGAAGCAGGTAGCTCAAGGTATGATTCCATTTGTCTGTGTATCATGTAGATTTTTTTTGTGATTTTGTCGCTGTTATTGTTATAGGCTAAAAAAACGTTTTTATTTACAGCAACGACCTGGAAGAGATTATGGTGAACTTGTCTTCCTCAGGAACAGAACAACAGTTTTTATTTTTTCGTTGCCTTGGGGAAGCTTCCCAAACATCTTTCTTTTTTGTTTTTATTGTTCACACCATAGTCTACCTGTGGTTTATAAATAACTTTTTTGTCAAATCTGTCTTGCTCCGTATACAGTGTGCGGTGTTCATGATCTAGATAAATGAACTCATATAGTGTATTTGTTTTGAATGTGAATTTTATTTATTCATATGGTTTATGTTGTTCTGTGTGTTGCCCTGTCTTAAACGTGCAATCTTTTAATGTGTTCATATTTTATTTATTTATTTTCTATGATTTATGCTGTTCTGTTTGTTGTATTGTCCTTTTGCATATACTTTACGTGCCATGTTTCTAATGTGTTCATATTTTATTTATTTTATTTCTATGATTTATAAGTTGTTCTGTTTGTTGTCCTGTCCTTTTGCAATGTCATGCCGTGTTTCTAATGTGTTCATATTTAATTTATTTTATATGATTTATGTTGTTGCTGTGTGTTGTCGTGTCCTTTCACAATGACATGCCCTGGCCAGGTTGTCATAAAAAATTAGGACTGTAAACTGACTCAACTGGTTAAATTACAAAATGATCTACAGTTAATAGGTGTCAGCTGATGTAGAAGTGGGGACTTGTAAATGACTTAGTGCCTGTGAGTCACTAAAACAAATAATGACAGAGGATTTTCGGGGTTAATTCAGTTGAATATGAACTGACAAGCATACATTATATTGTTTAGGTGTCGTGGAGTAGGTCAGAGAAGACGTGTTTTATATTGTTCAATAAGGACACAGTTAGCAGCAGTAGTTGTCCATTTAACACCATATATTAGCATTTTCAGTTGCACTGCTGTGCTGGACTTCATGCTGCTGGGTATGTTTGTTTGTACATCTCCCCCTAGACTGTGGTGTTGTAAGAAATTCCTCAGCTGAGCTCGTTGATCAAGCCTACGAGAAATATGTCGATGTTTAACCGTAATGGATTCATTTAATTTCATGTAGAAAACGTGTACTCGGTTTAACACATTGTTTACTTAGAACCGTTTCATCCAGATCAAATATTTATATTGTCATGTTATTATCAAAACGTCAAACCTGCATTAAAAATGTCAAACATTGCAAAAACAAATTTGTTTGTAATGTCAACAGAATGTGTAACTTATGAAGACAAACAGAGTCAGGGATCAAAATGGCCTATCTGATAGCCTCCAAAATTTTGACTTAAAGTATTACTGAACTGTCTAGCTCAATTCCACCCAACACTGTCACAGTGGTTTATTCGCGGTTTAAATTGAACTTCCCAGGGAACTCGGCATCCATTCAGCCTCGTCGTAGTGACCCGTAAACCGGTTCCTGTTCCACTCGAGAACCGCAGTTCCGGTCGTGCCGCTGTCAGAGAGGGGTCCTTTTCCACAGAGTGATGACCAGGAGACCGTCTCAGCTGAGTCGCTGTGTGCCTCGAACGCCCCCACCCACCGCCCCCCCGCACCAGCCAGCCAGGCAGCCCCACCCCCTACCTCCCAGGCTCACCGTGGAGACGGGACGTCCCCCGTGCATCACTGTCTGTCTCCGGCACTCGACATGGCCAGCCATGCACACTGAGGGACACAACTCCCCAGCCTGTCTAAAGAGCCTTCTCATGTCACTCTGTCAGGGCCCGGCGGTTCGGCTAAGAGAGCGGGCGAGCTACCGATGGGTGGTAGAAAAAAATCTGTTTATTTTCCCATTTATTGTCTGTGCAGCCGGATCGCTGTCTCGTCTCGCTCGCGCGTGGCCCGGATAAAAGGACTCACTCAGGCTTTGGGACTGAGGGACTGGATTTGACATGGCTTTGTGGCTCGACAACCGCTGAGAATAGAGTTGAGTTCGCAGAAAGTCTTTGTCGCCCTGAGACCCAACATGAGAGTTTTGGCACGAGTGACTGTGAGTGTTTAAAACATATAGTGACCGCGAGTGAGGTGTGCTGACACCCGGCAACGACTAAAATCAGGGTTTAGGGTCAGTTAATTCGATTTTTTATTATTATGTAGAAAATGTGTACATTGCCTAATTCCTCTTAGAAATGCACTAGAGAGAGTTGGAATTGAAATGGATTCATCCCTGACTAATCAGCACGGCTTAATGTCTAATGTTAAACCAGTTGGGCCAAACTGAGTCCTGGATTGAGAAGCTTCTTCTAGCTTGTATCATCATTTATGAGGCCAGTATGCAGCACCAGCATGCAGTATCATTTATAAGGCCAGTATGCAGTATCATTTATGGGGCCAGTATGCAGCACCAGCATGCAGTATCATTTATGGGGCCAGTATGCAGCACCAGCATGCAGTATCATTTATGAGGCCAGTATGCAGCACCAGCATGCAGTATCATTTATGAGGCCAGTATGCAGCACCAGCATGCAGTATCATTTATAAGGCCAGTATGCAGCACCAGCCTGCAGTATCATTTATGAGGCCAGTATGCAGCACCAGTATGCAGTATCATTTATAAGGCCAGTATGCAGCACCAGCATGCAGTATCATTTATAAGGCCAATATGCAGCACCAGCATGCAGTATCATTTATGGGGCCAGTATGCAGCACCAGCATGCAGTATCATTTATGAGGCCAGTATGCAGCACCAGCATGCAGTATCATTTATGAGGCCAGTATGCAGGGCCAGCATGCAGTATCATTTATAAGGCCAGTATGCAGCACCAGCATGCAGTATCATTTATGAGGCCAGTATGCAGCACCAGCCTGCAGTATCATTTATAAGGCCAGTATGCAGTATCATTTATGAGGCCAGTATGCAGGGCCAGCATGCAGTATCATTTATGAGGCCAGTATGCAGTATCATTTACGAGGCCAGTATGCAGCACCAGCATGCAGTATCATTTATGAGGCCAGTATGCAGCACCAGCATGCAGTATCATTTATGAGGCCAGTATGCAGGGCCAGCATGCAGTATCATTTATGAGGCCAGTATGCAGGGCCAGCATGCATTATCATTTACGAGGCCAGTATGCAGCACCAGCATGCAGTATCATTTATAAGGCCAGTATGCAGTATCATTTATGAGGCCAGTATGCAGGGCCAGCATGCAGTATCATTTATGAGGCCAGTATGCAGTATCATTTATGAGGCCAGTATGCAGGGCCAGCATGCAGTATCATTTATGAGGCCAGTATGCAGCACCAGCATGCAGTATCATTTATGAGGCCAGTATGCAGGGCCAGCATGCAGTATCATTTTATGAGGCCAGTATGCAGTATCATTTATGAGGCCAGTATGCAGGGCCAGCATGCAGTGTCATTTATGAGGCCAGTATGCAGCACCAGCATGCAGTATCATTTATGAGGCCAGTATGCAGTATCATTTATGAGGCCAGTATGCAGGGCCAGCATGCAGTGTCATTTATGAGGCCAGTATGCAGCACCAGCATGCAGTATCATTTATGAGGCCAGTATGCAGTATCATTTATAAGGCCAGTATGCAGCACCAGCATGCAGTGTCATTTATGAGGCCAGTATGCAGCACCAGCATGCAGTATCATTTATGAGGCCAGTATGCAGTATCATTTATAAGGCCAGTATGCAGCACCAGCATGCAGTATCATTTATGAGGCCAGTATGCAGTATCATTTATGAGGCCAGTATGCAGGGCCAGCATGCAGTATCATTTATGAGGCCAGTATGCAGTATCATTTATAAGGCCAGTATGCAGCACCAGCATGCAGTATCATTTATTAGGCCAGTATGCAGCACCAGCATGCAGTATCATTTATGAGGCCAGTATGCAGCACCAGTATGCAGTATCATTTATGAGGCCAGTATGCAGTATCATTTATGAGGCCAGTATGCAGTATCATTTATGAGGCCAGTATGCAGTATCATTTATGAGGCCAGTATGCAGTATCATTTATGAGGCCAGTATGCAGTATCATTTATGAGGCCAGTACGCAGTTTCATTTATGAGGCCAGTATGCAGTATCATTTATGAGGCCAGTATGCAGTATCATTTATGAGGCCAGTATGCAGTATCATTTATGAGGCCAGTATGCAGTATCATTTATGAGGCCAGTATGCAGTTTCATTTATGAGGCCAGTATGCAGTATCATTTATGAGGCCAGTATGCAGTATCATTTATGAGGCCAGTATGCATTCATTCTCTTTGTGCTCACCCCTGAAGGATCTTTAGCAGGAGTTCCTTCATTGCTCAGTACATTTGCCACAAACCCATACAACTTTAAACAGCCCGCACTTTGATTCCCAACTGTTGCAACATAGCTTGTCAGAAAGGACTTTAAGAGAGGTTTCACATCTCCCCTGTGGGAAGTCGTTTCTGGGCCCAGGCAGAGAGCGTGTGCGAGTGGGAGAGAGGAGTTTAGATGTCAGACAGAAGAGCCTGAGCAGGGTCAGAGAAGCAGCAGGGGGTCGACCTATTAACATGCTGTCTTCACTTGCTCCTGGTAAGTCAGAAGCAAATTAGTGTCAGAGTCTCTCACCACCTTTCACAAGCGGAAAACAGTGTCAGAGTCTACCATGATCAGCATTGGAGAAAATGGCCAACAAGGGCTTTGAAGAGTTGATCAAAGGGAAAATTATTTGCTGGTGAGGCTTAGATCTTGAATGGCCACAGTCAATCCTCTGATTACATTTTCAGCCGTGGCGTTTTTTACGCCCGTTAAACAGGTTTGGGAAAGACTGAATATTCAAACTTGACACTGATGACAAAGTGGCAGGCACACAGGCTTCAGACCTCAGTTCACTTGAATAAACTTCATTTGGTTACACGACTGAGGAACGTTCGAAAAAGCAGACTGACTGATAACATTTTGTGAAAAATAGAAAAACACTTACCCCTCCTTAGTAAGTGTTATTTCCTAATTGCGTGGGCTTGGAACGTATCAAAAATTGGCTAAAATTGTCCACAAACTTTCCGTTTGTGCCAAGGACAGTGATATTTTAAAACGTACCTATTTGAATTAGCAAATATGTGTCTTTTCTTTCATATAGTTTGAAAAAAGTGACAACATATGAATCCAAATTAACATGTATTCATACTAAAGTAATATAAAAATAGATGCCTTGAAATATGAGTACAGCGGGGATGTCAAAGAATACTTCAAAATGGCGGCATTCCTGATGGGTTTCCAAAGCAGTTTTACCAAGTCTCCCTGCCATCTGTGCCTTTGGGACAGCAGGGACACCAAGGCTCTCCACCCCCGCCGGGACAGGCCACAGTGAACCGGGTCGCTGTGGGGAAAAACCCCGTCAAGTGGAGCCTCTGGTGGACACAGGAAAGGTGCTGATGCCTCCACTGCACATCAAATTGGGCCTTACGAAATGATTTGTCAGAGCTCTAGATAAGGTGTCGCCAGCCTTCAAGCACCTGCAAGACTTCTACCCTGAGGTGTCTGAGGCAAAGGTCAGACTTTGCCGGACCACAGATAAAGAAGATCCTGGAGTGCAACGAATTCTCCTAGAAGCTCACTAACAAGGAGAAAGCGGCTTTGGAATAGCTTTGTCGCAATGGTTCAGGGCTTCCTGGACAATTCCAAGGTTAAAATGTGGAGCTGGTTGAGACTGGTGAAAACCACTATTGGCTGTAGGATGTCCCTCAAAGAACATGTCCTTAATGCTCATATTGATACATTCAACAAGAACGTGGAATTTACTGGACTTAGAACGCCACTACCATAGAGAGTATAACAAGAACGTGGAATATACTGGACTTAGAACGCCACTACCATGGACAGTATAACAAGAACGTGGAATATACTGGACTTAGAACGCCACTACCATGGACAGTATAACAAGAACGTGGAATATACTGGACTTAGAACGCCACTACCATGGACAGAATAACAAAAACGTGGAATATACCGGACTTAGAACGCCACTACCATGGACAGAATAACAAGAACATGGAATATACTGGACTTAGAACGCCACTACCATGGACAGAATAACAAGAACGTGGAATATACTGGACTTAGAACGCCACTACCATGGACAGAATAACAAGAACGTGGAATATACCGGACTTAGAACGCCACTACCATGGACAGAATAACAAGAACGTGGAATATACCGGACTTAGAACGCCACTACCAGGGACAGTATAACAAAAAACACAAATTTGCCCGTTTTCTCAATTAAAATATCATTGTCCGGGTCACAAAAGCAACCGCTATACTTTTTAGCCATAAGCAATTAGGAAACAACACTTACTCTCCAGGAACAAAAATGTACCTTGTGTTATTCATCTCAATGGAGATTGGATAATATCATATTTTCCATCTGGCTCTAGCTCTTGGTGTTCCCCTCCACCTTCCTCCCCCCTTCCCCTCTTTGTACTCTCTTCCCTGTGATCTCTTTTTGTCTCTCCATCCCTTCACTGTGTTCTTTCACTCCCACTTGCTCCCACTCCCACTTGCTCCCTCTGCCTGCTTTAAGTGGAGTGTAACAGCTGCCGGCGGGTCACCGGTGGACCTCTGTCACTTTTTTACATCCCCCCGTTGCGGTCTACCTGGGTTCCCCCGTTGCAGAGGGCGATCCACATTCCCCAGAGATTGGAAGGTGAAAGCTCTACTGGCCCACCGCGACACTGGCCAATTTGTTCCTGCTCTGTTTACCCTACCTGTCCCTCGGTGCAGCCAAGCATTGACCCTTTTTATGGCAGGTCATTATTTCCCGAGCTTTATGTTTCTCTTCCCATTCCGCGCAGGCAAAACAATATTCTCCCGCCGCCACCTTGGGATGTTTGATCGCGTGGAAAAATAGTCGCGGCTGTTGTCTTCAGACAGCCAGGGAGCGGCGAGTGTGCTGAAAGTCACCGCGGCTAAATTCGTTTCTGCGCGTTCGCGTGTTTGCCCGGGAAACGTTTGCTTGATTGTGTCTGCTCTCCCGACCCAGCAGGTGGTAGCACGAGAGTCCGTGGGGGGGAGGTGAGTCGGGGGGGTAGATGTGTGTGAGGAAAGGGGGAGGTTCGGCGTCAACTCGTTCCGAAGCAGTTTTCTGGTTCCCTCTGTAGCAGAACCTGATATTTAAGCGTTTGTGTTTTTTTAATTGCCTGTTTATTATTAACAGCTGGCGGTCCGCGGTGCTTTTGCTGTTTAAAGAAACCGCCATGCTGGTTCCCACTGGAGGCTGAAATTGTGAGGCCACCTTTCGACATCACTGTCACGGAATACTTCTGTCAATGACGGTGGCTTTCTGGAAAGTTCACAAGCTCGTTTTTTTCCTCCTCATGAATTAATTACGGAATCCTATTGACAATTTCTTGTTTACGGAGATCAGAGTCGAGAAAGTGCGAGAAGGGAGAGGCTGGGGACCGATGTAAAAATAACGCCACAGATCTGGGGCCTCGGAGAAACAGTATTCTTTTCTCATGTATCCTGCATGTTTATGCCGTATAATCCGATGGGATTTACCACCATGTAAATGGGTATTTATGTGCTTGGCATTGTCGTCGTTATTCCACCGTGACTCCCTCACAACTGTGCGTTTGTCAGCGCCAGGCGGTGGGCCTCGACAACTTCTCACAGTCACGAGGAAAGCAGAGCAGAAAGAGGCTGTCACATCACTGTTATAAAGGACTGAAAGGCATGTATGGTGAGGTTACTAAGTGTTAAAGGTTATTCTGCTTGCTGAACATTAACCTCGAAACCACATTTTTAAACCAGAGGAATATTTCCTCTGACATTGTGGTCCCCATAGAGTTGTCCATTGTAGATGTGAGCGGCGTTTGTGTTTTCCGGTTGTGATTCATGTAGTACAGAGCGCATCCCATTTGATCAACTTCCCGATGTTTTAACGGCTGCAGGTTTGTGTATTTCAGTCTGAGTACTACTAAAAAGTTTCACCAGACCAGATTCGTAAGAAACGTCACAGGGGATGTTTCTTACTCCGCGTATGACTGACCCCATCCCCCCGCAGAAAGCCCACATCCGTCAACAACCCTCACAGAAATAGGAAATTAAAATGTCTCAATCAGCCACTGAAACCCGGCGCGTGAAAACCGTGCGTCAATCACTCGGCAGATGTGTTCCGAGGCCCGGGCGTCACCTTTCCATGTTCTGTGTATTTCAGTTCTTGTTTCTCTGTTTCTATGTTCTTTTTTGATCCCTTGTGTGTTTATTGGTTTCACCTGTGTCTAGTTTAGTGCATCGTTTGCACTCCGCCCCCCTCGTTATGTCCCCAACATAAGTTCCTCTCGCCCTGCTGTTTCTGGTCTGTCGTTGTTTCGCGTGACGTTGCAGTCTGTGCAAGTCTATTGAGTGAAATTACCTTTTGATTGAACCTCTGCGCTTGTCTCCAGAAACCTCCTGTGGAATAATATTACAGAATGACAGAGCGCCCAAGGACACAGCAGAGGTGGACGGTAGGTTAACTCCCGCTGGCTGGATACCTTCACTAACCCCTCCTGCAGTGCTAGTCTTACCTTCTGTTCTACACGACTATCACCAGCTCCTTTTCTTCTGACGGGTGATGTAAAAAAGGAGCTATTGTCAAAATTTCATTAAGTAAAGACCCCATTGGTTACACATCTCACCCTATTAATAATGTTTGAGTTGTTACAGTTGATAATAGAATATAAGGCTGTTCAGTGTTCAGTTACACAGAAATGTACTCAGTGTGCAGTTTCTGCGCTGTGTGCTAACATTCCCATTCCCTGTTCACATGCACAATGCCAATAACTTGCAAATATGGTCAAGTCCCCTCACTGACACCATCGTTGCCTCAGGCTTTACTGAAGGACCTCGTTCGTTCGGCTCTAGCATTACATAACCTAAGCATCTGAAAAAATTAAGACGCCAAAACACCGATGTGATTTACCTCTGGCTCGCAATCCCACGACAAGGCTATGTTTGTCTGTGATTGGTCCCGCAGCGTTCCTCCTCCCCTCTTCGCCGTTGGGCGCCGTGGCGACTGACATCCCGTCGCCGAGGGGCAACGGCGGTCGACGCTATCGTGCTGATTCCCACCTGAAGGCCAGGTGAGGGGCTGTCCCAGCGGGTTGGGGGGGTGGGATGGGGTCCTCGTTATCACACCTTGACAAACGCAGTGCGGCCTGTGATTAGCTACGCTCTAATAACTCCTGAAGACGCGTGTGTCCGGGGAGATTTTCATTTGATTGACGGATTTGCAGTTTACATTATGCAGTACAATAATATATAAATAAATAGAAATCTAATGATATAATGTTTCTCATTTCTGTAAAGGAAACAAAGGTTTCTGAATATGTGTATCATCCGAAAACACACACACGCTAAGCTCATGCGTCGGTCCTTTTCATAAATTCAATTTCCACTATTATAAACGGGTCAGCGATCAGGCAATTGATTAGCCTCCAGCATGCACGTTTGTCTCAGTCGGGGCGTCCCGGGGGTTAATGCTTGGATTACCCCTTAAAAAAAAAAATCTCCAAAGATCCACTTACAATAAGATACAGTTCCACCCGGTCGGTCCTTTTGAGTTAACTTCGTGTTAGCTTTCTCAGACGATCAGCCTGATCCGCGGCCAGACCGTGATCACAGCAGAGAGCGAAAGGTCTGCTTCCCCGACCTGAGACCCAGCTGCCCTCGCCTCTCATCTTAGCGCATTGATCCGACCGCAGCCGGAGGCCAGCCTCTCATGGCGCCCCGGGTCCAGTGGAGTGTGCCCTCACGCCCTGCCAGCGTGAACGCGTAAACACACGAGTGACCCCGGGTGCCCTCGGGAAACGACGCCCATGCAAATTTGTGATCTGAGGGATACACAGTTTACGGGCACGTGTCGACGCTCTCGTGTAATCTTTATAATCCCGTTTTATTCATTTATTTCTGGGGTTTACAGTGCCTGTGAGTCTCGATGTTTTCGTGAACATGGATGGAGGGAGGAGATGCTCCCGTCTTGAAGCAGTACTGGATGACATAGATACTTTCTTTTACTCAAACATGAACCTAGTATTTTGTGCTGACTGTCCGGACATGCTGAGTGGGTCACCGGTCCCCTCCAGAGACTGGCCGACATCTTGTCAAAATGCAGCAAAGAAACGGAGCGGATATCTAACACCAGCATGTTTGTAGATAGAAAGAAATAAGGGCTTACATCATCTCTGCTTTCTGTTTCAGAAATAAGATGAATAATCAATGAGGTGAATGTGTTTGACTCTAGAAACGAGTTTGTGTTTTATATTCCATTGGCTGCATGTTGATAATATTTTAGATAATCTCCAGAGATTATTGAGCCACTACGCATTTCTGATCCGTGACCCCTGGCGGGGTATTTTTTAGTTTTCCGTTGTCCTGTAGGAACCTTCACTATTTTAAGCATCAATGACAAAACTGACAATGTTGTAATGTCAGCAGTTGTGGACAGAAGCAGCCGTTATCGGCTTATAGGACTATTTCAAATGTATTCAATTAGAAAATACAATTTTCAAGAGAAACCGATATCCATCATTCAGTTTGTACCAAATCAGATAACCTACGTGTTTGCATCTGACAATTGCTATGGTCGTGCGTAATCTTCTAAGACACTATTTCCGTACATGCAGCCGGATCGCGTCTCCCGACATGATGGCCCAGTTGTGCTGCTGTTTACCTATGCAGAGAGTGACCTTGGACTAAGACCTTAAAGCGTAAGACATCAATAGACTGTTCAGTACAAACCGGATCAGTTTGAACGCCTGCAAGGAATGGCGAACGGAGCCTATAGATAAGACGGTCCTGACATCTGGGTTGGGACACTGTTCCTTCTAACAGAATTCGTTTTCCACCCATTTTGGGAAAGAAACAGGTCGTACGCGTTCGTTCCTCCTGTGTACAACTTCTTCATGCCATAAATCGAACGACACACTGTCTCCGTCTTCCGTCTGTTCTTCATAGCAGCGGAAAATGCGGACAAATCGGATGAATCAGTGGTGGATTCAAGACGTCAAAGGACGTGAGGAGACCGCTAAGAGGCAAACGACCAGCGGCCTCCCGACCCAAAAATAAACCCGGGACGAATCTCGGTGAGAGAGATGAGCGAGGAAGGGGAGAAACTCTTTCTGCTACGGAGGGAATCAGGGGCACCTCAAATAGAGCTGTCGCTTATCAGTGGACGGACACACCAGGCTTGTGTGGAGCCAGACGGGGCCCGGAGTGACGTCTGGGAGACAGTATGCCAAGGTGAGACCACAGGGCGACGGAGACGCCAGTCACCGGTCCTGTTGACTCGTAATAGGAAGCCGCGCCGACGGGGAGAATCTTGACATGTTCATAGGCAAAGAGGAGGGAAGGTCTGGGAAATAATTGCGGTTATTTTTCAGCCTTTTGATGGCTGGTTTGATGGGGTCCAGACCTCACGCGTCACATTGTGCCAAAACACACAAACACTGTGCACTCTCTCGCCGTTATCCTTTTCTCTGGAAATTGTGGCATTTGTGTCAAATGAATGTGTCTTGGTGCCAATATGGGCCATTTTTACTTAATTTGTATTCATTTGTCTGTATCTCAGAGTCTGTCATCGTTCATTTTTTGCAACGGATTTCAGTTGCCCGTGTTCTTTCACATGAGTGTACGGTTGCCTTTGATCTGGTTCCGTTTGTGAATTGTGACATCTGCAAAAAATAAGTGCGAATGTGCAATCGTAAGAGAAGTTTTCGTGCAGCTGCCTATAAACTGCCTGGTTAAACTGCTCCCTGGTTCTGCTCCTGTTACTGCCTCAGGAACCAGCAACTTCACATTGTCGTTAGGAATTTAGTGAGAGGCATTTTACCGCAACGATTTTCCGTCTGCCAATTACTTTTAAAGATGCCACGATCTTCATCACAATAAAACGGATGAAGCGTCTCTCTCGACCAGACGGCGGGAGACAGAAAATAGTTTTAGGTGATTCCAATCCTGTGTGAGCCAGATAGAAGAAGTTAGGAGTATGGGAGAAGTCAGACATAAATGGATGCAGGGGCTGTCTCTGTCTGTGAAGTCTGTATGGGAATCGTTCAGACCCTGGGATGGTTGCCACGTCAACCAGCCAAAGGAAATCCATACATGATCTATCTAAAGGTCAGCAAGACGAGCGTTTTGGAAAAACAACTGAAGGAGTCGGCTAACTTCATCGTTGCGTTTCATCTGCTGTATATTTGACTTGTTGATATCGGATTACTCGTTTGAGTTTGTGACAGGTGCCTTTAACTACAACACTTTCTCAACGCAGACGCTGTTTGGTAGCCAATAAACTGTGAGCCGATGCGGTGCTTGACGCCTGTGGTCTTCATGTAGTTACTAAAACTGAGAGTGAAGGACGCTTGGGAGACCGTATTCTATACTTCTGGAGTGTTAATGAGATTATATAAGTTTGAAATGAGCCAAAAGCGTTGCCACTCCATAGGCAATCACCAGGAATCTGTATAGAGACACACCAGCATTGACTCACTGTGGCTTCATGGTTAGAATGTCAGATAAAAATGGAAAAGTTCGCCCAGGTTTGACAAGATTCATAAGATAGCTACAAGCCCTGTTTTAACTTTAATACGATCTTGTATTCAACAATATTTAAGTGACCCATATTGGTCTGTTTGAAAATATATTTTTAATATAAAAACTGCCATGGCCTAAGAATGGCATGCTGACTTTAATTTCCACGGTATTCGTCTAGAGGCATTAGCAGGTTGTCAACATTGAGAGCCACGTAAACATGTTTACGTGAAATAACCAATGACAACGTATGCGTACTGAAGACAGGTCTGTTCCACGGATTCTTTCACACCCACTGTCTCTGGGTTAAATTAGCATGAAATCAAAACCATCGTGAAAAGGAAACGCTAATAAAATAAGCCGGACGACGGAATATCTCCTCGAGCGGCACTGTGAGATACCGACGTTCTCCGATGTCTTTGATTGGCTCGTCTACTCACCATTACACACACAGAGAGAGAGAGAGAGCCCCATGGACATTGAAATTACACATCATTGGATGTGCTACTTAACCTGCGAGGACTGGTGCATACACAGCTGTTAACCAATCTGTTCATCAACGTATAATACAATGAAAATCGTAATGCCGTGTTTTCCTTCGCCTCATTGTTGCAGACTGGTTCCAATTTACCAGGGTTGAGAGTGTGCGCACGGCGTAAAGTCAATGTACCACCATTCAGCTTGAGTGCTAACCTGATAATTGCACGGCGTTCCGGGCCTCTGTTTTCTTTTTTTAATAAGCACAGTTTTCCATCGCACCGGGTTGGATTTAATTAGCCCGGACCTGCACTCCTATCCGCCACTTCCTGTATCTCAATTTGGCTCAGTGCTGCTGACAAATGCTACAGAACGGCTGGCCTGCGCTAGGCTACGTTGCTCTGCTTTTTAATGGGGAACTTAGCGTAGCATATGCTAAGCCGGTAGGCCCTGAAGCCTTCGGTCGGAAATGTAACGCGTAGTGGGCGGACCGCACACTCGTTGACCCGCGTAGAGTCACACTGCCATTAAGTAGTGAAACTACACACAGTGTTTCATAAAGCAGCCATTAAACGAGAGAGTGTTTAGAGTTCACTGCTATGTTCTAGTGTTGGCAATATTCTGCGGCGCCAAACTGAGAGAAACAAAATGACGGTGAAAAGCCATCTTAGAGTATATGTGGGCGTGTTAGCGGTTGTGTGCATGAATACACCTGGAATCATATTATAGTGGGTAGCCGGCTATAATGTGAGTTATCATACATGTGACGCAATTCATTATGACCCTTTTAAGAGCAGGAAATTATAAACTCTTGATGACCGTCTTCAGAGAGAGAAATGGAAAGTTAATCACTCAATGAAAACAGAAGTTAAACAGGAGCCTTTTTAATTTTAGTGAGTATTTTTAGAGTTCACTATTGCATTGTGGGTAGCTCTGAATATATTCTAAAATGAGAACGTATGCTTTTCAAGAACCCGAGACCCTATCGTTTTTTAGTGGCTACATCGAACCAACCATTGACTACACCTGCATCAGTAAGTCTTTGACTAAAACTTTGCTGTTATTTCCGGGAGCTCACACGAACGTTGTCTATTTTTTTCCAGTCGACAGTAACCTTTCCTTCAACATACGGTAACCAGCACTCGACTTCCTCCTCTTTCTTTTTTCTTCACGTCTGTAATCTCCCTCTCTCTTTTTCCGTCCTCACTCCACTGAGTCAGCTCCTGTGGAGACGGACTGGAGTCCATCATGCAATTCATTCCCCCCCGCCAGTGAACCTGCGGAGTGACTCGGCGTCTCTATTTTTAATTCCTTATTGACTCCCCGTCTCAAATCACCAGAGAAAACCACACAAAAAAGGGGGATTTTTGTAAAGACGAATAAAATCTTTCCACGCGCTGCGGTTAATGATTGAAATGCCCGGCAGGGCCGTCGCCTCGCTCAGGCCAACTCGTGCAGCTGCATACAAAACCGGTATTCATTGCGGTTGTACGCCAGTTCATACGATTGTATTAAACAGTGTGAATAGACAGACAGTACATTGTTTTGAGCCGGAGAATGAAATACCTGATTTTGATGGATTACAGCCTTTACCTAGATATGCGATATCGTCGGTTTGATGAATCACACCCGAGGGGGTTTCTTGCTCTTCGCGAATATTGGGATCCGAAATTGTTTCGCAGATTACAGGAGCGTGGAGTGGTTTAGACCTGCACTGTACTTTTATTAATATTTATGTGCACATAAATCTCTGGGAGCAGCTGGTGGACCTCATCTCGATGAATCATGCATAATGGATGCCGGATTGGTGGGTGCCATTATATGCTGGGAACTTCTACTGGTGTTTCCCCTTGAGGAGGAGTCTGGCTGTGTGACGGCTGTAATGGAATGTTTATCAAAGCAGCGGGATTAAAGACACACGACCGCAGTTTGTCATCTTCCATAAACCTCTGCACGCTGTCAGATATACAGTGGAATAATTCCGGCCTAATCCCTTGTAATGACTAGTGAACAAATCCGGCCGCACCCACGAAAGGGAATGCTGCCGGGATCCACCTAGTGGAGACGTGTGACTGATAATCTGTTGTTCATAATACCTGAGTTAAGGCAAGTCCTTTCATACGTATTGGAACTTTTTATTTCAATGGTTGTATTTTTTAATAAAACGCTGTTTGCTCATAACGCAACCTGGTGTTAGGCTTAGGAACACAGTGAAAGTGAACGTCTGGGACACTATATTCAGATTTACTATAACCTACTTTCGTTAGGCTGCCAATAAAATCTCCATGGTAGTTTGAGTAAAAGCAAAACCTCTGCAGCTATTCCACTAGTTCCATAGACCGATGGAATGCTTCATATTCTGGTGCCGATAAGAAATGTTTAATAAAAAATAAAATGTATATACAAGATATGTATATATCTTAAATTTACATATTTTGTTATATATTTTAATTCACTTTGAATTTCGTTTGTATTGTTATTAATACTTGTTTGTTTTTATTACACGTCGTAATACAGGGCACAACTGTCGAATATATGTATAGGTGTCAGTTAGATTTTCCTGTATAGATAATGTTAAATAAATAAACCTAAATTCTAAATGGACACTATATATTAAGTTACAAATTAAGCCAATGATGCTATAAATTGACGTCAGCTGTGAATGACGCACATTGGTTTCTTAAAGGGGAATGGTAACTAAGGCCTTGTTGGTACCCTTGCTGTCAAAAGAAAAAGGCACCAACCTTAAGCAGCTCTGAAAAAGAGCATCGCTAAATGACGAAGAAGATGAAAAATTCATCAGTTTGGTGATGAGCTGGATACTGTCCAGCTACATAAGGCCTCCTTTATAACATCTTTCCCTACCTTTCTCCAGGAAGCATCGTGAGAGCACCCTCATAAAATAGCTCCCCTCTGAAGTCCTTGAATGTGCCCTTGAGTCCACGGGAGCGGTGGCACTTAAGAGCTGCTCCCCCACCTCGCCCTCCGGTTTATTCCTGCTCCCCCGTCTCCCCCTCCCCTCCGCTTAATGTGCGCTTCTTGAAGTAGGAAGAAGAAAAAGCTCTGCACCCCCTGACGTTGGAGAGTGGTACGACACTAAAGATATCTTAAGAGTTTGAGAACGATTCTGTAACAGTGAATCCACAGATATAATAATATAATACGTTTATACAGTAATAAACACGTGTGGGTGTGCGTGTGTGTGTGCCTGTGTGTGTGCCTGTGTGTGTGTGCGTGTGTGTGTGTGCCTGTGTGCGCGCGTGTGTGCATGTGTGTGTGTGTGCCTGTGTGTGTGTGAGCATTTACGGAAAAAATGTGTATTAACACATTTTTATGTCTGGACATTGCATAAGCACCTTTTTATATCAAAGGCGTTGTCTTACCAATGTAACAGCTCCAGAGGATTAATACCCCAAAAGAAAAGAGGGAGATTCAATTGCAAAGTGCGGTCTGATCTCTCTATTGAACTAAAAGGTTTCTGTTCTGCGGAGGGATTACTCCCCTGACTGGGTATGGTGGAAGGATGCCGTGATGAATCATATCTCACGGCCCATAAGTGGATTTGTTACCAAAGAAACGAAATCAAACGACAGAACACCAAAAACTGGAGCAGTGAAAACTTTTGCTCTTAAGGAAGCTATTCCATAAGCCAAACTGTCCAAGTGCAATTTGAAGTAATACGTGTAAATGCAGTATACCCCATTTTCAAAAGCATATAAAGTAAGGAGATTCGGTTTTTTTGAAAGCTGAAGCCCCGCAAATCAATATGGTCACCAGACAAACATAGAATTGCATTCCCCCCCCTATTGTTGTGCATTTTCAATCAATCGAGCACACATGTGCCGTCATTGTGAAGCCTAAATGCCAAGACGTTGACAGATGGCGGTGTCAAGAAGCCACCGTCATGATGCAGTAGCTTGTGTCAATAGAGACATCTGACATCACAGTTTGAAGACATACGGCAAATGAGTCACAGTCGATCAGCGGCTTATTTACAGTATATCACTCAAGTGTGCGCGCGTGCGTGTGTGTGTGTGTGCGCGTGCGTGTGTGTGCGCAAATGCTCGCCACTGGGTGACGAATAGGGAATGATTTTGTTTCTTCCATACGTGTTTCTGCGTGGTACTGCAGTTATTGATGCCCTCTAGTGTGTTGGAGACTTATTTCTGTACAATATATATTTATTTCAGCTTTTACATTTGAAAGAAGTACATCTGTGTGTGTCTGTTAAGGTAACTAAATTAGCTGACTTGAAATAAGCATTTCCCGTCGCCCTCGACACTGGAATTAGCATTTTGCTAATTAAAAGTAGACCAGGAAAAGAGATCTAAACAAATGTAAACAGACACAGACATAATGACACATTTTATTAGGTAAATTAAGTAATAATTGTATTTAGCGATATATAATTTTGGACAATTTTCCAAACCTTTGAGGCATTATCTATCCCAAATGTGGGATGGTTCGACTGTTTATGTTTGTTTTCCCGACTTCCAACAAGGGATTTTATTTTAAGGCATAATGCTTTTTCCACTACTGTGACAAAATGCCATTGTGGCTAGGTTGGTATCACCTCCATTCGATCTGTATGGAGGTGATACCTTCCCACATGTGGGTAAACTAGGACAGGACTTGTTGACCTAATTGTAATCCGAACCAAATTCTTTATTATCGATGAAGACGCAATCACAGAGGACCACTTTAAGTGTCAACCAGAGGGAAGAGTTGCTTCTCGCTGCAGTTTTTCCTTCAGTAATCATCCAATCAAGAAAACGTTTTTGTGATGAGCCAAAGTGAGTGTTAAAATGACAGTGCTCATTCGTGGAGTGTCGATAAGTGTGGACGTCACAGAGATCCGAGTCTCTCTAGATTGGGAAAATATCACTCAAATATTTCTGAAATAGGAAAATACTGCTTGAGGAACGGCGTGGCTTCTGGATACACCTGTATTTTCAAATGCATCTAGCTAGGCTAGCATAATGGTGCTCGCCTGTCCCATTTATCTACAAGAAAAAGCATTCCCCAACTTCACAATACTTTGAATGCACGGAAGACATCAGGGTGACGTGCTTTCATGTAGCGCTTGAGAGCCTCTAGGCCACCATGGTGGGGATATTGGGGTATGGACTGGTGGCACCAAAATGTAGGCATCCTTTGGGGCATCGATAAAGTGAACAGGGCCTCTGTTGCAGGCCGGTAAGGAGACGGCACAGTGGTTAACAAAATGAACAGGAACGTGGGAGCATTAGCTGTAGGGCGCTTTGATTTGTTCGTGAAGCCTCCTTCAACAAATTACCTGGAAGTGCGTACCTTTTGCCGCCGCAGAACATCTCTCAATGGCTTTCCTTTAACAATCGAAATTGGCCAGCCACCCGTGAGCATTTAACATCGGAAAGTTAACGTAAATGCGGTACTCGCAATTCAATTCAAATAACAACTGTGACAACTGGCGCACAACAGTAAACGAACACAGAGTTATTGTGGTGAGGGGAGTCGGGCCTGTTTTCTCGTGTTCCAGCCAGTCGTTTGGCTCCGGTTGGGCACCGGTGAAGTCAATCGTGGAGTAATAGTTGTGGAGTGTGTTGGAGGAGTTGGTAGCTCAGTGGTAGAGTGTATGCTTTGTGTGTATGACGTCCCCAGGTTGTCGTTGCAAATGAGAAATTGTTCTCAATCGGCCTACCTGGTTAAATAAAGGTTAAATTAAAAAATAGAAATAAAAGTAAGGCTGTACCAGTTAAAGGCTCCCGGTGTGATGAGAGTCATAGGGGCTCAGTAAGATGTACACAGAGGATCGGACACACCTGTTGCGGAGTTGTGGCAACAAGGCAAAGCCGTAACGGGAATATGGACCTCAAGAAGGTGAAAGGGATGACATGTGGTGAAATAAATATTACACCCCCCCACACACACAGCCCAGTGGAACAGTAGAATAATGTCACAATGCCTCACAGTACAGCTGCCATATTGCAGTGAGAAGTTTGAGTCCTGTTTCCGCCGAACAGGAAGTGACTTGGGGTCCCGCGGAGGACCCGAAAAATGTTCCTCATTGGAAAGCGGTTATGAGTGTCTGGCATCTGCGCGGCTTCTTCAGGTTTACACCAATTAGCACCGCCGTAACCTTGCCAGGGTGTTGCTGCGCGCCTAAGCAGATGGCCTATCAGCCTTCGAACTCTGACACATGGAGAACAGTCAGAACACTCCGGCTATGCCACGGGGCGTGCGTTATGCGCGCAGACTAATGAGAGAGGCGAACCCAACTGTTCTCGCTCGGTTTCACAGACACTACAGCTGAACGTGTTAACTGAGGGTTTAGGACCCGAGCTGAGAGCCAGCTAGCATGACGGTCGGATGGCGGCGGTGATGTTTCACCGGATGGCTGAGCGGGACATGATGCGTGGATGATGGCGTTATGTCTGTGGACGTTTAACGTTACAGTGGACTCTCTGAATCGGTTTACCTCAGATATATTATGTCGCCAACTGCATGCAGGCCGGGGCTAGGCTAGATTTGTGCACCTAGCTTTAAAACAAGTGGCACTTTCTAATAAAATCCTTTTCGAATTACTCTATTGATCCGGGGCCCATCGTCCAGACATATTCAATAGCCCCTTTCTGCAAAAATATTTAAAAAAATCCTCATCAATTTCTATTTTTCCATCAGATGTGAGTGTGGGATACATGTAAAGGATGTGCTTCTCAGACACATGCTGCTTTGGGCTTGTCTTTGGCTGTTACTTTTTGTCTTACACTGAGACGGCTATGCAAAGCAAATTGTGACTCTCTATCCGTTATCACGGCTGCACGGAAAAACAAAACAACACATTTGGGTTTATTCGCAGTATTCTGTTGAACGAGTAACATTCTGGCCTTTACCCGTTCGGTCTGACGCTGCTGTTGTGTTCGGATGGGCAAAACACGGCAAGCCCGGGCGCTGACACTATCCTTTGAGCACAACACATTGGGAAACCTTTCCATGGGAATTTATTTTCAGTCCACCCCAGTTCTGAGCCGCTGGCCGTCAGAGGCGCCGTTTGAATTCAGGAAGGAATTAGCACGGGTCTGAAACTTTGCGAGATGTCAGAGAATTAAGTTACTTTGAGGTCTCTGGATGTTAATCACATCTTCGAATCTTTGTTCGATAATAGCCCGTCGCAGCTGTGAGCAACAAGAAGCCAGCAGGAGAGTAATTGTAATTGCACAGGGAGGGAAAGGCAGCTGTTTCTGTTTTTTTTCCCCCTCGCCATACTATCGATGATGTCACACCTGAGGTATTGACGGTTTCTCAGCCCAACTGACGGGAGTAACTGTGCTGAAGAGACTAATCGTGTTTTTGTTTTTTTTTCAGTTGTGTGAACAGGCTGTTTTTCTGTGGTAACATCTGTGTTAGACTACAATAAAAATGACTCCAAGTTGTGCTCCAATGGTCTGTTCTTATTCAAATAAGGCCAACATATGTCTGTCCTTTATTTAGTACCGTAAGTACGTCAGTACCATAGAAAACTGTTCAGGATTCACACCAGAATTCATCGCCA